>CM075977.1:332837931-332969603 GCA_038087875.1 Malacoraja senta
CAGGTCCTTGTGTCTTTGGGATAAACCGGAGTAAATGCCTGTTAGAACAATGCAGTCGAAGTTGAGATCCATTAATTTGTAAGATTTTTATGAAAGCCTTTAAGATTACTTGGCTATACATAATAGCTGTGTAAAATGTTTTGTATTGCAGTCTTTTACCTCCCTCACAAGTGCACGGACAATGAAGCTTGCAGAAGATCTGAATATACAGCCTGTGGTAAGTTGTAATAGTATAGAGATACAACATGAAAATGGGTGCTTTAGTTCTCTGAACCCTCACTGACCATTGGCCACCAATTTCTGGGCTAACTTTGTACTGAACTACTATTGTCCGCATATTCCCATCAATTCCTCCACAGATTCTACTTCGCACCTACATTTTCGCAATAAGCTCCAAATCCTCATTCTTGAATTGTGGAATAAAGTAGAGGACATAGATGAAATCCATGTGATCACAGAGACTCTATGTGTGTGTGTGTGTGCTCTCCATGGGAGAGGATTGATTTGATTTTGTGCAAGCTGTTACCAGTGCAACAATTTGGCACATTATTTTATATGGGGGTGGGAAGGGGAGGGGACAGAGTGGAAGACAGGCAGGGAGAGAAACAGAATTATGGATGAAACCTGAGATGGTAGAATACAGTTTGCCATTATTTTCACTGTTCTATTTTCTAAGAAATGATGACATCTAAGGTAATTGGTGATCAGTGGAAGATGAAAGTCTAGATTAGGACATAATGGGATATTTTTTAAATGTTTCCTTTGGCATGGGTTTTGAGTAACATCTCGTGTAAAGGGACTCGATGGCTTCAGTTAGCACTTCATAACATTAATGGCCTCAAAGCTTGCATTAAAAAATGTTGCAGATCAAGAGGAAATTTTGAGGGTTTGGCATATTAACATATTATTTACTTTTTCTTTGAAAGGATGTGGCCAACGGAAAACCCGATCTGACAGGATTGTCGGTGGATCAAGCACGGATGATGGCGAGTGGCCTTTTATTGTCAGTTTACAGGTCGGACGTCAACACTATTGTGCAGCAACACTCATCTCCTGTAGATGGATTTTATCTGCTGCCCATTGCGTCACGAACCGGTAAATACCATTGCCTTCATCGATACCTTAAAAAAAAATATTGGTTTTGTTTCTCTATTGCTGCTCCCCTGTGATTAATATCTTGAAGATAACCTGATCCTGATATGTAATATAACACATGTAAATGTAGGATACTACATTCTAAAGGCTAGTCAAATTGGTGTTTGTTGTTAATGTCCTTCAGTTCACTGTAAAATGATCTGTTAATTGGAAGTCTGTAATTCAACTTCTACATTTGGCAATTGTGCAATATCACAACATGTCTGTGGTTCGTCTATGTGGCTTGCTTAAGCATTCTATTCAAATTGTTTCTTCATGTAGAATCCTGAACGTGGATTAAATATTTTCCATGATTATTTATGGTGAATAGTTAAGCATCTAGGATATGCTACCTGAACACCAATTGTTTTACTTTGTGCAGAAGAATTGTTGTTGTTGTTCGTCCTTCATAGTCGAAGAAGACCATTACTTCAATGTTTTGTTTGTGGGTCCGGAGGTGACTGGTGGGACTGGTCCGGGCCCGGAATGCTCGCCCGCATATGGGACCCAGTTGGGTGGATGCTGCAGTAGAAGTTGAAGTGGCTCGAGCCTTGCGCATGCCGTTTTTTCTCTGACCTTCTGCGGTGCGCTTCTTCTCAGCTGCACCCGCTCCTGTGGTGATCTTGCTTCGCCCAGTTGGGCGGTACGAGTCCTGAAGTCATGACTTGTGCTTGACTTGGATTAAAGTGAGGGAGAGTTGCGTAAATCGTCAACCTCACTCTCTCGTCCCGGCCTATCTGATCCAGTGGCAAGACGTAGTCAAGACAGCTGGCGATAGGTCAGGATGCAGTGGATGGCCACCAGTGTTCTATGTGAACATTGTGCCCTAATTGCGCTCCACGACGCTTTGCTAGGTCCACCTTCCTACCCGTTGGACCACCAAATCGTGGTCTCCTCCGCTTATTACGGAGCTATATGGAGGACGCCTGTGTGTGACTTTGTTTAACGTGGGGATACTGGTGCACAGACAACCACCCCACAGTCCTTGACAGATCTGGGTCAGAATCCGGTGACATGGAGTCCAAGACGACCGAAGACCCTTTTCTGCTGCAGCCTTCATCCACCTTCCCAGCCGTTGTGACGCTCCACTAATATCAGACATCGTCCTCTGCCTGTTCCACCGTTGAGGTCTTGGTTGGGTTGCTCTTTGTCAGAGACCTCCCCCTCGACCTTACCACCAAGGGTGGCCCTACCAGTAGCATAGCTCCAGATGGCATTGCTCTCAGGATATCAGGTCCACACAAGCTTCTCCACCACGACAGGGTGACAATCCAAAAATTAGTTACCCAATGAAGACCATGTACACCTCATGGGGAACTGACCAGTAATTTGGATAGAACTGGCACAGCTTAAATGGGCATTAGAAAAATGATTGCCAAAGCAAAAGGGGTTGAGATCATTGTTTTAACGCTGGATAATGTGCTGTTTATATGACTTTTAAGGAACCATGACTACTGCTCATTAGAATATTAACAACTATTAATTTTACAATAAGCAGTTCTTAAATGTGATTATGCATTTTTGGTCAACATGACCAGTGAACATTTAGTGTCAAAGAAACTTGAATATGGATGAACATTTGACACAATTTTCTATAATCTGGCTCTAACTGGGGAAAGGTTAAATCAACGGGGGGGGAATGGTACAGACAAACAATGTTAAATAATTTTTGTATGAATAAATTCAAACTTGTTTCAATTTATCTTTGAATTCTAGTAGCGCAGAATACTTGGCAGCTGTTTTTGGAGTCCATTTCTTGGATCAGCCAACGAAGAATATCCAGAGACGAACAATTAAAACAATAAATATTCATCCTCATGTAACAACTAACTTTAATTACGATGTTGCCCTACTGGAGTTGTCCGAGCCAGTTGAATACACAGACTTTGTCCAACCAGCTTGTCTACCTGCAAGCGTCGACTTCCATTTCTGGGTCACATATGTACAAACAATTGGATGGGGACAAACAAGTGAAGATGGTAATGATCAAAATTATGCTAAATTTGTCATCTTGCCATTATTCCTGTTCCTTGGGTCACCGAAAATTGTTTATAAAAAATTTAAAATCTCTGTTCCGGCAATGTAAGTCTCGTGTTTTAAAATGAGAGCAAGATAATTTGGAAGGGCAAAATATTTTTTAAAAAAACTTTCTGGCTAAAATGTCTGATCTATTTTATTTAAAAGGTCAATCGATTTGTGTAGCCGTTTATCTGGTGTGTTGTAATGTAGGAACAGTGCAATCATAAGGGGGCTGGAATGGACACTTGGCATGTATTGTAACTGTCTTGGATTACAAACTAACTTCCTACTGTTCCTTGACAGTTGGATCATCAAGTAATGAGCTTTTGAAGACTGAAGTGAAGGTATTCGGCAGACATCCAGTGCCAGAAGAAGATGCCAAGTATAACTACACACATGATTTGTGCAGGGGCACCTGAAGGAGGCAGAGATGCATGTCAGGTATGGAATTGTTTTGATTAGTTTATTCTTCTTGGGATCATCCACTTTCTTCTTTATTGGATGTAACTACTTGGCAGAGAAATGGCCTGGAGCTGGATCATCAAATATTTAAAAGACCAATGTGTGGGGATACTGATGGGTGTTGGAATTCTGGTTAAGTTGTTAAAGTGGGTGGAGGACCTGAATGTTTGGCTGTGTGTGGTGTTGGAGATGGCTTCATGATGGTAGATCTAGTAATGGAAATCATGCATTGTTCGTTACAAGCTCCTTTCCTGTATGTTAACTACATTTGTGGCAGTGTTTTTAATTATACACATGCACATATCCTGTAGAGTGCTAGTTTGAATAGCTTACTTTCCACTTTTCTTTTAGGGATGATGCATGGCACATTCATTCCAAATTCCTCACTAGTGAGGAGATGTTAATTTTTGGTGCATGCAGGAATAAATTGGTGATCATTAGGTGGAGCCAAGAATTGAAACTGGCAATTGTTTTTCTGGGATTTATGCAAAAACATCTGAATAAGAGAATCTTTCTTTAACTTGCTATTCTGCCCTTAAATATTGCAAATTAATGAATCCCACTACCAGCCTATTCAGAAACTAGTTGCTCCATCACTACATTTCAATAGCTGAACACATCCAAAATGTTGGTTGGAATGGTCAGAGTCATCTCCCCTGATGTAATAACCTTTGAAAATAAAACAGGAAATGGAGGCATATAACATTCATTTTCTCCAATCCTGACTCTCCCTGCTTGTTAAAAAAAATATTGCAGCAACCAAAGGCAGATGAACACAATGTATTTCACGAGTAGAAACAATTCTGGAAAGGTCTCAGCAGGTTAAGAGTATCTGTGGAAAGAAACAATCATTTTGGGGTTTGAACCTGATGGGTCAGACTAGTTGCAGCAACATAATGACCCCCCTAAGTGCCACAGGTCGTAAATTAACATTAAACTTGTTTTTCTTTTTCTCCACAGGGTGATTCTGGAGGACCATTGCTGTGCCAAGATAGGAATTCTGGTGCGTGGATAGTTGCAGGAGTTGTTTCCTCTGGAGTAGGGGTGTGGAAGACCCGATCATCCAGGACTATATACAGAGACAGCAGCTGTTCAGGGAATGGATAAAGGATGTAATACAATAACGAGTGCTGCTGAGCAGCCTAACTTGTGACAATCATTTGTCTTTGACTGTTGCTAATGACTGGGGTAACACTCGGCTACAGCACTACAGAAATGCTTCCTGCTACATTGGAGTTTGAATGTAAAACGTCTTGCTTTGTAAAAGCTTTATCATGTCTTAGACCAGATTGTAAAGAAACCCATTTTAAGAAACTGGATTTTAAACTGTCCAGCTTTGTATTCATGTTTACGAAAGAACTACAGATGCTGGTTAAATCAAAGGTGGACACAAAATGCTGGAGTAACTCAGCGGGTGAGGCAACATCTATGCAGAGAATGGAATTGGCGACATTTCGGGTCGAGACCCTTCAGAAGATGGGTCCAGGACTCGAAACATCGCAAATTCTTTCTCTCCATAGATGTTTCCTCACCTGCTGAGTTACTCCAGCATTTTGTGTCCAGCTTTGTATTCAACTGGTTTTAGCATAGTACTGTTGTGTCCTCACTTTTCTATTTTGTTAGTACTATTGCTGTGCATTAAATCAGTTGCTTAAAACCTTCTTGGAACTCTGACTATGTTAAAATGCAAGTTTGTATTGTTTAATGTTGTTCTAATATTTTGTAACTCACGAGCTAATTTCCCATCACACATGGTGGAATTTTGTATGTTGCAATGCAACTACTTGTAAATTATACTGTATTTATTGACATAATGAAAGATGAATTGTTCACAATAAATGTATACAGTGAATTTCCTATTTGAGTGGAAGTTGTCTTTAATAAAGCTTTGTAAATGGAGAAGGGTGAGCAGTGATGCTGTGTTTAACAATACACTATTGCAGTAATCTTATAGCCTTTATCCACAAGAAAGCAAGAGTGGATCATTCAGACACCTAACCTACTCAACCTTTCACTAAGATCACAACTGATCATTTTACCTTGGTGCTAATTTTCCTTACCCAAAACATACAGAATATTGTCATTTATTTTGAAAATCTCTTTCCCAAAATATGTCTATTTTTACTGTGCACCTAGGTTAATATATTAAAACATTTACTAGTAAGAAAATTATAATTCTTCACTCGAAGGGAAGTGTGAGGTTAGAAAAAACCTACATTTGTAAAATATTAAACTTAGGAATGTTAAAAGCAATGAATTGCCACCTTAATGTAGGAAAGTCAACAGATAATCAGTGCACAGAGAAGATGCCATTCTATCAAAGAAAGGATTCTGTGCTTTGAAATGTTGAGTAGTGGTCTCCACATATATTGGGAGGGCGGAGAGGAAAGTGAAGGAAGCCCTGTGCAAAATAACATGCAATCTTTTTTTCAAGTACAAGTTTACATTTATTGTCACATGCACCATTAGGTACAGTGATATTTGAGTTGCCATACAGCCATACTAAGTGAAAAGCAACAGTACACACAGCCACATAAAATAAAATTTAACATAAACATCCACCACAGCAGAATCCACATTCCTCACTGTGATGGAAGGCAATAAAGTTCAGTCATCTTCCTCCTTTGTTCACCCGTGGTCGGGGCTTTGAACCCTTCGCACTTGTCGCTGCCGACGGTCCGATGTCCGAAGCCCTCGTGTCGGGTGATGGAAAATCCGGCGTCGGGACGGATCGGAACACTCCGCTGCATGGAGCTCCCGAGTCGGACTCTTCTTACCGGAGACCACGGGCTTCACAGTGTTAAAGTCCACAGGCCTCACGGTCGGAGCTCATCCTCTGGCGATCCTTGGCAAAGGATCCCAGGCTCCGCGATGGTAAGTTCACGCCACGTCCGCAACTTGAAGCTATGGGCCAGTCTCCAGGAAAGGCCGCATCACTCCACGTTGTTAGGCCGCATGGGGGACGGAGATGCGACACGGAGAAAAATTGCATCTCCGTCAAGGTAAGTGACTGAAAAAAAGATTCCCCCTATTGCCCCCCTCCACCCCCCACATAAACAAACCAAGAAACACTAAAACATACTTTTAGAACATACTTAAAATAATAAAAACAGTAAAGGGACATACAGACTGTTGGTTAGACAGCCACAACGGTGGTGCCACCCGATGAATTCCTTTACCTGAGATCAAACAAATGGTGGCAATTGACCAGGTTGGTTCCTAGGAGGAAAGAGATGAGGGAGATTCTAGTTAGGTTTTCGTACAAATACACAAGCAGAGAAATGTTGTTTTCACATGAAGATGTAGATCAAACAATGTGCAGCAATGAAAAGCATGTAGTTATACCTAACACAATGATACAATCGCAGACAGTGCAATCTGAAGTAGTGCCAAAGAAAAGCTAAAGAATAATAATAGAATGACCAAATGAGGTAGAGTTAGGAGTATGTGGCAACATCTTTGGGAAGAGGTGTGAATAATGATGTCAGGCCTACTGCTGATGTTCTTATGAACTGGAATGTACCTCATTTAATTTTTTTTTTTAATGATTTGGTTTATGCCTTTTAATTTAACCAGTCGTTTCACCAAAGTTTGAAATGCCACATAATGTCCAGCTGCAGCTCCTGGCAAGCTGCATTGTGGTGCTGGAACTGCGCATGGATGCACCTTGGAGCATCTGTGATGCTGAGGGTGTCTTGGGTAGCACGTTTATTGAGTTGGTCACACCGCAGGTGAAGGTTGCTCAGGCAGAGAGGGAATGGGTGACCACCAGACAGCCCAAGAGAAGGCAGATAGTGCAGGAGTCCCCTGCAGATATGCCCTTTTGGATACTGTTTGGGGAGATGGCTGATCAGGGGAAGGCAGCAGCAGCCAGGTTCATGGCACCATGATGGCTCTGCTGCACAGGAGGGAAGGAAAAAGAGTGGGAGCTATAGTGATAGGGGATTCCATTGTAAGGAGAAATGATAGGCGTATCTGAAGTCGCAAACGATACTCCAGGATGGTATGTTGCCTCCCTGGTGCAAGGGTCAAGGATGTCTCTGAGCGGCTGCAGGGCATTCTGCAGGGCGAGGGCGAACAGCCAGTTGTTATGGTGCATATAGTTACCAATGACATAGGTATAAAACGGGATGAGGTCCTACAAAGCAAATTTAGGGAGTTATGAGATAAATTATAAAGTAGGACTTGAGAGATGGTGCAAGGGGGAGGGATTCATATTCCTGGGGTATTGGAACCAGTTCAGGGAGAGGTGGGACCAATACAAACTGGACAGTCTTCACCAGGGCTGGACTGGAACCGATGTCCTTGGGGGATTGTTTGCTGGTGCTGTTGGGAAGTGTTTAAACTAATATGGCAGGAGGATAGGAACCAATGCAGGGCCATAAAATGAGGGCAGAAGCTAAAGGTGGAACGGAGAAAAGTAAAAGTGGAAGGCAATGGCAAAAATCAAAAAGGGCCACATTACATCATAATTCTATAAGGGCGAAGAATGTGAAAAGAATGTGAAAGCTCTGTGCATTAATGCGAGGAGCATTCGTAATAAGGTGGATGAATTGAACACGCAGGTAGTTGTTAACGGATATGATATAGTTGGGATTACGGAGACATGGCTCGAGGGTGACCAAGGCTGGGAGCTCAACATGCAGGGGTATGCAATATTCAGGAAGGATAGACGGTGGAGGTGGGAGAGAAATTAGGGATAGTGTTAAATCCAAGGAAGAGGCAAATAAATTGGCAGGAGGAAGCAGCAAACCGGAGGACTGGGAGAAATTTAGAATTCAACAGAGGATATAGGGGTTAATTAAGAGGGGGAAAATAGAGCATGAAAGAAAGCTTGTGGGAATATAAAAACTGACTGTAAAAGCGTCTATAGATACTGTAGGTGCAGAGGAAAGGATTAGTGAAGACAAATGTAGGTCCTTTACAGTCAGAGGCGGGTGAATTTATAATGGGGAAACAAGGAAATGGCAGAACAGTTAAACAAGTACTTTGGTTCTATCTTTGACACAAATAATCTCCCAGAAATACTAGGGGACCCAAGATCTAGTGGGAGGGAGGAACTGAAGGAATTCCACATTAGTCAGGAAATTGTGTTAGGTAAACTGTTGGGACTGAAGGCAGATAAATACCCAGGACCTGATGGTCTGCTTCCCAGGGTACTCGAGGTGGCCCTAGAAATTGTGGATGCATTGGTGATCATTTTCCAATGTTCTCTCAACTCTGGATCAGTTCCTGTAGACTGGAGGGTAGCTAATGTAACCCCTCTGTTTAAGAAAGGAGGAAGAGAGAAAACAGGGAATTATGGACCAGCTAGCCTGACATCAGTAGTGGGGAAGATGATTGAGTCAATTGTTAAAGATGTAATAGCAGCGCATTTGGAAAGCAGTGACAGGATCGTTCAAAGTCAGCAAGGATTTATGAAGGGGAAATTATGCTTGACTAATCTTCTGGAATTTTTTGAGGATGTAACAGGTAGAATGGATAAGGGAGAGCCAGTGGATGTGGTGTATCTGGCCTTTCAAAAAGCCTTTGACAAGATCCCACACAAGAGATTAGTGTGCAAAATTCGAGCGCATGGTATTGGGGGTAGGGTATTGATATGGATAGAGAACTGGTTGGCAGATAGGAAGCAAACAGTAGGAATTAATGGGTCCTTTTCAAAATGGCAGGCAGTGACTAGTGGGGTGCCTCAAGACTCAGTGCTGGGACTCCAGTTATTTACAATATATATTAACGATTTAGACAAAGGAATTAAATGTAATGTCTCCAAGTTTGTGGATGACACAAAGCTGGGTGGCAGTGTGAGCTGCGAGGAGGATGTTATGAGGCTGCAGCGTGACTTGGATTGGTTGGTTAAGTGGGCAAATGTGAGGTTATCCACTTTGGTGGCAAGAAAAAGAAGGCAGATTATTATCTGAATGATGTCTGATTAGGAAAAGGAGAGGCGCAACGAGACCTGCGTGTCCTTGTACATCTGTTACTGAAGGTAAGCATGCAGGTACAGCAGGCAGTGAGGAAAGCAAATGGCATGTTGACCTTCATAGGGAGAGGATTTGGGTATAGGAGCAAGGAGGTCCTACTGCAATTGTCCAGGGTCCTGGTGAGACCGCACCTGGAGTATTGTGTGCAGTTTTGATCTCCTAATTTGACGAAGGACGTTCTTGCTATTGAAGGAGTGCAGTGTAGGTTCACCGGGTTAATTCCTGGGATGGTGGGACTGACATATGATGAAAGAATGGGTCGACCGGGCTTGTATTCACTGGACTTTAGAAGGATGAGAGGCTATCTTATAGAAACATATAAAATTCTTGAGGGATTGGACAGGCTAGATGCAAGAAAAATGTTCCCCATGTAGGGAGTTCCAGAACCAGGGTTCACAGTTTAAGAATAAGGGGTAGGCCATTTAGGACTAAGATGAGGAAAAACTTTTTCACCCAGACCGTTGTGAATCTGTGGAATTCTCAGCCACAGGAGGCAGTGGAGGCCAATTCACTGGAGGTTTTCAAGAGAGAGTTAGATTTAGGGCTACCGGAATCAAGGGATATGGGGAAAAAGCAGGAAAGGGCTACTGATTTTGGATGATCAGCCATGATCATATTAAATGGCGGTGCTGGCTCGAAGGCCCGAATGACCTACTCCTGCACCTATTTTCTATGTTTCTATGTTTCTAGAATTAAATCATTGGACTACAGGATTTTTAATGAGCTAGGAAGTAAAGATAAGTAGATGACAGTCAGCTTACTTAAAATTCAAACAGTGAGGATGATTAGTTTTCCTGATCACGTTAAGTGTAACATGACCATTCTACCTTTTTGAAAGATGAGTTGTTTTCTTTCAACCCATATCCCAACCGAAGAAGAGAGTGGTGTGAAAGGAAGGTCACAGGAATGTAAAGTAGAGGTTTTTGTATCTAAAGCTCACCTTAGGGGAGACTTTGTTATGGATCTGGCTTGTTCCCACCCAAAAGCTCCCACTTTTGTGGTCAATCTATGTGATGGGTGTGGGAGAGGTGCTGGTAGACACAATACAATTGCCAGGATTGTCAAGGCAAATGGGCTCGTGAAAGTAAGAAATCTTAGAGGCTGCTGGAGTTTAGGCTGGTGCGAGGGTGTTTGAACGTATTTATTTGCTTGATCAATACCTTCCAGCATTCCTTCATTTTGAAGCCTTCAAGTTTAAAAGTCTCCTTGATGTGTGTATGATTGTACTTTAAGCTATTCTAGCAATATAACCCTTGAAATAAATCTGTGCGAATGCTTTCTCAGTTTTAAACTGTGCAAATAGAGAGGAACAGCATGGCTAAGTTTATTATGTTTGTGAGGGAGGAAAACTTGAATGTATCATTGTAAATGTTCCTGCCCAAAATGCAACACCTCACATTTCTCTGTATTAAATTCCATCAACCATTCCTCATCCCACCTGGCCAATCGATCAAGATTCTGTAGCAATTTTTCACAACCATCTTCACTATCTGCATACCCACCCACTTTTGTATCATCTGCAAACTTGCTAATCTTGCTGAGTATGTTCTCATCCAAATCATTGATATAGATGACAAACAGTAACAGGCCCAGCGCCGAACCTTGAGGCACACCGCTAGTCACAGGCCTCCAGTCCGAGAAGCAACCTTCCACCCTCTGCTTCTTTCCATGAAACCAATTTTCTACCCATTCAGCTATCTCTCCTTGAAACCAATGCGATCTAACCTTTCAGAGCAGCCTACTATGCGGAACCTTGTCAAATGCTTTGCTGAAGTCCATATATACATCTACAGCCCTGCCCTCATCAACCTTTTTGGTCATGTCTTCAATAAACTCAATCAGATTTGTGAGACACAACCTCCCATGTACAAAACCATGCTGACTATCCCCAAATGCCTGTATGTCCTATCCCGAAGAATACTCTCTAGTAACGTTCCAAAGGCTGGGAGAAAAACATGCTCATGTAGCGCAGATTCTAACACAGTCATAGAGCATGGAAACAGAACTTGCTCATGCTGCCAAGATGCTGCATCTACACTAATCTCACCTGCCCACATTTGGCCCATATCTCTCTAAATCTTTCCTATCCAAATATATCAGGCCCCAGAAATCTCCAGTGTTCCAGTGAAAACAATCTAAGTTTGTCAACCTCTCCCTTCAGCTAATACCCCCCAATCCAGGTATCAACGTCTCATCATCCAGGCCAACGAAGTTAAGGGAAATTTATTTGGCAATGAATCTAGGAGAATTTTAATACCAGATAGCAGAGTTACAGAGGGGTGGTATCCAACCTGACTATCAGTACTGACTGTTATTGGAATCCTGAAAGGGAACCATCTGTTGGAGTTATGAAAGGTGGAAGGATGTGAGAACATTCTGGCCTCGACTGCACACAGACTTTATTCTGAATTTCGAACATAGTGTAGCAAATTATACTAATATGCAGGTTTGATATGCTTTCCTGAACCTGTATCTTGACAGTAATTCCAGATCAACTCGTTCCCATGTAGTCAGCAATTGTGTGGCTTTGAAGAATTGGGCACATCGGTATGGTAGTAATTCACCTATTGTGTTGTGAACTTTTTACTTTACCCCAGTCCAATCTGTAAGAATTAGGAAATCGGTTTTACTAAACATATACTGTAGCTATGTGAATGTTCCAATGTAATGACATGACAGTGATTAAAAGAACACATCACTACACAGATGGGAGTATTTCCATTTCCTGTTATGAGTTTCAAAGGCAGCTGCGCTATAGTTCTTTTATGTAAGGTTTTGTGTTACCTGGAATTAAAACTTATTTTTTAACGGAGTGATACAGAAATTGGTATCACATCCAAAACATAATTTGAAGGTTACAGAAGTATCACCGAATCATGGAATGATATAGCATCAAAAGGAATCTGTGCCAATGCACTCTGGAATAAATGAACTTCATAAAAAACTTTTGCAGGCTGGTGAAATTGAAAGATTTACATATCCAGATACCTACTCGTTTGAGGGAAGATAAACACAAAAGGAATATTAGCATTTTGAATTTTGTAAATAAGATATATCTTATTTAATTTAGTTTAGTTTAATTTAGAGATACAGCACGGAAACAGGCCTTTCAACCCACAAAGTCTGCACCAACCAACAATCCCCACACACTAGCACTATCCGACATACACTCGGGACAATTTACAACTTTTTACCAAGCCAATTAACCTGCAAACCTATATGTCTTTGGATTGTGAGAGGAAACCGAAGCACCTGGAGAAAACCCATGTGGTCACAGGGACACGTACAAACTCCGTACATACAGCACCCGTAGTCAGGATCGAACCATATAACCATATAACCATATAACAATTACAGCACGGAAACAGGCCATCTCGACCCTTCTAGTCCGTGCCGAACACGTATTCTCCCCTAGTCCCATATACCTGCGCTCAGGGTGTCTGGCACTAGCAGGCAGCATGCTCTACCGCTGCGCCACTGTACCACCCATGGAACATAATGATGAAGGAAAATAAGAAGAATGAGAGAATGGGGAATGAGAGATGGGACATTTTCCATTTGTGCTGTGTGGCACTACAACTGTGGACTTTAAGTAGACTTGAGCAGATCCAGCAGATCAAACCCAAGCATCTATGAGATGCTGTGGACCATCAGCAGCAGAAACGTAGGGACCACAATCTGTGCACTGGCCCAGCATATCCCACACTTTACTGTTACCATCAAAACATGTGTGCAATAAGGTTCAAGGAACATGGAAAGGCATGATGGGTGTAGCACCAGTTGATAATGAGGCATCAACCTGGTGAAGGTGCAGTATAAGACTTTGTGCTCACCAAGGTTAAGGAAAGTTTTTCAACAATGAATCTCGGCAGATGTTAATACTAGATAGTATTAGATACTTGTGTTTGATAATCTAGCAAAAGCAGCAATTAATGTGAGGAGGCTCCAAAAACATCTCCTCTGCTGGAAACGGCCAAATGAAAATTGAAGTAAGGATGGGGCCACTGGAGGCAAATAATATGAATATACCAGTAATCGCCGAGAAATGGCAGTAATATTGATCTGTTCTATTTTAGACAATAGACAATAGGAGTAGGCCATTCGGCCCTTCGAGCCAGCATTCAATGTGATCATGGCTGATCATCCCTAATCAGTACCCCGTTCCTGCCTTCTCCCCATATCCCCTGACTCAGTACCCCGTTCCTGCCTTCTCCCCATATCCCCTATCTTTAAGAGCCCTATCTAGCTCCCTCTTGAAAGTATCCAGAGAACCAGCCTCCACCGCCCTCTTTTCACTATCAAAGATAACCCAATGGTCATTTTGTGGAGGATATGTTATATAATATGATTTATATTTAAATGAGAGGCTTGTAAATATGTTTTTTCAAGAATATTTTGCTGTTCTCTTATCCAAGTCAGAGCAAGCAATGTTATGTAAAGGGCAGAAATGGAAGGACGTCTAAGTGCAACGATATAGAACTTTGATGAGATCACACCATGGGTCAGGTTGGGAGGAGTTCCCCCCGCTACGGGTACCATGGTAAATTGGTAAATTAGGTAATTTATCAGTGAATATAAGCAAGGCTGCTCTAGGGGAGCGGCAGTGAGGGAGCGGCCTTGTGAGGGAAGTGCCCTGTGAGTAAAGTGTGAGTCTTTGGCTCAAGAGTCTTCGGCGAGGAGGCTGAGAGGAGGAGACTACTCAATACGCTGGAGAGGGAGAGACGAAAGAAGGAGATGTCAGGCAAGCTGATTCAGTGTGATGCTTGCAGTATGTGGGAGGTCAAGGACACCGCTGATGCTTCTGGCTGCTACAAGTGTGAGAAATGCATCCAGGTACAGCTCCTGAAGGACCGTATTGGGGAACTGGAGAAGCAAGTGGAAGCAAGATTGTTACACCGAAGGTACTGGAAGAGGGAAGGTGGGTGACAGTGAGAAACGGAAGTAAACATGGAATGCACAGGTCCCCGGGTGTTGTGCCTCTTGTGAACAGGTTCACCCACTTAAAAGCTGTCGGGACAGAAGACTTAACACACTGAGCAGTGCAGTGGCTTGCGATGCAAAAAGGGCTGTTGAGCCAAAACTAAGGAGGCCGACATCAGGTGGTTGGAGACTCCATTCTGAGAGGTACGGACAGGGGTTTCTGTGGCAACAGACGGCATTCGAGGACGGTGTGCTGCCTCCCGGGTGCCAGGGTCCAGGATGTCACGGATAGAGTGCATAAAATCCTCAAGGCCGAAGGTGAACAGCCGGAAGTTGTAGTGCATGTTGGCACAAATGATGTCGGAAAGAAGGCGATGAATATTCTGAAGCGTGACTTTAGAGAGCTCGGAAAATTGCTGAAAAGCAGGAGCTCCAGGGTGGTTACCTCCGGTTTGCTTCCAGTTCCTCGTGCTGGTGAGAGCAGGAACAGGGAGATATAGGACCTGAATGTGTGGCTGAGGAACTGGTGCAGGGGGCAGGGATTTAGATTCTTAGATTACTGGGATCTGTTTTGTAGAAAGGGGGAATTGTACAAAAGGGACGGATTGCACCTTAACAGGTGGGGGGGGCGGCATTCTGGCAGGCAGGTTTGCCACTGCTACACCGGTGGTTTTAAACCGAATAAGGGGGGTGGGGTGTCAAATGGGATAAGTTGCAGGGTGTAAGTTGCAGCAGGAGTTAAAACTGGCATGTAACCAAGGTAATGCCACTGTGGTAATGGGGGATTTCAATATGCAGGTAGACTGGGAAAATCAGGTTGGTTCAGGACCCCAAGAAAGAGAGTTTGAAAAGTGGCTCCGAGATGGATTCTTAGAGCAGCTTGTAATGGAGCTGACCAGAGAAAAGGCAATTCTGGATTTAGTGTTGTCCAATGAACCAGATTTGATAAGAGAACTCAAGGTAAAGGAACCGCTTGGAGGTAGTGATCATAATATGATTAGTTTTAATCTGAAATTTGAGAAGGAGAAGGTTAAATCGGAAGTGTCAGTGATGCTGGTCAAGGTAGACTGGAAAGGGATACTAGCATGAATGACGGTGGAACAGCAATGGCATGAATTTCTGGGCATAATCCGGAAGACACAGGATCATTTCATTCCAAAAAGGAAGAAAGATTCTAAGGGGAGTAGTAGGCAACCATGGCTGACAAGAGAAGTTAGGGATAGAATAAAACTAAAAGAAAAGATGTATAACACAGCAAAGAGTAGCCGGAAGCCAGAGGATTGGGAAACTTTCATAGGACAACAGAAGGAAACAAAACGGCTAATACAGGCTGAAAAGATGAAGTACGAAGTGAAGCTGGCCAGGAATATAAAGAAGGACAGTAAAAGCTTCTTTAGATATGTTAAAGGAAAAAGAGTAGCAAAATCAAATGTGGGTCCCTTGAAGGCAGACACGGGTGAAATTATTATGGGGAATAAAGAAATGGCAGAAGAGTTGAACAGGTACTTTGGATCTGTCTTTACTAAGGAAGACACAAATAATCTCCCAGAAGTACTGGAGGACAGAGGATCTAAGTGGGTCGAGGAACTGAAAGAAATTTTCATTAGGCGAGAAATAGTATTGGGTAGGCTAATGGGACTGAAGGATGATAAATCCCCAGGGCCTGATGGACTGCATCCCAGGGTCCTCAGGGAGGTGGCTCTAGAAATAGTGGACACATTGGTGATAATTTTCCAATGTTCAATAGATTCAGGATCAGTCCCTGTAGATTGGAGGATAGCTAATCTTATCCCACTTTTCAAGAAAGGAGCGAGAGAGAAAACGAGGAATTACAGACCAGTTAGCCTGACTTTGGTGGTGGGAAAGATACTGGAGTCAATTATTAAAGAGGTAATAATGGGGCATTTGGATAGCAGTAATAGGATTAATCCAAGTCAGCATGGATTTATGAAAGGAAAATCATGCTTGACTAATCTTCTGGAATTTTTTGAGGATGTGACAAGTAAAATGGATGAAGGGGAGCCAGTGGATGTAGTGTATCTAGACTTTCAGAAAGCCTTTGATAAGGTCCCGCACGGGAGATTGGTGACTAAAATTAGAGCACATGGTATTGGGGGTAGGGTGTTGACGTGGATAGAAAATTGGTTGACCCACAGGAAGCAAAGCGTAGGAGTGAACGGGTCCTTTTCAGAATGGCAGGCAGTGGCGAGTGGAGTGCCGCAAGGCTTGGTGTTGGTGCTGCAACTGTTTACCATAAAAATTAATGATTTGGAAGAGGGAATTAGGAGCAACACTAGCAAGTTTGCAGATGACACAAAGCTGGATGGCAGTGTGAACTGTGAAGAGGATGTTAAGGAGGTTGCAGGGTGACCTGGACAGGTTGAGTAAGTGGGCAGAAGCGTGGCAGATGCAGTATAATATAGATAAATGTGAGGTTATCCACTTTGGTGGCAAAAACAAGGGGGCAGATTATTATCTCAATAGAGTTAGGTTAGGTAAGGGGGAGGTACAGCGAGACCTGGGTGTCCTTGTACACCGGTCACTGAAAGTTGCCGTGCAGGTACAGCAGGCAGTGAAGAAAGCTAATGGAATGTTGGCCTTCATAACAAGAGGATTTCAGTATAGGAGTAGAGAGGTTCTTCTGCAGTTGTATAGGGCTCTGGTAAGACCACATCTGGAGTATTGCGTACAGTTTTGGTCTCCTAATTTGAGGAAGGACATCCTTGTGATTGAGTCAGTGCAGCGTTGGTTCACAAGATTGATCCCTGGGATGGCAGGACTGTCATATGAGGAAAGATTGAAAAGACTTGGCTTGTATTCACTGGTGTTTAGAAGGACGAGGGGGATCTTATAGAAACATATAAGATTATAAAAGGACTGGACAAGCTAGATGCAGGAAAAAATTTCCCAATGTTGGGCGAGTCCAGAACCAGGGGCCACAGTCTTAGAAGAAAGGGGAGGCCATTTAAGACTGAGGTGAGAAAAAACCTTTTCACCCAGAGAGTTGTGAATTTGTGGAATTCCCTGCCACTGAGGGCAGTGGAGGCCAAATAACTGGATGGATTTAAGAGAGAGTTAGATAGAGCTCTAGGGGCTAGTGGAATCAATGGATATGGGGAGCAGGCAGGCACGGGTTATTGATTGGGGACGATCAGCCATGATCACAATGAATGGCGGTGCTAGCTCGAAAGGCCGAATGGCCTCCTCCTGCACCTATTTTCTATGTTTCTATGTTTCTATGTTTCTATATTAATAAATTTATTGGCCAAGTATTCAGATACAAGGAATTTGCCTTGGTGCTCCCCGCACAAGTGACAACATGACATACAGTGACAGTTACGAACGACACATAAAACACTAAACATTAATAATAAAACACTATTGATCAAACATGTGAACCAAACAAAATACCAGAGCAAAAGGAGGCTACAGATTTTTGGCTATTGAGCAGAGCTACTACTCGTGGAAAAAAAGCTGTTTTTATGTCTGGCTGTGGCAGCTTTGACAGTCCGGAGTCGCCTTCCAGAGAGAAGTGATTCAAAGAGTTTGTGGCCAGGGTGAGAGGGGTCAGAGATGATCTTACCCACTCGCTTCCCTTGCAGTGTACAGTTCGTCAATGGAGGGAAGGTTGCAGCCAATAACCTTCTCAGCTGATCGGATGATTCGCTGCAGCCTCCGGGTGTTGTGCTTGGTGGCTAAGCCAAACCAGACCACGATGGAGAAGATAGAATTGGACCATCATTGCCTGTGGCAGATTGTGCTTCCTCAGCTGTCGCAGGAAGTACATCCTCTGTTGTGCCTTTTTGACTGTGGAATCGATGGTAGCCCCCCCATTTAAGGTCCTTGCAGATGATGGTTCCAAGGAATGTAAAAGACTCCACAGATGCGACTGTGGTGTTGTTGATGGTGAGTGGGGTGAGGGGAGGGGGAGCTCTCCTAAAGTCTACTATCAATTCCACTGTCTTAAGAGCATTGAGCTCCAGGTTGTTGCGATGGCACCAGGACGCCAGCTGTGACACTTCCTGACTGTAGGCAGATTCCTCTCCATCCTGGATCAGTCCAATCAGGGTTGTGTCATCCGCAAACTTGAGAAGCTTGACAGAGGAGTCAGTGGAGGTACAGTAATTGGTGTAGAGAGAGTAGAGGAGAGGGGAGAGTACGCAGCCTTGCGGTGCTCCTATGCTGAGGGTTTGCAGGTCTGAGATGTGCTTTCCCAGCCTCACATGCTCCTTTCTGTCTGTCAAGAAACTGATGATCCACCGACAGAGGGGTTCAGGCACAGTCAACTCGGAAAGTTTGGAGTGTAGTAGCTCTGGCACAATGGTGTTGAATGCAGAGCTAAAATCAACAAACAAAATCCTCGCATAGGTCCCCTGGTGGTATAGGTGCTGGAGGATGAAGTCATTAAGACCAGTAATCCTTGCCTTTTTGGGTACAGGGACAATAGTGGAGATTTTAAAGCAGGCAGGGACAGTACAGGTTTGCAGGGACTGGTTAAAAATGGGTGGGGCAGGGGTTCCACTCTTCCTTTCAGGCTAAAGCCAGAGGAGTTTCAATCCTTATCAGCCAGAACATTTCCTTTGAGCCACATAATGTGATCTCTGACAAGTTTGGTCGGTATGTAATTGTGACTGGAAAATTATACAATACACTGGTAGTATTTGTCAACGTGTATGCCCCTAATGTAGACGATGTAGGTTTTTTCGAGCGGTTATTTTCATTACTTCCAGACCTGAACACATACTCTCTTATACTCGGTGGTGATTTCAATTGTTGTTTAGATCCTCTTTTAGACCAATCCTCTACTAACCCCAGTACAGTAAGTAAATCAGCTTGTTTCATCCAAGCCTTTCTCTCCCAGTACGGTGGCTGCGATGTGTTGCGCTCTTTACATCCACAAGATAAGGAATACTCATTTTTCTCACATGTCCATCATACGTATTCTAGAATTGACTATTTCTTTCTTGATAACCAACTTGTACCCCTGGTTCATTCCTGTGACTATAAGAGTATTGTCATTTCTGACCATGCTCCTATTGCTCTGGCCTTGTCCCTTCCAGATCGCCCTCAAAAGAGTAGGCAGTGGCGATTCAATTCAACTTTACTCTCGGTGATAAGTTTGTAGAGTTTATGGAAAGAGAGATAGCCTTTTTTTCCCATTAATATATCCCCTGAAATCTCTAGCTTGATCGTATGGGATGCCTTTAAGGCTTACCTTAGGGGGCAGATCATATCTTACACTGCTCAAATGAAGCGGAAATCCAATAAAGAGCGTTTAGATCTTGCTCATCAAATTGGAGAAATTGACAAGTAATATGCGCAAACTCAAAATCCAACTCTTTATAAAAGACGATTGGAACTCAAAACCAAATTTGACCTACTCACTACTCACTCAATTGAACACATGCTTTTAAAAAATAAAGCCATTTTATACATATGGAGATAAAAATGACAAATTACTTGCAAATCAACTTAAAGGTGCTAAAGCGAGACAGAATATTTCTAAAATTCACATGTTTAATGGCCAGTTCACTTCGGATCACTTGCAAATTAATGACGCTTTCAGAGACTTATATTCCCAGCTTTATACTTCAGAATCTCAACCGGATCATAAGGTAATGCACGACTTTCTGAGCAGTCTAAATATTCCCAAACTCTCATTAGATTTTAGAGAAAGATTGAATTAACCCATATCACAGGCAGAAATAGCTTCAGCCATTTCCTCAATGCAATCAGGCAAATGTCCGGGCACTGACGGCTTCCCAGCAGAGTTTTTCAAAAAGTTCTCTCTACTCCTTTCCCCACAGTTGTGTTCCGTTCTATCTGAATCCTACAGACAAGGTTCTCTTCCTCCATCCTTTGCCGAAGCCTGTATTACTCGTATCGCCAAAAAAGGTAAAGATCCAACCGAATGCGCCTCCTACAGACCCGTCTACCTTCTAAACACGGATGCTAAAATTTTAGCTAAGGTTCTAGCTCGTAGACTAGAGAATGCCCTCCCTACTGTTATATCTGAAGACCAAACTGGCTTTGTTAAGGGCAGACATTCCTTCTTTAACATATGTCGATTATTAGATATTGTCTACTCTGCTTCTGAGGATGTCCCTGAGTGTGTCGTATTTTTTGATGCAGAAAAAGCATTTGATCGCATTGAGTGGGTCTATCTATGGGCTGTTCTGGACAAATTTGGTTTTGGAACTAACTTTATTTCATGGATCAGGTTACTATACTCTCATCCCACAGCCTCAGTTCGGACTAATTCCCAGTTGTCCAAGTCGTTCGACTTTACCGTGGAACCCGCCAGGGGTGTCCTCTGAGCCCCATGCTTTTTGACTTGGCCATCGAACCACTTGCCATGGCCTTTCTCAGCTGTGAGGACATAGCCGGTATTTGGAGGGACAGTACACAGCATAAGGTCTCACTATATGCTGACGACCTTTTGCTTTTTGTCTCAAACCCAGGCACCTCTCTGCATTCTGCTATGTCACTGCTCAATAATTTTGGTCGATTTTCAGGTTATAAGATAAATCTTGGAAAAAGCGAACTGTTTCCCATTAACTATGAAGTACAACCCTCGGATCTTACCAACGTGCCATTCAAAATTGAAAAATCAAGCTCTTATACTTGGGCATTTCATTTACGAGGAAATACAAGGATCTTTTCAAAGAGAATTGTATCGTTCAGTTAAACCAGATCAAACAGACGCTAACACAGTGGTCACCCCTGTCAATGTCACTTGTCGGCCGGATAAATTCAATCAAAATGACCATTTCACCAAAATCTTTGTACCTTTTTCAGGCCTTACCGGTTTTTATCCCCAGGTCCTTCTTTGACCATCTTGATAGTTATTTCCTCCTATATATGGAGAGGTAAGCGACCTCGTCTTAATAAGGCCCACCTTCAAAAAACCAAGGCTGCTGGTGCCCTGGCTCTCCCAAACTTTTGCTTTTATTATTGGGCTGCTAACCTGTGCTGCCTTGCATTTTGGTCTTTTTTTCACAGCCAGCCCATTCCCCTGACTGGGTAGCCATGGAATTACACACAGATGATAATATGTCCATACCTGCACTACTTGGTTCCTCACTTCCACTCCCCTCAATTAAATCTGTAAAATATCCAGTGGTTAAACACTCTTTGAGGATATGGGTTCAATTCAGGAAATGTTTTGGGTTGCATAACTTTTCTCTACTGAGCCCTATTGCATCAAACCACCTTTTTAAACCATCAACTCAGGGCCATGTCTTTAAAGAATGGCATAGGAAGGGTATTGTGCGCTTCAAGGACCTATTTATGGGTAACACTGTAGCATCATTTGAACAATTAAGCAACAAATTCAATCTTCCAAAGTCAGATTTTTTCCGATACCTGCAAACAAGACATTATGTGTTCTATAAACTGCCCAGTTCTTCTATACCAACAGACACAACCCTTGTTGATACAGTTCTTTCTTTAAACCCATCTCAGAATAGACTTGTCTCAGCATTATATGACAAGATGTTGGATCTAAGGCACGCCCCAATAGACAAGCTCAAGGCAGCATGGGAGGAAGACTTGGGCTTCTCTCTCTCGGAAGATACATGGAGTTCCATTCTTAAATTGGTTAATTCCACCTCTCTCCTAGCAGGTAAACCAGATCACTTCCACCTGACGTGGTCTGCATTTATAGAATTATTACAAACATAGGGTGCAAAAGTACTTTAAAAAAAATTGAGGTCAGGTAAGGGGGGATGATAGTTGAAGAGTTGGTATGTCCCATTTACATAATGCTCATAAAAATATTTGTTTCTCTCTTTTTCCTCTTTCTCTCTCTCTTTCTTTCCTAGGGTCTATTTCTTAACTCTTTTTCTTTTGTTTTTAATTTTGCTCTTATAGGGTCTTCGTCCTTTTTTGTTGTCACATTTCCTACACTTTCACTTTTTCCTTCACTTTCTTCTTTCTTTCAATCTTTTCCTTTTCTAGTGTAAAAAATAAATGGAGTACATTAATTGTAAGAAGATATAAATGACGAGTACTAATGTATGTGGTTGTAATGTAATGTACTTCTAATAAATAAAAAAAATTTAAAAAAAAATTTAAAAAAATTCCACCTCTCTATGTGCTCGTCACTGCCTGATCCAATTCAAAGTGGTACATAGGGCTCATATCTCAAAAGCCAAATTATCTACTATTTACCCTGAGGTTAGTCCATTCTGTGTTAAATGTAAAATTTCTGAAGCCTCTCTTATCCATACGTATGTATTGGTCATGCCCCAGCCTTAACAAGTTCTGGCTAGAACATTATGAGGTTCTTCATAGTTAAAGGGGTTCAGAGAGCAAGACAGAGTCAGAGGGAATTGTGCCAACTCCAGACAGATTTGCAACAACTGCTCCTTCTGCAGTCGAGTGGGGTGTATGTGAGGGAGGAACTTAGAGAGGTGAAGGACCGGCAAGCTCGGCTCTTTACCTCTGAATCCTCCAAGATCATCTTCCGATCCAGGGTCCGCCATGTGGAGCAGGATGAGACGTGCTCACGTTTCTTCTTCCATAAGGTTAACAGGGGGAGCTCTGTGACGAACAGCCTTAGGGAGGAGGACGGCTCGGTAACATCCTTGCAGACGGACATGCTGAGGATCTGCAAATCCTTTTACACGGATTTGTATGACAAAAAGGCCACAGACAGCATCACCTCCCAGAACTTCCTATCCTCTATCACGGAGGCCTTGGAGGACAGCAAGCGGGAGAGTCTGGATCAACCACTGACCCTAGAGGAGCTGACTGGCTCCATCCGTTCCTTTGACTCGAGTAAAACTCCCGGAAGCGATGGCTTACCGGCCGAGTTGTATTCGGCTCTGTGGGACTGGGTGGGCCCGGACATGCTGGAAGTGTACAATGACATGCTTCTAGCCGGCAGCATGTCAGACTCGATGAGGAAGGGCAGCATCACCCTAATCTACAAGCAGAAGGGGGAGATGAAGGACATAAAGAATTGGAGACCCATAACACTGCTGAATGTAGATTATAAGATCCTGTCTAAGGCCATCGCCAACCGGGTCAAGTCTGCTCTGGGACAGGTGATCCACCCGGACCAAACCTGTGCTGTACCTGGCAGGAAAATCTCAGACAGCCTGGCGCTGCTGAGAGATACCATCGCCTAAGTGCAGGACAGACGGGTGGATGCCTGCCTAGTCAGCTTGGACCAGGAGAAGGCCTTCGACATGATATCGCACACGTACATGAGGGACGTGCTCTCCAAAATGGGTTTTGGGGAGGGAATCCGAAATTGGATCAAACTGCTCTACACCAATATCCGTAGTGCAGTCCAAATCAATGGGTGGGAATCAGACAATTTCCCTGTAAGGTCTGGAGTCAGGCAGGGGTGCCCTCTCTCTCCTGTCTTGTTTGTCTGCTGTATTGAACCTTTTGCCGAGTCCATCAGGAAGGATGCGAGCATAAGAGGAGTGACATTGCCAGGCAGTGGGGGCATTCAAGTCAAAACCTCCCTGTACATGGACGATGTCGCTGTCTTCTACTCGGATCCAGGGTCGGTCAGCAGACTGATTAGTATCTGCGACCAGTTTCAGTCGGCCACGGGAGCCAGGGTGAACAGCAGGAAGAGCGAGGTCATGCTCTTTGGCAACTGGCCCAACCGAACTTCTGTCCCCTTCACCATCAAGCCTGACTTCTTGAAGGTGCTGGGGATCTGGTTCGGGGGGCTGAGGCGTGTAACAAGAATTGGCTGGAGCGGATAGCCAAGGTGGGGAAGAAGCTGGAGCTGTGGAGGCAACGCTCCCTCTCCATAACCAGAAAATATTTGGTCATCAGGTGTGAGGTGCTCTCGGGGCTGCTGTACTTGGCGCAAGTGTGGCCTGTCCCTCCCTCCTACGCCACAGGGATCACCCGGGCCGTCTTCCAGTTCATCTGGGGGTCGAGGATAGACCGGGTGCGACGGGCCAAAATGTACAAGTCAGCAGACAACAGGGGTAAAAGCGTGCCCAACGTCGCCCTCACCCTGATGGCCACCTTTGTGTGCGGCTGCATCAGGCGGAGTGTAGAACCAAGGCACGTGGGCACCAAGTGTCACTACCTGCTGAGGTTCTACCTGTCCCCAGTGTTGCGAAGGATGGGCCTGGCGCAGATGCCACGCAATGTGCCAGTCAGCTGGACATTGCCGCCCCATCTGTTGTCTGTGGAAAGGTTCTTCCGGACCAACACCTTTGACCACATGTCCATTGGGCAGTGGTCAGCACGGAATGTCCTGCAGGCACTGCAGGGAAAGGACTCCATGGATCCGGTGGCGTGGTTCCCAGAGCCGACTGCCCAGCTTGTCTGGCAAAATGCCTCATTGCCAGAACTCACCAACAAGCACCAAGACCTGGCTTGGCTGGCGGTGAGGGGAGCCCTCCCAGTCAGATCCTTCCTGCACCGTCGGAACCTCACTACCAGCGCACGCTGCCCTCGGGACGGCTGCTATGGCGAGGAGACGGTTGCCCACCTCTTTGCAGAGTGTGGATTTGCAAAAAGAGTCTGGAGAAGTATGCAAGGGTCCCTGGAACGCTTTATCCCGAACTGCTCCGTCACAGAGCACTGTGATTTATGGACTGTTCCCAGGGACACATTCAGAGACTGACATCGAGTGCTGCTGGAGGGTCATCAACTCGGTGAAAGATGCTCTTTGGTCAGCCCAAGCGTTGTTCACCACCCAGCAGAGCGAGATGTCCGTCAGGGAATATTGCCGACTGGCCCGCTGCAGACTGCAGGAGTAAGTGCTGAGGGACGCACTGAAGCTTGGTGCAGCCAACGCCAAGGCTCAGTGGGGGAGGGCCACAGTCTAGGGTCCTTCCGCTGCTGGACAAGGGGGGCACAGTATGGTGGAGACGCCCCTCAAAATAAGGGAAGGTATCCCACGCCAGGGGGCCACATGAGTGGCACGGGTGGGGGACGGATCTGTGGAATTAGAAAAATGTATTAACTGCATTGAACAATTTGTATAGCCTCCGAAAATGTCGGATGAATGTTTCGCACGGTTCACGTATTGTATATATTTATTACTTGAATAACGTCTATTTTGAAAAAAATAAATAAAATAAAATATTTTTAAAAAAAACAAGTTCTGGCTAGAGGTCTTTCATACATTATCCCAGGTGTTAAACATCAAATTGGAACCAAAGCCCCTAATCGCTCTTTTTGGGGGTCACTGGTGAGGAGGTTAGATTAACTGCAGATAAACGCCGCACTATATCTTTTGCTTCTCTTCTGCCCACTCATACACAATGGCTGACAGATATTATCGTCACATATACTAACCACCCCCCAAACTCACAGGGGGGAGGAGGGGGGAGCAGGGGGGAGGGGGGAGGGGGGGTGAGAGGGGGGAGGGGGGTGGTCAGGGGGGAGGGGGGCAAGAGGGGGGGAGGTGGAGAGGGGGAGGAGAGGGGAGGGAGAGAGGGGGAGAGAGGTGGATGTGGAGGTGGGAGGGGAGGAGAGAGCAGTGAGATGGAGGGAGGGCAGAGGGGTGGAGGGGGAGTGGGGGGGGGGGGGAGGGGAGAGAGAGGAGGGGGGAAAGGAGGAGTGGGGGGAAGTGGGGGATTCCCTAGAGAGGGAGGGGGGCAGAGATGGAGGGAGGGGGCAGAGAGGAGGGGGGGCAGAGATGAGGGGGGCAGAGAGGGGGGCAGAGAGGGGGGGGGGCAGAGAGGGGGGTAGAGAGGGGGAGGCAGAGAGGTGGGACAGAGGGGGGCACAGAGTCGGGGACAGAGAGGAAGGGCCCTCTCCCCCCTTTTCCATCCCCCCCTTTCCATCCCCCCCTTCTCCTCCCCCTCACCATCTCCCCCTCACCATAGCCCCCTCTCCACCCTCTCTCCCACCACCCCCCTCTTTCCCCCCCACTCTCTCATCCCTCCCCCTCCCCCCGCTCTCTCTTTCTCTGCCTCAGGGAGGGGGTAGAGAGGGAGGGGGAGGGGGTAGAGGCAGCAGCTACTGAAGTCATAGAGCACAATCCTCCCCATCAGGTGCCGGGCCAGAGCTAGGCTGCGGGCGTTGTTGACCAGAGGGAGGCCTGCAGCGCTCTGAGGACTGTGAAAAACAGCGGAGGGCGCAGCGCACTCACCAGCGTGAAAGACGATCGGGCGGGGGAGACAGAGAGGAGGTCGGGTCCCATGTTCAATGGGGAGGGCTGGTCCCCCAACGCAATTGCAATATTGGTGACAAGTGGGGAGGCTTTCTGGAGCGTTGGTATGGGTTCTTGGGGTGGCAGCTCAGTCCCTCAAGCCTGATGTGCTGGCAGCTCACTCACGGCTGGTGGGCTGGCAGTTGACTCATGGCTATTCCTTGAAATTCCATTTCAAGCAGGGTGCAAGGCCACCAAATTCAAATCCATTTTCCTGCCATTTCAAGCAGGGTGCAAGGCCACCAAATTCAAGTGCAGTTTCTTACCACTTTCAGCAGGGTGCAAGGCCACCAAATTCAGTGCAGTTTCATACCACTTCAAGCAGGGTGCAAGGCCGCCAAATTCAAGTGAAGTTTCATTCCACTTCAAGCAGGGTGCAAGGCCACTAAATTCAAGTGCAGTTTCATACCATTTCAAGCAGGGTGCAAGGCCACCAAATTCAAATGCAGCTTCATACCATTTCATGCAGGGTGCAACGCCACCACATTCAAATGCAGTTTCATACCATTTCATGCAGGGTGAAAGGCCATCACATTCAAATGCAGCTTCATACCCTTTCAAGCAGGGTGAAACCACCATAAAACCACACAAAACACCAAACTCGCAGTTCAGTGTGTTCAGTTGATTCACAGCTCAGACAGAGTCGTGACCTCTCCCTCCCCCATCATGCAGAGACTGAGCCACACCCACACTTCCGGGTTTTATAACCCCTCCCCCTCCAACCGGAAAAGGTGTGGCCTTCATGGCGTGATTGACAGGAGAGAGATTCTCAACATTTTTTAAACACCAATAACACTTTTAATTTTCATTGATGGGAAGAATCCTTTGCACCTGCTGAGCGGGGGGGGGGGGGGGACTGAGTAAGATGGCCAAAAAATCACAGCCGTAAGTGGTAGCTTTTTTATCTAAAATCAATATACAGTGCAAACAGGAAGTTACCCAAAGCACCCAAACCACCATTTGCAGTAGTGCCTTTCAACTTCAAACCAAAGCACCCAAACCACCATTTGCAGTGGTGCCTTTTAACTTCAACCCAAAGCACCCAAACCACCATTTGCAGTAGTGCCTTTTTACTTCAACCCAAACCCCCCAAACAACCATTTGCAGGCAGTGCCTTTTAACTTCAAACCAACCATATTTTCATTTTCAAACCACATTAAGGGCACTCACAGTTGAGTAGACATATATTCAGTGTTATTCAGAGCTCAGAGAGAAGTGACCCTTTGACTTCCTCCATCTTGCAGAGACTGAGTGAGGCAACACCACTTCCTGGTTTTATGGTCCCTCCCCCTCCCTCCAGCAGGGGCAGCAGAGAGAAAGGAACATTATTTAAAAACATTAATATATCTCTGATTTTTCATCGATGGGAAAAATCCTCTGGTCCAGGAAGGCGGAGGGGGGCTCTGAGCGAGGTGGCCAAAAATGACAGCCGTAGGTGGCGGCGTTCTCTCTGAAATCACATCACAGCGAGCCAAAAGCGGTCAAGATCAGACATTTAGCAATATAGATATGATATGATGCTGGAGAAGTGATGTTGTGCAGCACGGAGGATGTGGGTAATTGGGTGTGAAGTGGTGATTGGAGAGGGTTGGGTGGGAAAGGGTCCAGTCTTTTCAGACTGGAGTCTTGCTTTAAGTATGTGTGAAGTGGTGAATGGGAAGATTCGGTGTGGAAGGTCCCAGTCTTTGTAGATTGAGGTCAGGCTGTGAGTGGGAGTGAAGTATTGGTTGGAGTGGGAAAGGGTCCAGTCTTTTCAGACTGGAGTCTTGCTTTGAGTAGGTGTTGTAAAGACTGTCCAAACACATGGTGTCTTCACTCTAGTTTATTGCATACATTGTATTCGTATACACACATATTGCCCTAGCTGTTCATGGTCCGTTACCGGAGCTAGAGAGCGAGCTAGGGGTGGGAAGGTTACATTTATACAGAAGCTAATGGGGAGTGGTTTAGTAGTAGTGAGGTCATTATGTTAAAGGAACATGCACAGCTCTACATCCTTCCCCTTGAAAGGGGAAACATAGCAATGATGATAGTGAGACCACGACTCATACGCTAGGCACAAACCCGCGCGTACATCGTCAGGAATAAACTTGAAACATTCAAGCAAACTCCCCGTAACGTTCAGGCGGCTTGACCAGACGCCCGGAGCGGGTATGCAGCCCGCCTCCCCCCCCCCCTCCGAAGGTAGAGTGGGGCACCGGGGCAGGAGCGGCGATAGGTGAGCCAAAAGGGGAGTGAGCAGGAGGGGAGAGAACGAGGAGACCGGGGAGGAGACAAGGGCACCGCAACGGGCACGCGAGCGGGAGATGGCTGATGGGGGGGGCCAGGAGGAGCAGCGGGAGAACGGGGCGCCAAGGGTCGCGAGGGCAGAGGAGGCGGGAGGCAACCAGGCGGCAACCGGGGGAGCAAAAGGGGCTGCGGGAGGCGGAGCGGGCTCGTTGACCGGCAGCAAATGCTGGCGGGACCGGCGGTAGATTGTGCCCTCGTAGTCAACCAGGTAAGAGCGCGGAGAGTCGCAAAGCCGATGACAACAGCCAAGCGGTGGTGTCCGGAGGGGGACTGCATCCGGACGACCTGGCCCTTGAAGAGGGGCTGAAGGGGACGGCATGACTTGTCGTGGGAGCGCTTCTGGACGACCTGTTTCTGGGTAATACGCTTCTGGACAGCAGCAGGGCTGCGGACTGCGGGCTGTAGCGACCGCTGGGAGACAGGGATCGGAGGGCGAGTGGTGCGGGACATGAGCCGTTGAGCGGTTGAGCCCATGGCAGGGTCGCGACTAATATTTCGGAGGTTCAGTAGAGCGAGATAAAAATCCGAATGTGACAGTCTGCAATGTTCCAGCAGCTCCTTGGCACTGCGGACGGCGCGCTCAGCAAGGCCGTTGCTCTGCGGGTACTCCGGGCTGCTGGTGATGTGGCGAATGTTGTAGGCGGCGGCGAATGCGCGGAACTCAGCACTCGTGAACTGGCCCCCGTTGTCAGACTGCACAGTCACAGGAATGCCAAAGGTTGCAAAGAGGGGTTGCAACTTCCCGATGACCGCAGCAGAAGTGAGGGAGTGCAGACGCTCAATCTCGAATCAGCTGGAGTAAGAGTCGACCAGGACCAGGAAATGTTTGCCACGCCACTCAAATATGTCCGTAGCTAACGCCATCCACGCCAGGGCGGGGGGCAGGCTGTTGCAGGAGTGGCTGGCGTTGCTGGTGGGGAGAGAGGGTATTGCAGGTGGAGCAGGCAGAGACCCTCTCCCGGATGTCCTGTGCCATGCCGGGCCAATAAAATTGGCTCTGGGCCTGGGACAGGGTGGCATCGGCACCGGGATGGCCGTTGTGGGCAGTTTGGAAATAGTGGTCCCGCAGAGCGGCAGGCACCACAACCTTGTGGCCCTTCACCACCACGCCGTCCTGCAGCACAAGTTCATCCCGGACTAGGAAGTAGGGCGCAGCACCAGCCGGCAAGGGTGAGCGACGGTCAGGCCAGCCGCGACGGATGACGTCTATAAGCTGTTGCAGGGCAGGATCATTGGCAGTGTGGTGAATCATGGACTGCATCTGCTGGGAAGGCATGAAGTTGACGTTTAGCACCATCAGGTCGGATGACTCGTACGGGTGGCGGGCTGTAGACGCCAGCGGTGCGCGGGACAGCGTGTCAGCCACAAACATGTCCTTGCCCTTGCGGTACACGATTTGAAACGTAAAGCGTTGGAGTTGCAGCATCATACGCTGCAAACGGGAAGAGGCAACGTGGATCGGTTTGTTTAAGATCGTGACCAGCGGCTGGTGGTCGGTTTCGATAGTGAAGGTGTTACCTATAATGTAGTCCCTGAACTTCGAGCAGGCAAACACCACGGCAAGGAGCTCTTTCTCGATCTGAGCATAGCGTTGCTCGGTTGGAGTCATGGTGCGGGAGGCGTAGGAGACAGGTAGCTGCAGGCAGGCGGCACCGAGACCGAAACTTGATGCATCGCAGGTAATGACGATAGGGCGCTTTAAGTCGAAGAATTTCAGAGTGGGGGTGCGAACCAGCTGGGATTTCAAGTCATCGAAGGCTGCCTGATGCAGCGGGTACCAAACCCAGGCAGTGTCCATCTTGGTCAGTTCCCTCAGGGGCGCACTCAGCTCGCTGAGGTCGGGAATAAATTTCCCCAGGTAGTTCATCATGCCCAAGAAGCGTTGCAGGCTTGGCACGTTGACCGGAGCTGGCATCTCTGAGACCGCAGCTGTCTTCTGTGGGTCTGGTTTCAGACCCTCAGCCGTAAAAACGTGGCCCACGTAGGTGACCTCCGGGACGCGGAAACGGCACTTCTTGGGGTTCAGTTTGAGGTTGATTTCCCGAGCCCGATCCAGGACCAGACGGAGGTGGAGGTCGTGCTCAGCGACGTCCCTCCCGTACACCAAGATGTCATCAACGATGATAGCACACGGCAGTCCTGCAAATAGCTGCTCCATGGTGCGTTGGAAAACCTCGCTGGCAGAATTGATCCCGAAAGGCATGCGGAGGAAACGGAACCTGCCGAAAGGTGTACCAAACGTGGTCAGTAAAGATGAACGTTCATCCAGCGTAATCTGCCAGAAAGAGTTCTTGGCATCGAGGACAGAGAATACAGTGGCTGGGCCAACCTTTGCAGCGACATCCTCCACCGTTCGCATGGGGTAGTGCGGGCGCTTGATGGCAAGGTTTAGGTCCTTGGGGTTGATACAGATCCGAATCTCACTCTTGTCCTTCTTAGCAGCAACGACCATGGTGGAGACCCACCGGGTGGCATCACTCACCTCCTTGATGATGCCCATGGCCACCATCTGGCGTAGAGTGGACTCCACCTTGTCCTTCATAGCAAAGGAGACGCGGTGAGGAGGGCGGACTACCGGATGGACCTCCGGGTCCACCTCGATTTCCTACTTGCAGGGTAGTTTGCCCAATACTTCGTCAAAACGGTCGGGGTACTCGCACATGGGATCCATGGGGGTCTGCACCGGGTGGATGTCGTGGTGGAAGGACACCAAACCGAGGTCCTGGCACGCACGGGCGCCCAACAGAGTAACATTCTCAGATTCCAGCAGGAGGAAGGGGCCGAGAGGCCTTCAGAACTGAGCAGATAAGGGTGGCCTTGCCGACTGGGAATAGCATGCTCCCCCCATATGCACGGAGGCGGGAGTGATCAGCGGTAATGTTCTCACCAGCTCTTATCTGTTGAAAAAGGCTTAACGACATAATATTCGTAAACGCCCCCGTATCTACCTGAGCAGAGAAGGTCATCCCATTCACAGTAACTCGAACTGATGGATCAGCTATCAAAGCATGTGCACCCAGGACTGAAAAAACAAGTGATTCATCATGGGAGGAGCTGTTATCAGAATCAGGGAGTTCGACTGGAAGGTATTCGGAGTCATAAACACTGTCAGTAGCAGTCAGGTTGTGTAGACTCTTTCTCGGAGCAGGGACAGGCTGGCCCCTGGAACGGCACGCTGCGGAGAAGTGATTAAGCTTCTTACACAAATTACAAGTCTTACCCAGAGCAGGGCAAACATCAAATTGATGATTGACAAAGTTGCAGTTTGGGCATCGGCGAGGGTTGACCCTTGCAGGCGCAGGAGTGCTACGCTGGCGTGGCGGGCCATCGCGCCGCGGGCGTCCAGCAGCACCGGCATAGTTAATGTCCTCAGATTCAGGGGGAGATACGGCGTCGACAGCAGCAGACATGCGAGAGGCATGCAAAGCGTCGTTTAAAGTGAGGTCCGGCTTTCTCAGAAGCTCAGCCCGTAGCTTCACGTCCTGTAGACCGTGAACTAGGACATCTCTGATCAACTGGTCGGGGGTCAACGTCTCCAGGTGGCAACGTCGGGCCAGGTGACGCAGCGATGCCACGAAGGTATCGATGTGCTCCCCGGGTTTCTGGCGCCTGCTGAAAAACTTGAACCGCTCTAGAATGGAGTTGGTGAGAATGTCACACAGCGCGGCAAATTTATTGATGAGACATACGGGGTCCGCTGCATGCTCACCATCGGCGTACTCAAAAGATTCAAAACGTTCCATGGCCTCCGGGCCAGCCAGGTTGAGGAGCAGATGTGCTATAATCGCAGGGGTAATATTAGGATGAGCGATGGCGACATAGTGCTGGAAGTCGCGCCGGAAAATAGTCCACCGGTGGACGATGTCGGAGTCAAACACCAGAACGTCAGGCTTTCGACACGAGGTGGCCATAGTACATAAATAGTTGGAAAGGAAAATAAACACTTGGAGAAAAGAAAACAAACCCGATGAACAGGAGACGCAGGGTTAACTTCTTGACACCATGTAAAGACTGTCCAAACACATGGTGTCTTCACTCTAGTTTATTGCATACATTGTATTCGTATACACACATATTGCCCTAGCTGTTCGTGGTCCGTTACCGGAGCTAGAGAGCGAGCTAGGGGTGGGAAGGTTACATTTATACAGAAGCTAATGGGGAGTGGTTTAGTAGTAGTGAGGTCATTATGTTAAAGGAACATGCACGGCTCTACAGGTGTGAAGTGGTGAATGGGGAGGAGTGGATGCAGAATGGTCCATTCTTTGCAGACTGGGGTCTGGCTGTGTTGGTTGGGGAGGGGGGGGATGGGGTACCAGGGTTACGTTTCTGTTTATCAAACCTGCAGTAAAACTCATTCAGGTCGTTGGTCAGCTGACGATTGTCCAAAGAGCGGGGGACTTTCCTCTTGTAGCTGATGATTTCTTGCAAGCCCTTCCAAACTGAAGAAGAGTCACTAGCTGAGAACTTGCTCTTCAACTTTTCAGAGTACCTTTCCTTGGCAGCTCTGATTCCTCTTCTCAGCTTGTACTTGGCCTGCCTGTAGAGGTCTACATCCTCGTGCCTGTAGGCCTCCTCTTTAGACTGTCGGAGCTGTCTGAGTTCTGCAGTAAACCAGGAATTGTTGTTGTTGAACCAGATCCGGGTCCTAGTTGGAATGCAACTGTCCTCACAAAAGCTGACATGTGATGATACAGTGTCCGTATACTCATCGAGGCTTGTGGTTGCTTTCCTGAACACATTCCAATCCGTGCAGTCAAAGCAGGACTGTAGGTTCTCAATGCCCTCGCTTGTCCACCTTTTCGTTGTTCTGACCACAGGCTTAGCAGATTTTAGTTTCTGCCTGTAGGTTGGAATAAGGTGAACTAGACAATGATCAGAGAGACCCGGACCCGCCCGGGGAACAGAGCGATATGTGTTCTTGATTGACGTGTAACAGTGGTCAAGTGTTCTCTCTCCTCTGGTGGGGCAGGTAACCTGAAGTCTGTACTTTGGAAGGTCACGGCTGAGGTTAGCTTTGTTAAAGTCCCCAAAACAATGCCCATGGAGTCCGGGAAGTCACTCTCTACCCTCATTACCTGGTCAGCGAGTTGCGTTTGCGCCTCACGTATGAAGGCATGGGGTGGGGGGTGTAAACTCCAGCGAGAATAAAGGAGTTAAATTCCCTCAGAGAGTAGAAGGGTTTGCAGTTTATAAAGAGGGATTCTAGGTTGGGAGAGCAGAAATTTGACAGTACCGTGATGTCGCTGCACCAGTCCTGACTGTTACATTTATGTTATGTTATGTTACATTTGTGCAAGACATTGGTGAATACATTGGAGTATTGTGTTCAATTTTGGTTACCCTGTTGTAGGAAAGATGCATTAACTGGAAAGAGTGCAGAGAGGATTTACGAGGAGGGCCTGATCTATAGGGAGAGGTTTAAAAGGATAGGACTTCATTCATTTCAGCACTGGAGACTGGAAGGTGATCTTGCATATATAACATCATGAGGGGAATAGAAAGCTGGATATAGATAACAACTGGGAAGAAACGGTCCCTGAATCTGGAGGTACACATTTTCTGTATCTCTTGCCTGAGGGGAGAGGGGACAAGAGGATGTGTCCGGAGTGTGACTCCTCCTTGATTGTGCTGGTGGCCTTGCCAAGGCGGCATGAAATGTAGATGGAATCAATGGAAGGGAGGTAGGTTTGTGTGATGGTCTGGGCAGCCACCACACTTCTCTGCAATTTCTTGCGGTCTTGGATCAAGCAGTTCGGTAAATGGATAGGTACATGGATAGAAAACCTGGTAGGTACATGGATAGGAAAAGCACCTTTGTCAGCGTTGACAAACTGGGCTGAAGGGCTTGATTATTTGCTGCATGAGTCTAAATGCTGATCCCTGTGGCACACAACACTAGACAATAAACAATAGGTGCAGGAGTAGAGCCAGCACCACCGTTCACTGTGATCATGGCTGATCATCCATAATCTGTACCCCATTCCTGCCTTCTCCTCACATTCCTTGACTCCACTATCTTTAAGAGCTCTAACATTGGGAACATGTTTCCTGCTTCTAGCGTGTCCAATCCCTTAATAATCTTATATGTCTCAATAAGATCCCCTCTCATCCTAAATTCCAGTGTATACAAGCCCAGCTGCTCCATTCTTTCAACATATGACAGTTCCGCCATCCCGGGAATTAACTTTGTGAACCTTTTGTGCACTCCCTCAATAACAAGAATTCCTTCCTCAAATTTGGAGACCAAAACTGCTCACAATACTCCAGGTGTGGTCTCGAGGGCCCTGTACAATTGCAGAAGAACCTCTTTGCTCCTGCACTCAACTCCTATTGTTATGAAGGTCAACATGCCATTAGCTTTCTTCACTGCCTGCTGCACCTGCATGCTTACTTTCAGTGACTGATGAACAAGGACACACAGATCGCGTTGTACATCCCCTTTTCCTAACATGACACCATTCAGATAATAATCTGTCTTCCTGTTCTGGCAACCAAAGTGGATAACCTCACATTTATCCACATTAAATTGCATCCCCATAGCATCCTCCTTACAGTTCACACTGCCACCCAGTTTTGTGTCATCTGCAAATTTGCTAATCTTACTTTTAATCCCTTCATCTAAATCATTAATGTATATTGTAAAAAGCTGCGGTCCCAGCACCAAGCCTTGCGGTACCCCACTAATCACTGCCTGCCATTCTGAAAAAGACTCGTTAATCCCTACTCTTTGTTTCCTGTCTGCAACCAATTTTCTATCCATGTCAGTACCTTACCCCCAATACCATGTGCTCTAATTTTGCCCACTAATCTCCTATGTGGGAGCTTATCAAATGCTTTCTGAAAGTCCAGGTACACTACATCCACTGGTTCTCCCTTGTCCATTTTCCTAGTTACATCCTCAAAAAATTCCAGAAGATTAGTCAAGCATGATTTCCCCTTCATAAATCCATGCTGGGAGAGAATGGCATTTCTGGGAGAGGACTGCTCATCCGCCCAGCTTACCCTTGAGCAAAATTGCAAAATGCAGATGGCACCACTCAACCTCGGTTGGAGTGAAAGCCACTTAATGTAATGTAAAAATTCATGCTGACTCGGTCCGATCTTGTTACTGCTATCCAAATGTGTGGCTATTTCATCTTTTATAATTGACTCCAGCATCTTCCCCACCACCGATGTCAGGCTATGGTCTATAATTCCCTGTTTTTCTTTCTCCCTCCTTTCTTAAAAAATGGGATAACATTAGCTACCCTCCAATCCACAGGAACTGATCCTGAATCTATAGAATCTTGGAAAATGATCACCAATGCGTCCACAATTTCGAGAGCCACTTCCTTAAGTACCCTGGGATGCAGACCATCAGGCCCTGGGGATTCATCAGCCTTCAGTCCCATCAGTCTACCTAACACCATTTCCTGCCTAATGTGGATTTCCTTCACTTCCTCCGGCACCCGAGGTCCTCTGGCCACTAGTACATCTGGGAGATTTTTTGTGCCTTCCTTAATGAAGCCAGATCCAAAGTACCTGTTCAACTCGTCTGCCATTTCCTTGTTCCCCATAATAAATTCACCTGTTTCTGTCTTCAACTTCTTACATCCTGTTGACCAAGGTAAAAAGCTATTTCACCCTGCTGCTTCCTTTTAGCCAGCCAATTCAAAATGATTCAAAACCTTTTGTTAAGAACAATAAAACAATTTCTTATGAAAATTGTTTGTCAGGAAATGGAAATATGCTTCGGGCTACCATCTATAAATTTTTTAAAGAGGTCATAAATTGCAGTGGAAATATATATCACTCATGCAGTAGTGGGTACTAACATGTGGCTCATATTAGTTTATTACATTCAGCATTGTTATCTAGTAATAGGTTAGTGTGTGAGCTTGTTGAAGCGGCCAGAAGTTTTCCTTTTGGAATTCAAAAGCATTAACTTAAAAACGGGTAATACTGGAAAAGATCAGCAGGCCAGGTAGCCTGGGATGCTGTGTTTCCAGCATTTTCTGTTTTTAATTTGGATTTTCATCATCTACACTTTTTTTAAATTCATTAGACAATGTTGATTACCTTGTCCAGTTGAGAAATAACCAATAATTCAATAATATTACAATTAATTACAAATCTGGTAATCCCAATTTCAAAGGAGCTCAAAAAACTGCAAGTGATACTTTCTAAACTGATGAGTTCAATGTTCTGGTTGACTTACATCTGCAGAATTTAGTCAATGCAATTATTTAGTTTAGTTTGGTTTAGTTTATTATTGTCATGTGTATTGAGGTACAGTGAAAATCTTTCATTTGTATGCTATCCAGGCAAAGAAAAGATAAAGGGTACATTGTTTAAAGCAAAGGTCCTATTAAACATTGAAGTCCAATAAAGTCCTGTTAAAGATAGTTCAAAGGTCTCGAATGAGGTAGATGGGAGGTCAGGACCACCGTTCAGTTACCTGATAGCAGCTGGGAAGAAACTGTTCCTGAATCTGCAGGTTTACATTTTCAAACTTCTGTACCTCTTGCCTAATGGGAGAGGGGAGGAGGGAGTGATCAGCATGAGATGGTCCTTGATTATGCTGGCAGCCTTCATGAGGTAGTGTGGTGTAGATGGCGTCAATGGAATGGAGCTTGGTTTGTGTGGTGGTTTGGGCTACTTTGCCCACAACTGTGTGCGATTTCTCGCGGTCTGGGATGGAGCTGTTCCCAAACCACGCTGTGATGCATTCTGGCAAGATGCTTTCTACGGCACATTGGAAGAAGTTGGTGAGGGTTATTGGGTTCATGCGGAACATCCTAAGCCTTCTAAGGACTTAGAGGACTTTAAGTGCTTTCTTTGCTATAGCTTTGATGTGGCTGGTCCAGGACAAATTGCTGGTAATATTTATTCCTAGTATCTGGAAGCTATCGACCATCTTTACTTCGGCACCATCAATGTAGACTGGGGTGTGTGTACTGCTTTGCTTCCTGAAGTCAACCACAACCTCTTTTGTCTTGCTGACATTGAGGGAGAGGTTGTTGTCTTGGCATCAAGTTACAAGATTCAATCTCCTTTCTGTCCTCGGTCTTGTCATTATTCGATATCCAGCTTATTAGATGGTGGTGTTGTCCGCAAACTTGTAGATGGTGTTGGATTGGTATTTGGCTGCACAGTGAGTCTGTAGGGAAAATAGTAGGGAGCTCAGAACGCATCCTTGCGGGGCACTAGTATTGAGCATTATCGTAGAGGATGATTTATCACCTATACCCATTGATCATGGTCTGTGGGTCCTAGAATTCTAAAGGGTGTACCAAGAATTCAGAAATCAAATTAACTTCTCCTATCTGTGAATTCATGGGCATTTGTTGTGTACTTATTTGCTGTTTCTTGCTAAGACAATAATCTATTCACCCAAATATGTTACCTACTACACCATGAAGGCATCCTTTCTACAATAACCTTATAAAATGTCTTCAGGAAATTTAAATGTAAAGCCTTCCAAAGGTGCCGCGGCTGCTGCTGAGAAGCCAGGGCCGGAGCCTCATGGGCCAGCGGTGCAACATCGCGGCCCGGACCTCGCGAGTCAGAGGTAGAGTCTTGCAGGTCGACGGAGCCCATGGCCATCGGTGCCTGCGTGGGTCGGCACATGGAAACGTTTGGAGAGGACCCGGCAGCGTTAGTGGAGAGGTCGGTGCGATGGTTGATGATGGTGCCAAACAACGGACGTGGACGGACATGTGGAAGTGAGGACGTCGCTGCCAAGGGAAGAAACAAAGGAGGACCCAGCGTGGGGGGACCACCGTGAGGGAGGGGGAAGAGCAACGGGGACCCAGGTGGGGGGACTGCCGTGAGGGATGGGGGATAGGGGAACAACAAAGGGGGAACTGGCGCAGGAGAGGGGGTGGGGATCTATACCTTTGTAAGCGCCCTTTATGGGCGACTATTTGTATACCTTGGGTATACAAGCAAAGAATTATTTGACAATAAAGCATTCTATTCTATTCTATTCTTTTCTATTTTATTCTATTCTATTCTAAGTATGGAACACAATAAATAGGTTTAGTCTGCTTGCTGTCTCTCTTCTGTTTTGAATAAAGGTGTTACTGTGTTATTTTCCAAACATTGAATACAATAATTAGGGTGGCATGGTGACGCAGCGGTAGAGTTGCTGCTTTACAAAGCCAGAGACCCGGGTTCAATCCTGACTACGAGTGCAGTCTGTACAGAGTTTGTACATTCTCCCCGTGACCTCCGTGGGTTTTCTCCGTCCGGGTGCTCTGGTTTCCTCCCACACTCCAAATACGTACAGGTTTGTAGGCTAATTGGCTTGGTATAATTGTAAATTGTCCCTAGTGTATGTAGGATAGTGCTTGTTTGCGGGGATCGCTGGTTAGCATGGACTCGGTGGGCTGAAGGGCCTGTTTCCGTGCTGTATCTCTAAACTAAAACTAAACATTTCCTGAATTACCTTGTTTCTCTCTCCACAAACCTGCTGTACTAGGTACTTCCTGGGTACTTCCAATGTTATTTTGTTTTTATTTAACATTATAATTATCCTCAGTATTTAGCTCTTGGAATGGAGTAACATTTTCAGGCCATCGATCTTTCATCATACTTCAAGATGACAACGCCCTCTCCACAATAATTCTCAAACACTCACGAATGTGAGGCTATATTCAGCTCCAAATCCATCTTCAAGTTTGCAGATGATACCACTGTGGTGGGCTGGATCACAAACAATGACAAGACATAGTACAGGAATGAGATTGTGAACTTAGTAACATGGTTCAGGACAATAACCTCTCCATCAATGTCAACAGGGCGAAGGAGTTAGTTATCAACTTCAGTAAGCATGGTGGAGTACATGCCCCAATCAGCATCAAAGATGTCGAAGTATAAATGGATGAGAGCTCCAAGTACCTTGGCGTTAATATTACCAACAAATAGCCAAGAAGTCACACCGTGGAGACAAGGGAAATTCGGCTTGTCTCCAATGACTTTTATAAATTTCTATAGATGTACAATAGAATGAAAACTGACGGGTTAGATCACAGCTTGGTTTGGGAACAGGACTTCCCAAGACCACATGGAATCACAGAGGGTTGTAGAAGCAGCCCTCTCCATCACACAGACCAGACTTCCCATCATTGACTTTGTCTGCCCTTCACACTGGCTCAGAAAAAAGTAATCAAAGATTTGTCCCATCCATCCGCAGCCATTTCTTCTTATCGCTGCTTCCATCCGACAGGATTTTCAAAGTGCGCACCACCAGACTCAGGAATAGCACCTTCCCCTGCAATCTCCACTCAGACAGTACTAGAGGTCAGTGCTGAACCCAGATTGCTGCAGAATCAAGTGTCATACCAACGGACAAGCATACAAGCCAGTCTGCTTGGGGGTGAAGAAAAAATTAGGGTAGTACTCGAACACAAGCAAAAGATAAGTCCACCTGATATCCAAGCAGGTGCAACGTCAAGCCTGAAAACAATGAAGCAGTTGGAGTTGGAAATGTTCGATATTGAATTTGAAGCTGGTTTGTATAAATTGAATTGAATACATTTTATTAGCCAAGTATGTATACATACAGTGCAAGGAATTTGCCTAGGCGCTTTGCTCGCAAGTAACAACACAATATACAGTAAACAATTAAAACTAAAACATTATAATTTAAACATGTGAAGATTGAAATAAAATACCAGAGCTTGAACTTAAAAATCTGTAGTAACTTCCCAGGTGATTTCCTAGTAAGTGTGGATGCTACATTATTGCAGTTCTGAAACCGTCATAATCCTGTTTATAGTGATCATATTTAGATTCTCATTTAGTCACCCTCAATCCCACGAAGAAGAAGGAAAAGAAAGAAAAAGGGAAAAAAAGTAAAAATTAACTACTTTAATATGAAAATCTACGCTAATTTCAGTCAAATATTCAAACAGTTTCCAGTGCAAGTTAATAAATATTAAAGTTTTAAACTCAAAAGCAATACCTTTACACACCATAATCCTTCACTGTCAATCTTCACTTCACTTCACTGTCAAGAAGGATTATTCTTTGGAAATGCCAAATGGGGATGCGTTCTGGCATCTTGGTTGTTTGCATAGCTTGATGCATTACAAAAGTATCCACAAATATAAATTGATTAAGCAGAGACTCTCAGAATGCACGTAAATATATTAATTATTTGGCAGGCTGCCAGGATCAAGGATGACGTGATTACTCTAACAGGGCGTAGTTTGCATCAATAATTTATCTGATGATACCATGGGGATGCATTTTATTATACATGAAAAATAAATTGACACATTCATGCAAAGAATTCAGGAACAAAGTCTACTAATCCCATAGCTATGCTCTAAAGTCTATTTTAATTTTGGCAAAATCCATTTTGATGCTGAAAGAAAACACATAGAAACATAGAACACAGGTGCAGGAGTAAGTCATTCAACCCTTTGAGCCTGCACTGCCATTCAATATGATCATGACTGATCATCCAACTCAGTATCCTGTACCTGCCTTCTCTCCATACCCCCTGATCCCTTTAGCCACAAGGGCCACATCTAACTCCCTCTTAAATATAGCTAATGAACTGGCCTCGACTACCTTTTGTGGCAGAGAATAGAAAGATTAAACGAGAACTTACCGTTTGAAGTTTGATCTTTATTTTATGAGAAGTTGAAGTGAGGGATTACATGAAGAGCCGCCAGCCTGCATGCGCGTCAAACTTTAAAGCAGCTGTATGAAACCACAGAATAGTTGCTGACCTAAGGTATAGGAAGATTAACGAGCTAGAACTACCGAATGATCTTTATGAGAATAGGGTTGGGAATGGAGGGCATGTAATCCCTCACTTGAACTTCTCATAAAATAAAGATCAAACTTCAAACGGTAAGTTCTCGTTTAATCTTTCTATTTTATATCGGTCACATGAGTGACTACGTGAAGACTTTAAAGCTCTGTGGTTTGAAGCAAATTAACAGGTTGATTCTGTCATGTAGCGGATGAGATTCCCGAGAGACGGGATGAATAAGCAAATATTTATGTTTATGAACAACCATAGGTGGTTCCGTCAGCATTCCTAACAGTAAAGGGAACCATGGTTGTGTAGGCCAGTTAGGCACTACTAAAATACCCGAAGCGAAGTCTTGTATGATTTTTTGCAAGCATCGATCAAAGAGGCAAAATGGAGGGAAAGCATAGAAGAACATTCCCGCCCCAGTCTAGAGAGAATGCATCTATAGCCTCTGACCCTGGGTCTGGCTCCCATGCTACATATCTTGGTAATTGGGGATTAAGCCTGGAGGCAAACAAATCAATATCAGGTGTTCCATAATGAACAATAATGTTGTTAAATACTTTTTGATTTAATATCCACTCCGTGTGATCATTGAATTTACGAGATCTAGTATCTGCCACCGTGTTAAATCTACCCGGCAAGTAAGCAGCTGAGATCCAAATCCTCCTGTCTATACACCAATTCCAAATGAGATTAGCTAAAGTATCACAGGATACTGATTTGTTTCCACCCATGTGATTAAGATATGCCACCGCCGTAGTGTTATCGATTTGAAGTCTAACATGCACATCATGTAGCCTCCCACAGTAAGCCTTCAAACCATAGAATGTCCCCAGCATTTCCAGGTAATTTATACCATATTGACGGTTAAATGGTAACTCGTACATGTTCCATCTGCCGCCGCAACTAGAGATGGTGTTAATAGCTCCCCATCCAAGTGCACTTGCATCACTCTGCAGTGTAATTAAAGGTTTACTAGACAAAATGCCGCCGGAGCAATGTTGAATATTGGTCGTCCACCATTGCAACTCCACTTTAGATTTATTTATTTTTTTTTTTTTATTTTTTTTTTTAGAAGTACGGTAGATTACAGTAATGTACAACACGTATATATTAATACATTTTTTGTACCGCTTCACTTTTTTAGACTTTAAGAAAGAAAAAGAAAGAAGTAAGAAAAGTGAAGAAAGTGCGCAAAGGTTGTGAAGTGCAAAAGAGTGTTGGGAAAAGAAAGCCCCTTAGAAAAGAGGTTAGAGAAGGAAGTAAAGTTAGAAAATAGACCCTAGAAAAAAAAAGAGAAAGAAAGAAGGAACAATCGCTCTATTATAACTCTTATACCATACTTCATAGAGAAGGAACTACCAACCAAGTCTGTTTTTATTTTACCTCCCATTACCAGGTCCAGATACCTTTTATTTATTTATTTGTTTTTCTAAATTACTATTGCACCTCATGCTTGTAATAGGTCCAAAAACGTAGACCACGTCTTTTGAAATTGATCTACTTTGCCTACTAGGAGGAATCTCATCTCTTCCAGATGTAATGTTTCCAACATATTTGATGTCCACATTTTTATTGTTGGTGTGGGCGCATTTTTCCAGGATTTAAGTATAAGCTTTTTTCCCATTATTAGCCCATAATTGAGTAAATTCTTCTGATACACGTTTAATTCAGGAATACCTTCCGATATTCCAAAAATAATCCATTCTGGTTTTGGTACCAGTTTTATTTTGATTAATTTTGAAAAAATATCAAATATTTCAAACCAGAATTTTTGGATTTTTGTACAAAAAACAAAAGAATGTGCTATGGTAGCTTCTTGACATATACATTTATCACAGATTGGTGAGACGTTAGGAAAAATTTTATTTAGTTTGGTTTTTGAATAATATAATCTATGTAATGTTTTAAATTGGATAAGCGTATGTCGTACGTTGATCGAGCATTTATGCACCTGTAATAAATGATTATCCCAACTCTCTTTTGAAATTTTTATACCTAGATCTTGTTCCCAATCTCTTCTAATTCCATCTGTTGTGGGTATTTCTATATTTAAGATGATATTATATAAGTATGATATTAAATTAACTGATTCCGCCTTTGTCTTCATTGCTTCATCTAGTAAGTCGGAAGGCATATTATAATAATCTTTTGTGTGTGTTTTCAAATAGTCACAGATTTGTATATATTTAAAATATTGATTATTTTTCAAATTATATTTCAGTTGTAGTTGTTGGAATGATAGTAATTTTTCTAATTCATACAGATCTTCGAGCGTTTTAATTCCCATTCTTTCCCATTGTATAAATGCTTTATCTATGATTGAAGGTTTAAACGATGGGTTATTGACTATTGGTATTAAGAGAGATAGGTTTCTTAATTTTAGATTCTGTTTTATTTGCTTCCATGTTCTAATAGTGCTATATATAATTGGATTTTTATTATAATTTTTATTATTCAAATTTATTGGAGAGAGAATAATCGCTCCTATATTATTCGGGGAGCAATCCCCTTTTTCCATTATAATCCAGTCCACCTGCTGGGCAGAATTGTCCAGCAGGTGAATCATATTTTTAATATTTACTGCCCAGTTATAATACATAAAGTTAGGGAGCGCTAGACCCCCCAACTCTTTTCGTTTGTTAAGGTGTGTTCTTTGTATTCTGTGGGATTTGTAATCCCATATAAAATTTGTAATGTCTGAGTCCAGTTTTTTGAAAAACTTTTTTGGGAGATATATAGGTATTGATTGAAATAGGTAAAGGATTTGTGGTAAGAAAATCATTTTTATAGCATTTATCCTACCTATTAAGGACATCGGAAGTGTTTTCCAAAATTTAATCAGATTATTTAATTTCTTAAGTAGAGGATTATAATTAGCTTTAAACATATCATGGTAATTTCTAGTAATCTCAATTCCTAAATATTTGAATTTTTCCATAGCTATTTTAAAAGGGAATTTCCTGAGATGTGTTGAGTCTTTTGGTTTAATCGACATAATTTCACTTTTGTTCCAATTTATTCTATATCCTGAAAAGGATCCAAAGTCCTCAATTAAGTTTAATATATTTGGTATACTAATTTGTGGTTTTGTGATGTACAGTAGTACATCATCAGCATATAGGGATAGTTTGTTGTTTGAATATTTTGTGTTATAACCGTGAATATTCGAGTGTGTTCTTATTTTTTCAGCAGGGGGTTCAATTACCAAAGCAAATAACAGCGGTGATAGTGAACATCCTTGTCTGTTGCCCCTAGATAATTCGAATTTTGAAGATAATATATTATTAGTTAGTATTCTAGCCGTAGGTTTGTTATATAGTAGTTTTATCCATGCAATAAAGTTTTCTCCCAATTGGAATTTTTGCAATACTTTGATCATATAGTCCCATTCTACTTGATCAAACGCTTTTTCTGCGTCCAGTGAGATGATAGCTAACTCTTGGTCATAAGATTTATGTGAATGCATTATGTTAAGCAAACGTCTCAAATTATTAAATGAATGTCTCTTAGGTATAAATCCTGTTTGATCCTCATGTATTAGTCTACTAACATACTTGCTTAATCTATTGGCTAATGTTTTTGCTATTATTTTCTGATCCGTATTTAACAAAGCAATAGCTCTATATGATCCTGGTTCTTCTATATTTTTATCTTTTTTAAGTATTAATATGATCGTTGATTCCGCTAGTGTTTCAGGTAGGTTTTGCTCTTTATAAGCATATGTATACATTTTTTGTAATCGTGGAGTAACTATATCATAAAAAGATTTATAAAATTCATTACTGAATCCGTCTGGTCCTGGTGTTTTTCCATTTTTTAGTGTTTTTATTGTGTCTTCTATCTCCTTAGAAGTAATTTGTGCTCCCAGTTCCTCTTGTTCCCTGCGTTCTAATTGTGGTAGATTACAATTATCTAAAAATTCTGAGATTTTATTATTGTCTATTGACGTTTTAGATGTGTATAGATTCTGGTAAAATTGAGCAAATCTTTTATTAATATCCTTGGGTAGTGTTAATACTTCCCCTCTATCTGATTTAATCTTTAATATTGCATTCTCTTTTTCCCGTTTTTTAAGTTGTCGTGCTAGAAGTTTGTGGGGTTTGTCCCCGAATTCGAAGTGTTCTTGTTTTGTGATTTGAAATAATGTTATAACTTTCTCTGACAGTAATTTATTTAACTGAAATTTCAGTAGTAGTATTTTATTATGTTTATCCATAGTTGGGTCTTTAGCATTATCTATATCTAACTGTTTTATTTGATCTTCTAAGTGTCTTTGTTCATTCTTATTCTTTTTATTTTGATAAGCTTGAAATGAAATAATGACTCCTCTTATAAATGCTTTGAAGGATTCCCATAATAACGTGGGGGATATCTCTGGTGTATCATTTAACTCAAAAAATAGCTCCATCTGTTTTTTTAGATAGATACTCCCTTGAGGGTCTTTTAAAATTTGTGAGTTAAACCTCCAGAACGGTTTATTCATAGACATTCCTTCTAGTTTTAGAACAAAAGTTAACGGAGAATGATCTGAGATCGCATTAATATGATATTTAGGATTCAGAGATTGCGAAATTAATTTTGTATCCACTAGAAAATAGTCTATCCGTGAATATGTTTTATGCACCATTGAATAAAACGAGTAATCCCTTCCCGTCGGGTTTGCAATCCTCCATACATCTGTTATATTTGTGTTTTCCATATATGTGTGTAAGAGTTCACTGGTTTTAGATTTCGTCTGACCTTTTTGTTTTTGCATCGATTTATCTAAATAAGGATCTAAAACACAATTAAAATCTCCTCCGATTATAACATTTTGATAATTAGATTCTGCAATTATATTCAGAATTTTATTAAAAAATTGAGGGTTATCAAAGTTGGGCGCATATATGTTTACCAGCGTAATTGGCATATTATTGATCTCCCCTGCTACTATAAGATATCTCCCTTCCTTATCTAAAATAGTGTTCTTTGATTTAAATGGAATTCCTTTACGAATAATAATTGCAGTACCTCTAGATTTGGAGGTAAATGAAGAGTGAAATGTTTGGCCTATCCAGTTCGCCCTCAGTCTTGTCTGATCTTGCTGTTTAAGATGTGTTTCCTGTAGAAACGCTATGTCCGTGTTGTATGATTTCAACTGAGCTAGTATCTTGCCCCTTTTAATAGGTTCATTAATCCCCCTTATATTCCAACTACATAATGTGATTCCTCCTATTTTCTTTTGATTGTCGTCATGCATTTTTACCAATTTTAATGACCTTAATTATTGTGGTGCGTTCATACCTCCGGACTCTGGTTATTTTGGGAGTATTTCTATTATAGACTTCCTTGGTAGTTCTCCTGCGCGATTGTCCTTGAAGAAAAAACACACAGATGTGACATATTGTGATTAAAAAAAATATATATAAATCAAATAAATTTACGGTGTCTAAAATTTCAACACCGTAGTGAGTGGCCCACTCGTCTGTGGGGTACGACATCCATAACGCTTCCGGCGTAGTTGGTATAAAGTTAGCCCCGCTGTATTTATTACCCAAAATCTATGGGGTCATTACCGTTTCCGATTCAGTTCTATTTCATCCAGTTACAATTTATATATATGTCAAATGTATTCGATTCCATATCCTACTCACTCTTTATCTCTTAACTATTTTAAAATGAATTTAGTATTGTTAAAGTGAGCGGTTTACTGAGTGGATTAACCGGAGTCAGGTTCCTGGAATTGTGCCAGGTGCCTGATCTCCTCTCCTCTCCACGAGCTGCGAACATAGGTGATAACTGCTGTCTGCGTTATGATTTAGACGACAGCTGCATAGGTCTGTCGAAATGACCTAAGTGGAATTTAAGTGCCTGATCCTTTGCACGCTACAGATTTCAATAATGCAAAGGCCCAAATCGAGCGGCTGGAAAGACAGCCACTATTTTGCCAATTACTCTAGCCACCTGGCGAATAGATGGCTCTTCTGCAATCAGAAGGTTATTACAGGCTTCCATCAAATCTAGTCTTTTCCCCTGGGCAGGGTCACAGACATTTCCACTGAGTTAATAGTAAACCCTAAATAATCAATAGACCTTGTTGGTATCAACCTGGATTTGACTGGATGGGTGATAAACCCCAATTTCTCAAAAATGAGCTTCGTAGCTGAAACAGCTAGTTTTGCCAAATTCAGTGTTCTCCCGATGATCAGAATATCATCTAAATAGCCCATAACAATATGCCTTTTAGCTCTGAGCAGGCCGAGCACTGGCCTCAGCAGTTTGGTAAATAACCGAGGAGCTGAGCTTAATCCATTAGGTAACACTTTAAACTGCCACAGCTGCCCCATCCAGCTAAACTTCAGGCGGTCGGAGGGGAGAGTGGACGCTGGCGCGGCTTCGCTGCCGCTGCTCTCTCCTCAAATTGTGCTTCTGATTTTCTTTTTTGTGTTTTTGGAAGGAATTCTGTCCCTGATTTGTGTATTGGTTTTTATAACTTATTTTTTTAATTCTGATTATGTGTTTCCTATAAATCTCTGAAAGGTGTCCTTGAGACCTCGGTATAAGGCGCCCGTAAATAAAATTAATTATTATTATTATTATTATCTCCGGTGATCCTTGTGAATTGGAACCGAATAATATGCATCCTTGAGATCGATGCATGCCATAAAACAGCCCTCAGAAATCAGTTGCTTAACAGTAAAGAAATTCTCCATTTTAAAATGTCTATACTGCACGTATGATTTGAATTTTTCCAAATCAAGCATGATCGGCATCCGCCATCTTTCTTCTCCCTGGAGAATATATTAGAGATGCATTGATCTTTTTCAAAAATTGATCTCTCAATTACTCCTTTTTTGTGTAATGCGTGTATTTCGGCTTGCATATCCAAAGTCTCTTGTTTGGAGCAGGTATACGACCGACTTGGCGTATCTTGTGTGGGTGGAAATGAGTTAGGCAAAAACTCAATTTTGAAACCCTTTATATTGTGCAATATAAATGGATCTGAGGTTATCTGCCGCCATTCATGCAAGAACAAACTTAACCTACCACCAACTTGTAATTCCTCCTCACACCCCATGTGACTGATAGAACCAGACCCACCTACCTCAAATGTTACAGGTGGTTCGATACCAGGCCCAGCGGACCCTAATTCTAGTTCTGTTTTTTCCCCCTCGCTCTGAAAGGTACAGCTGCTGGGACGTGAGGCTGCCGCATCTTCCATGATGGGCGGGACAGGCTTAGGCCTAAAAAAGACCTGTGACCGGGTAGGACAAATCTGAAGTTCCCACTGTCTTCAGAAAACCGCTTCTTGCTAGTAGAGGCATAGGGGTGCTGACACCGGAAGAGCGGAGACTTGCTCATAGGAAATGCTTTAATCATGCCTGCTGCTTTAGATTCCTCATGCAAGTCCTTGACCTGTTTGCTCAGGTCATCTCCGAAGAGGAGATTCGGAGGCTGAATATTACTGGCCTTGCACAGATGTGCGAACTTTGGGTTCAGTACTGGCCTGATGGCGTCTTTCCGGAAACAGTTTATTTCAAAATGGGCATTGCACATCAGTGCCATAGCATCCTGCAGAACTTCAGATAATTGACCGCCATCGATCGACCTGGCAAAAGCCGTGATGCCTGCAGACAATAAACTCAGGATGCATTGAAGCTTCATTTCTTTGGCTTTGATGTTGGACCCAAATAGAGGCGTTGACTAAGGGCACATTTAAAGTTGCACAATTTTCTGGACTGGGGTATTTTGCAGTCGTTTCAACCATAGTTTCCTCCTTTAGTTGGTGGGAAGTAAGGTAGTTGATGCTTGAGGCCAACTCCCCTAGAAGTGGTTTGCCTGTCCGCGAAGGAACAGCAAATTTGGAGGCAAGAGCGGGCAACTCTTGTATATGCGACTCATGCATATCATGCATTACAGGATGAGCCTCCGGCACACATTCATATTCCGAGTCAGCTGTATATCGATCTCCAAAACTCCCCTCATCCGAGTGGGAGGAAATAAGCAGCCCTGTACCAGGAGCTGCAACAGGCGTTAGAATAGAACTGCCTGAGTATGCCTCCATAGCACGGAGCATATTGTGTGCCAGCATCCTCTCCATAAGATGCTCCATCTGTGATAAACGGCCTAACACATCAGACATTGATGTGGGAGCAGTATCCTCCTGGCCTGAATCATCTGAGAGGACTTGCCTCACTGTTTTCTGTTTGGCTTTACCCCCCTTCGGGGTTGCCAAGCCGCTCCTTGCAGGAACTAATTCCGAGGTGGCTGAGCAAACTGCCAGCGACTCTGAGGATGAAAAAGACGGCCGCCAGCTTCCCGCACTCCCGCAGTCTTCTGCAGCCGGTTTTACCGCAGCCCGTCTAGGTTTGGTCCCAGGCTTCTCCATAATTACACCTAGAGACCCTGTTGAAAAAATACCGCACACCAAAACACCTCAGAGCAAGTTTACACTTACCTGTGAGGCTTTTAAACTTACCGCTGGAGGAGCCGACGCTCCTCCCAGCTTGGTTTGGGAACAGGTCTTCCCAAGACCACATGGAATCACAGAGGGTTGTAGAAGCAGCCCTCTCCATCACACAGACCAGACTTCCCATCATTGACTTTGTCTGCCCTTCACACTGGCTCAGAAAAAAGTAATCAAAGATTTGTCCCATCCATCCGCAGCCATTTCTTCTTATCGCTGCTTCCATCCGACAGGATTTTCAAAGTGCGCACCACCAGACTCAGGAATAGCACCTTCCCCTGCAATCTCCACTCAGACAGTACTAGAGGTCAGTGCTGAACCCAGATTGCTGCAGAATCAAGTGTCATACCAACGGACAAGCATACAAGCCAGTCTGCTTGGGGGTGAAGAAAAAATTAGGGTAGTACTCGAACACAAGCAAAAGATAAGTCCACCTGATATCCAAGCAGGTGCAACGTCAAGCCTGAAAACAATGAAGCAGATGGAGTTGGAAATGTTCGATATTGAATTTGAAGCTGGTTTGTATAAATTGAATTGAATACATTTTATTAGCCAAGTATGTATACATACAGTGCAAGGAATTTGCCTAGGCGCTTTGCTCGCAAGTAACAACACAATATACAGTAAACAATTAAAACTAAAACATTATAATTTAAACATGTGAAGATTGAAATAAAATACCAGAGCTTGAACTTAAAAATCTGTAGTAACTTCCCAGGTGATTTCCTAGTAAGTGTGGATGCTACATTATTGCAGTTCTGAAACCGTCATAATCCTGTTTATAGTGATCATATTTAGATTCTCATTTAGTCACCCTCAATCCCACGAAGAAGAAGGAAAAGAAAGAAAAAGGGAAAAAAAGTAAAAATTAACTACTTTAATATGAAATTCTACGCTAATTTCGGTCAAATATTCAAACAGTTTCCAGTGCAAGTTAATAAATATTAAAGTGTTAAACTCAAAAGCTATACCTTTACACACCATAATCCTTCACTGTCAATCTTCACTTCACTTCACTGTCAAGAAGGATTATTTTTTGGAAATGCCAAATGGGGATGCGTTCTGGCATCTTGGTTGTTTGCATAGCTTGATGCATTACAAAAGTATCCACAAATATAAATTGACTTTAAAGCATGTTCTCAGGCCACAAAAGGCATTGTGTTCAATGCAATTCATTTTTTCTATTGTATTTCCAGACCATTGAGGCGTAGTTACCAGAAATGTCAACAGTTTCAAGGATGTATAATTTATAAGATCTCAATGGTCGGTATATGAGGCAATAGTTAAAAACACACAATAAGTTCTATCTAAAAACAGGTTTGATGCCAATCAGATTAATCCGAGTTGAAGTGATTTGATAGAAACATTAATAAATTTGCAACAATAAATTTTAATGTTGTAATGTAATATTAATCTCATTTCTCTCATAACTATTCTTTCCATTGGCAAAGAACTCTTGTTCTATTTTGGGAATTCCAAAACATTTTCTGAACCACGCCTGCGGTCAAATCAATCACCATTTGAATATTTAACAATGATGATTCAGAGATTAAGCAGAGACTCTCAGAATGCACGTAAATATATTAATTATTTGGCAGGCTGGCGGGATCAAGGATGACGTGATTACTCTAACTAATCCCAGGTCAATTCATCCTTTCCCACCCAAACCACCCCCTGCCCTGGTACTTTCCCTTGCAACCACAGGAAATGCTACACTGGTCGCTTTACTTCCCCCCTTGACTCCATCCAAGGACCCAAGCAGTCTTTGCAGGTGAGGCAGAGGTTTACCTGCACCTCCTCCAACCTCATCTATTGCATCTGCTGCTCTAGGTGTCAGCTGCTCTACATCGGTGAGACCAAGCGTAGGCTTGGCGATCGCTTCGCCCAACACCTCCACTCAGTTCGCAATAACCAACCTGATCTCCCGGTGGCCCAGCACTTCAATTCCCCCTCCCATTCCGAAACGGACCTTTCTGTCCTGGGCCTCCTCCATGGCCCGAGTGAGTCCCACTGCAAATTGGAGGAGCAGCACCTCATATTTCGCTTGGGCAGTTTACACCCCAGCGGTATGAACTTTGACTTCTCCAATTTCAGGTAGTCCTTGCTATCTCCCTCCTACCCCTCCCTATCCCAGCTTTCATACAGCCTACTGTCTCCGCCTCTTCCTTTCTTCTTCCACCTCCCCCACCTCCACATCAGTCTGAAGAAGGGACTCGACCCGAAACGTCATCTATTCCTTCGCTCCATAGATGCTGCCTCACCCGCTGAGTTTCTCCAGCATTTTTGTCTACCTGTGGGGTTCTGAGGTGATTGATGAGGCCAATGTGGGATTCACATTGATTGGTACAGGTGTCAGGGGTGATGTGGTGAAGGCAGGAGAATGGGGCTGAGAGGGAAAGATAGATCAGCCATGATTAAATGGCAGAGTAGACTTGATGAGCCGAATGGCTTAATTCTGCTCCTATAACTTATGAACTTATGAATCATACAATCTGTTATAGGTGAAGCAGATTAGACAATAGACAATTGACAATAGACAATAGATGCAGGAGTAGTCCATTTGGCCCTTCGAGGGTCATGTCCCAAACTATTGGTGGATAGTTTGGGACATGGTACACTTCTTCTGCTGTTAACAATAGACTTTGTGTGCTCCCAAACAAAGCACGAGGTTCACACTGCCATCCTGAACTCTACGCCTTCATTTTGAGCATTATGCCCAGTGATTCCCATGAATAAATGGGGATTTTGCACAGTTGAGGAAGACTTTGAAAACATCCTTGAATCGATTCCTCTGTCCTCCTGGTAATCTCTGGCCACGATGGAGCCCAGGATCTGAAATAAGCACAGAGGCAGAAGAAGAGGTTGACATTGGGGTGGGGCCAGAGCTCGTTGAGATACGGATGTAGGCGTACAAAGGCCAAGAGTCAAGAAGAGTCAAGAGTGTTTTATTGTCATATGTCCCGGATGGGACAATGAAATTCTTACTTGCTGCAGCACAACAGAATATGTGAATATATAAACACAGTACATAATGGGGGAAGAGAAAAAAAAGTTCAATATATAACAGATATAGTGCAATAATAATATAGTATTTTGCAGTTCAGAGCTCAGAGCTTATTTGTTGTTGTGATTATTAGCCTGATGGCTGTAGGGAAGAAGCTGTTCCTGAACATGGATGTTACAGTTTTCAGGCTCCTGTACCTTCTTCCTAATGGCAATGGTGAAATGAGTGTATGGCCAGGATGGTGTGGGTCTCTGATGATGTTGGCTACCTTTTTGAGGCAGTGATGACAATCGATCCCTTCGACGGTGGGGAGGTCAAAGCCAGTGATGGACGGGCAGTGGTTGCAACTTTTTGTAGTCTTTTCCGCTCCTGGATGTTCAAGTTGCCGAACCAGGCCATGATGCAACCAGTCAGAATGCTCTCTACCGTGCACCTGTAAAAGTTTAGGAGAATCCTCTTCGACATGCCGAATCTCCGTAATCTTTTCAGGAAGTAGAGTCGCTGATGTGCCTTCTTTATAATTGCATCGGTGTGCAGGTGGGGCCAGATGTGAAATAAGAAGGCAATGGGGAGGGAGGGGAGGAGGGAAGGGACTGGGGGTGTTCTGAGGGGATGTAGTATGTAGCAATGTTACAAAATGTTGAGATTTTAAAAATAAAGTCTGTAATTTATCCCATCAGATAAAGCATAAAAAGAAGTTGAATTTGACACCTAATTCACTTTCATATCTTCAGTATTAAAAAGGTTATGGCCATTTTCATACTCGGAAATTAGCATTTTGTTCCCTATTGCTTTTCCATTGACTTAACACAAAAGCTGTGATCGAGGACAGTCAAAAGCCCATAACTTTCTTAAAAATTAAGAGAACTGAAAGAAATTTTCAGATATTATAGATTGAAGCATTCTGAAACAAATATGAAACAATCTTACTTAGATGACATGAAATTAAAGCATATAATTAGTTAGTTACCTAATTGTAGCTATTTACAAAATTCAATTACTAGATCTAAACATCTATCAATTTCTCAAGAATAGATTAACATTTTTAAATAGCCTAAGTGTCCAAATAACATTCACACAAGAATTCACAATATAACATAATTTTTAAATCTCAGTGTCATGGATTTACAGGCCAAATGGAAGGAATTGAATGTTTATTACCTGTAAATTAATGGCCATTTAAATCATCTTGCGAGTGGGCTATTCTGGAACGCGATCATTTGGAACGTTGATTTGCGGTGAATTTAACCCCGTATCGGCATGAAAAATTCTGCCGTTAGTTCGGGGAAAAGAATCATCGTTTCGCATTAAAAAATATGAATTAAAGGCTTCTTAAGAAACACTTTTATACAAAATAATAAACTACTTTCGTTTACCTGTCCCGTGTGTGAAATCCATCCCCGTTGTCGGCGTTGACGGCTTTCGAAGCTGATTTTAAAATAACTCCAGCGCTGACATTGTCGATTTAATAAAAATAAAAAATACACAAAACGCCCGTAGGAACGATTCTTCAGCAAACGCTTGTACTCCAACGAAATATAATACAGGACAAGGTAGGAGAAACCTGCGTTTTAACCCCGCCCCCCCTTAAAGGCGCCAAAATCGCGCACACGGCCAGTGGCAGAATTGCAGCGCCGCTGAAGGTAAGTATTGTAACATACCTATAGTATGGTGGAGGTAAGGGGGCTCAGAAGAGAGAGGAGGGAAGGAGGTTTCAGGATGCTGCTGGGGTTAGGGGTGGGGTACAAAATCATTACAGTGATTAGAATTGGGTGGGAGTTGTGCCATGATATATGGCAGTGGAAGAACGGCAAAATATAATAAGTTATGTGCTCTAGAAACCAATGCTCAGGTCTCGAGTTTTCACATTTTATGCAAACTGCTTGAATGATGGCACCCAGTTTGGCTCTGTATGATGGCTCTGTATGATGGCTCTGAATGATGGCTCTGTAGTTTGCTGATGAAACAAGCAGTAGGGAAGCAAGTTGCAAGTAAGAGGATTCAAGGTGGCATTAAAGGGACACAAATTGTTTAATTTAGTGGACAAAGATCCAACAAATGAACGATAGTGTGTGAAACTGCCCATTAATCCTGGAATAATAAAGAGCATATAAACTAAATGCTGACAGAATTAGGTCATCTGAGTTGCAGAAAGATCTGCATGTCCTAGTCATGATTTACATACAGGTTATACACAGGCATTACAAATAACTACAAAAGTTAACAGAACGTTATTACAGTAAATTAATTTATTCAGTATTTATGCATTTGGAGTTCTCATGTAACTGGCAAAAATTTCTAAGAGTATTAAGCATTTTTTTTTAAATGTCAAATATTATGGAAAGATGAAAAGCAATGCAGTTGAAAGCTGATCAAAAGCAACAAGCCAAGATTTGGCTTTCGCGTGATGGCAAGTATAGTCATTCAATTGATTTTGGCAGTTTGGACTTTAGTGTAGAATTGCAGTGAAAAATATTATTTAAAATGGAAAGAAGAAGACATACTTTGCAATGTATTTAAAGTCTATGCATTGAATATGAGTTAATACAGTTAATACAGCATGGAAACAGGTCCTGTTGCTTAATTGGTCTTTATCGACCATGATGGCACATGTAAACTAATCCCATTTGCCTGCTAACCTGGCCCATATTCCTCTAAACCTTTGCTCTCCATGTAGCTAGTCAAGTGTACAACAATGTTCTTCTTTAGAGTAATGTTCTTGCAACGAGCATCCCTCTTGTTCCCATCGATGTCAGATAGCTAGAGTATACTGAATTTATTGGGAACAGAATTGAATCTTAAACTAGGTTATGTTTCGGATTTAGGACACTAATGAGACATCTGGAGTGCTGCATAGAGTAATGTTTATATTTGTTCAAGGATAATTGTTAATGTATTGGTAGCGGCTAAAGGAAGTTTTGCTTGACTGACCTGTTTGCCAGACTGACCTGGAACTTATCAGGCTAGGCTAGTACACGCTGGAGTTTAGAACAGAGGAAATTTGACTGAAACATGTGCTCCTGAAAGGTTTTCACAGCACAAATGTAGAGAGAATGTTTTCTCTTGTGGAGAAATATAGAAATGGAGACATTGTTTAAAAATTTCAATATTTTCTCTGAATGCAGACTTAAGGCTACAATCAAACCAGCCATAAACTTTCTAACTTGCAGAGCAAGTGCAAAGGGTCCAGCTCCTAATTCGGATACCCAGAGTTATATACAGTTATACAAATATATTGTAATGGTCCCGCCCATTTCCTGCAAAAATAACTAACTGTTTATGTAAATTTAGACAGGATTGCAATACCACTTTGTTAATAAAACATAATTGGCACAAACTGTTTGTAGGATTTAATCAGTTTATCAACACCATTCAGCTGGTGTAATGAAACTTGACTGAATTTCAAGCCAGTATTTTGCATTTGGTGCATTAATGACTGACATCATCATTGAATCAAGACTATTTAATTATGTTCAGCTCAAGCAGTTATGTTACTCGACAAGACTAAATCAATCAGGAGGATTATGATCGCAAGATGGGTTTAAAATGGAAGGCCATCTGTACCTCCCCGGTGATGGGGGATTTTAATTGGGAAAATAGACAAAAGGTAGAAAGATAGGAGATAAGTAGAGAAAAGGTTGAGAAAAGGCGTGAAATGTTGAGCCAGAGGAAGGAATATAGGCGGAAGGGAACGGGGGAAAGGGGAAAAGGAGAAATGGGTGCATGTCCAGATGGGATATAAAGAGGAGAGGGGATAAAAAAGGACAGGGGTTTTTTGTAGATTAGTTACCTAAAATTGGAGAATTTAATGTTCATGCCATTGGATTGGAAGCTACCCAAGGAGGTGCTGTTCCAACAGTCTGTGTGTGGCCTCAGTCTGGCACTGGAGGATCCCAAGACAGAAATTAGAGTTAACACTCCTAACTTTAGGGGAGTTTAAAAGGTTAGCAACTGGGAGCCCCAGCAGGCCTTGGCGGACCTAGTCTACACTTGGTCTAGCCAATGCAAAGGAGGCCACATGCAGTAGAAGAGGTTAGAGGAGGTGCATGTGAACCTCCGTCTCACCCGGATGGGCCATTGTGGCCCCTGGACGGATGTGAGGGAGGAGGTATAGGGAGAATTGCACATCTCCAGCGGTTGCAGGAGAATGTATGTGGAAGGGATGATTTGGGTAGGAAGATTTGAGTGAATCAAGGAGTTACAGAGGGAGCGATCTCTGTGAAAAGCAGAAAGGGGTGGGGATGGGAAAATGAGATGGGTGATGGCATCATGTTGAAGGTTGCAGATATATCGGAGAATAATGTGCTGCATGCAGAGGCTGGTGGGGTGAAAAGTAAAGACCAGGAGAACTCTTATTCTTGTTCCATCTGGGAGAACAGGGAGTAAGAACAGAATAGGGGTCAATGAATAAACGCAGGTGAGGTTTCAGTTGAGGAACATGCAGGTATGTTATCCCATATCACCACCAAAACAGGAATTTAAAGGGTCAGAATAAAGAGCAGAATCTTAGTATAACCAGACACCACCCAAAATACCCAGCCCTCCCATTGACTTCCTCCAAATTTAATAATAATCTTTGAAAAAATGAGTCATAATTGTTTCAGCCCAAACTGAAAAAGACACAAGAATGGCTTGTTGCAGGGTTGACAGAAACCAGAATTGTTGACATAGGTTAGCTGTTAAGGAATGGTAAGAATGTGGTAAGGAATGATGCTAGGGTTGGTGGTGGTGGTGGCAGATATGACAGAATGATTTAAGAGGCTTTTAGATATGCTCATGGATATCCAGGGAATGGACAGATATGGATCGCACGCAGGCAGAGGAGATTAGTTTAACTTGACATCTTTCTTCAGCATGGACAATGTGGGCCAAAGGACCTGATTCTGCACAGTACAGTATGCATCCCCATTAATGACTGTGCATTTTCCATAGTGCAGACACATTTTGTTGACAACTGCAATGTCTTTGTACACTGATTATGTGCATAAATGCCGCAAAACAAAAGGACAAATAGCTGTCATATCTTGCACAGGTAGATTAGATGATTCGTGTCTTATAAAAAGATGTTATCATTTGCTGATTGATCCGTCTCAACACATCACAAAACCACAAACTTTTCTCAGGGTGTAGTTTGCATCAATAATTTATCTGATGACACCATGGGGATGCATTTTATTATACATGAAAAATAAATTGACACATTCATGCAAAGAATTCAGCAACAAAGTCTACTAATCCCATAGCTATGCTCTAAAGTCTATTTTAATTTTGGCAAAACCCATTTTGATGCTGAAAGAAAACACATAGAAACATAGAACACAGGTGCAGGAGTAGGTCATTCAACCCTTTGAGCCTGCACCGCCATTCAATATGATCATGACTGATCATCCAACTCAGTATCCTGTACCTGCCTTCTCTCCATACCCCCTGATCCCTTTAGCCACAAGGGCCACATCTAACTCCCTCTTAAATATAGCCAATGAACTGGCCTCGACTACCTTTTGTGGCAGAGAATAGAAAGATTAAACGAGAACTTACCGTTTGAAGTTTGATCTTTATTTTATGAGAAGTTGAAGTGAGGGATTACGTGAAGAGCCGCCAGCCTGCATGCGCGTCAAACTTTAAAGCAGCTGTATGAAACCACAGAATAGTTGCTGACCTAAGGTATAGGAAGATTAACGAGCTAGAACTACCGAATGATCTTTATGAGAATAGGGTTGGGAATGGAGGGCACGTAATCCCTCACTTCAACTTCTCATAAAATAAAGATCAAACTACAAACGGTAAGTTCTCGTTTAATCTTTCTATTTTATATCGGTCACATGAGTGACTACGTGAAGACTTTAAAGCTCTGTGGTTTCATGCAGTGAACCAGAGTCCATGCAAACATACTGCTCCAGTTGATCAGACATGGCTGAAGAAACATACTGCATTGAAACATGATATTAACTTAAACACGTCCATGCTTTTAATGGAAATAATAATAATGGTCCCTTACATCAGGGATAAACAATAGATTAATTAACAGAACTTAAAATTTTACTAGCAAATAAACCAGGCCTGGTAATAGCCTTATTATAAAACGTTTGAAAGGTTCGCTCATTCGCCCATCCCGCTGTCGCTAGGATGTGGTCCAGCGGAACTTCCATGACTTGCTGCCGACGTGGCTGCAGCCCTGGTAGAGTGAGATTTAAATACATCAGTGTCCACTCCTGCGAATGCTAATACACGTCTCAACCATCTAGAAATGGTCTGCACCGATACCCTTCTGTGTGGTTTTTTATGACTGATGAAAACAGCCAGTTCGGTGCCTCGAAGGTCCTTTGTAACCTTTATATACTCTTTAATATATGTAACGACACATAACTTGCGATCTGGAGGATATGCCAAAAACTCCAGCTTAAGCCCCAGCACACCTGGTCCACTTTGCTTAACTAGAACATTTATATAAAAGGTTATCCTATTATTGGATATAACTGCCTTATCCAGCCTTAATTTCTGTAATGACTGGACTCGTTGCACTGAAACGAGCGCCATGAGCATAACTAATTTATAGGTGAGCTGGACCAAAGATAAAGACGCAGCTGGTCCCCAACTGCGAAGCAGCGTTAATCCTACATTAATGTCCCATACCTCCCTATATCTGGGCTTAGGAGGGTTTTTGTTAAAAAATACCCCTCATAAATTTGGATACCAATGGGTGAGAGCCGACAGAATGGTATCCAGATCCCAGCAGCAAGAATGATGACAAAGCACTACGAGCAGTGTTAATAGCACTATAACTCAATTTTTTGTCAAAATATAAGGTCGAAAGGAATTCCAACACATCGGCTATATCTGCCATAACGTAACTTATATGTGTATTGACACAAAAGTCTTCCCATTGTTTAATGCAAGAAATGTACTGCTTGTTAGTGCCGTCCCGCCAAGCTGCAGTGATTACGTCCACCATCCGGTCGGATAATCCGAGCCCCAGGAAAGGTCTTCTTAGATTCTGCAAATTAACAGGTTGATTCTGTCATGTAGCGGATGAGATTCCCGAGAGACGGGATGAATAAGCAAATATTTATGTTTATGAACAACCATAGGTGGTTCCGTCAGCATTCCTAACAGTAAAGGGAACCATGGTTGTGTAGGCCAGTCAGGCACTACTAAAATACCCGAAGCGAAGTCTTGTATGATTTTTTGCAAGCATCGACCAAAGAGGCAAAATGGTGGGAAAGCATAGAAGAACATTCCCACCCCAGTCTAGAGAGAATGCATCTATAGCCTCTGACCCTGGGTCTGGCTCCCATGCTACATATCTTGGTAATTGGTGATTAAGCCTGGAGGCAAACAAATCAATATCAGGTGTTCCATAATGAGCAATAATGTTGTTAAATACTTTTTGATTTAATATCCACTCCGTGTGATCATTGAATTTACGAGATCTAGTATCTGCCACCGTGTTAAATCTACCCGGCAAGTAAGCAGCTGAGATCCAAATCCTCCTGTCTATACACCAATTCAAAATGAGATTAGCTAAAGTATCACAGGATACTGATTTGTTTCCACCCATGTGATTAAGATATGCCACCGCCGTAGTGTTATCGATTTGAAGTCTAACATGCACATCATGTAGCCTCCCACAGTAAGCCTTCAAACCATAGAATGTCCCCAGCATTTCCAGGTAATTGATACCATATTGACGGTTAAATGGTGACTCGTACATGTTCCATCTGCCGCCGCAACTAGAGATGGTGTTAGTAGCTCCCCATCCAAGTGCACTTGCATCACTCTGCAGTGTAATTAAAGGTTTACTAGACAAAACGCCACCGGAGCAATGTTGAATATTGCTCGTCCACCATTGTAACTCCGCTTTAGATTTAGACGACAGCTGCATAGGTCTGTCGAAATGACCTAAGTGGAATTTAAGTGCCTGAAACTTTGCACGCTACAGATTTCAAAATGCAAAGGCCCAAATCGTGCGGCTGGAAAGACAGCCACTATTTTGCCAATTACTCTAGCCACCTGGCGAATAGATGGCTCTTCTGCAATCAGAAGGTTATTACAGGCTTCCATCAAATCTAGTCTTTTCCCCTGGGCAGGGTCACAGACATTTCCACTGAGTTAATAGTAAACCCTAAATAATCAATAGACCTTGTTGGTATCAACCTGGATTTGACTGGATGGGTGATAAACCCCAATTTCTCAAAAATGAGCTTCGTAGCTGAAACAGCTAGTTTTGCCAAATTCAGTGTTCTCCCGATGATCAGAATATCATCTAAATAGCCCATAACAATATGCCTTTTAGCTCTGAGCAGGCCGAGTACTGGCCTCAGCAGTTTGGTAAATAACCGAGGAGCTGAGCTTAATCCATTAGGTAACACTTTAAACTGCCACAGCTGCCCCATCCAGCTAAACTTCAGATATCTCCGGTGATCCTTGTGAATCGGAACCGAATAAGATGCATCCTTGAGATCGATGCATGCCATAAAGCAGCCCTCAGAAATCAGTTCCTTAACAGTAAAGAAATTCTCCATTTTAAAATGTCTATACTGCACGTATGAGTTGAATTTTTCCAAATCAAGGATGATCGGCATCCACCATCTTTCTTCTCCCTGGAGAATATATTAGAGATGCATTGATCTTTTTCAATAATTGATCTCTCAATTACTCCTTTTTTGTGCAATGCGTGTATTTCGGCTTGCATATCCAAAGTCTCTTGTTTGGAGCAAGTATACGACCGACTTGGCGTATCTTGTGTGGGTGGAAATGAGTTAGGCAAAAACTCAATTTTGAAACCCTTTATATTGTGCAATATAAATGGATCTGAGGTTATCTGCCGCCATTCATGCAAGAACAAACTTAACCTACCACCAACTTGTAATTCCTCCTCACACCCCATGTGACTAAGGTAGTTGATGCTTGAGGCCAACTCCCCTAGAAGTGGCTTGCCTGTCCACGAAGGAACAGCAAATTTGGAGGCAAAAGCAGGCAACTCTTGTATATGCGACTCATGCATATCATGCATTACAGGATGAGCCTCCGGCACACATTCATATTCCGAGTCAGCTGTATATCGATCTCCAAAACTCCCCTCATCCGAGTGGGAGGAAATAAGCAGCCCTGTACCAGGAGCTGCAGCAGGCGTTAGAATAGAACTGCCTGAGTATGCCTCCATAGCACGGAGCATATTGTGTGCCAGCATCCTCTCCATAAGATGCTCCATCTGTGATAAACGGCCTAACACATCAGACATTGATGTGGGAGCAGTATCCTCCTGGCCTGAATCATCTGAGAGGACTTGCCTCACTGTTTTCTGTTTGGCTTTACCCCCCTTCGGGGTTGCCAAGCTGCTCCTTGCAGGAACTAATTCCGAGGTGGCTGAGCAAACTGCCAGCGACTCTGAGGATGAAAAAGACGGCCGCCAGCTTCCCGCACTCCTCTGCAGCCGGTTTTACCGCAGCCCGTCTAGGTTTGGTCCCAGGCTTCTCCATAATTACACCTAGAGACCCTGTTGAAAAAATACCGCACACCAAAACACCTCAGAGCAAGTTTACACTTACCTGTGAGGCTTTTAAACTTACAGCTGGAGGAGCCGACGCTCCTCCCAGCCTGTCCGTGTGCCATGTGTTAAACGTATTGACGCGCATGCGGGCTGGCGGGCACTTCACGTAGTCACTCACGTGACTTCGATATAAATTTCCACAGATTCATCACTCTCTGTGTGAAAAATGTTTTTCTCATCTCGGTCCTAAAAGACTTCCCCCTTATCCTTAAACTGTGACCCCTTGTTCTGGACTTCCCCAACATCGGGAACAATCTTCCTGCATCTAGCCTGTCCAACCCCTTAAGAATTTTGTAAGTTTCTATAAGATCCCCCCTCAATCTTTTAAATTCTAGTGAGTACAAGCCGAGTCTATCCAGTCTTCCTTCATATGAAAGTCCTGCCATCCCAGGAATCAGTCTGGTGAACCTTCGCTGTACATTAGCTACCCTCCCAATCCTCAGGAACTACTCCAGAATCTAAAGAGTTTTGAAAAATTATCACTAATGCATCCACTATTTCTGGGGCTACTTCCTTAAGTACTCTGGGATGCAGCCTATCTGGCCCTGGGGATTTATCGGCCTTTAATCCATTCAATTTACCTAACACCACTTCCCGACTAACCTGGATTTCACTCAGTTCCTCCATCTCATTTGAACCCCGGTCCCCTGCTATTTCCGGCAGAATATTTATGTCTTCCTCTGTGAAGACAGAACCAACGTAGTTATTCAATTGGTCTGCCATGTCCTTGTTCCCCATGATCAATTCACCTGTTTCTGACTGCAAGGGACCTGCATTTGTTTTAACTAATCTTTTTCTATTCACATATCTATAAAAACTTTTGTAGTCAGTTTTTATGTTCCCTGCCAGTTTTCTTTCATAAACTATTTTCCCTTTCCTAATTAGGCCCTTTGTCCTCCTCTTAAGGACTGAATTTCTCCCAGTCCTCTGGTAGGTTGCTTTTTCTGGCAAATTTGTATGCTTCATCTTTTGTTTTGATACTATCCCTTTTTTCCCTTGTTATCCACGGATGCACTACCTTCCCTGATTTATTCTTTTGCCAAACTGGGATGAACAATTGTTGTAGTTAATCCATGCAGTCTTTAAATGCCTTCCATTGCATATCCACCGTCAACCCTTTAAGAATCAATTGCCAGTCTATCTTGGCCAATTCACGTCTCATACACTCAAAGTTACCTTTCTTTAAGTTCAGAACCCTTGTTTCTGAATTAATTATGTCACTCTCCATCCTAATGAAGAACTCAACCATATTATGGTCACTCTTGCCCAAGGGGCCACGCACAACAAGACTGCTAACTAACCCATTCCTCATTACTCAATACCCAGTCTAGAATAGCCTGCTCTCTCGTTGGTTCCTCTACATGTTGGTTTAGAAAACTATCCCGCATACATTCCAAGAAATCCTCTTCCTCAGCACCCCTGCCAATTTGATTCACCCAATCTATATAGAAACATAGAAACATAGAAAATAGGTGCAGGAGTAGGCCATTCGGCCCTTCGAGCCTGCACCGCCATTCGATATGATCATGGCTGATCATCCAACTCAGTATCCCATCCCTGCCTTCTCTCCATACCCCCTGATCCCTTTAGCCACAAGGGCCACATCTAACTCCCTCTTAAATATAGCCAATGAACTGGCCTCAACTACCTTCTGTGGCAGAGAATTCCACAGATTCACCACTCTCTGTGTAAAAAATGATTTTCTCATCTCGGTCCTAAAAGACTTCCCTCTTATCCTTAAACTGTGACCCCTAGTTCTGGACTTCCCCAACATCGGGAATAATCTTCCTGCATCTAGCCTGTCCAACCCCTTAAGAATTTTGTAAGTTTCTATAAGATCCCCCCCCAATCTTCTAAATTCTAGCGTGTACTAGCCGAGTCTATCCAATCTTTCTTCATATGAAAGTCCTGCCATCCCAGGAATCAGTCTGGTGAACCTTCTCTGTACTCCCTCTATGGCAAGAATGTCTTTCCTCAGATTAGGAGACCAAAACTGTACGCAATACTCCAGGTGTGGTCTCACCAAGACCCTGTACAACTGCAGTAGAACCTCCCTGTTCTTATACTCAAATGTAGATTGAAGTCACCCATTACAACTGTTTTACCTTTGTTGCACGCATTTCTAATTTCCTGTTTGATGCCATCCCCAACTCCACTACTACTGTTAGGTGGCCTGTACACAACTCCCACTAGCGTTTTCTGCCCCTTAGTGTTTCGCAGCTCTACCCATATCGATTCCACATCCTCCAAGCTAATGTCCTTCCTTTCTATTGCGTTAATCTCCTCTCTAACCAGCAAAGCTACCCCACCTCCTTTTCCTTTCTGTCTATCCCTCCTGAATATTGAATATCCCTGGATGTTCAGCTCCCAGCCTTGGTCACCCTAGAGCCATGTCTCCGTGATCCCAACTATATCATATTCATTAATAACTGTCTGCACATTCAACTCATCCACCTTATTACGAATGCTCCTTGCATTGAGACACAAAGCCTTCAGGCTTGTTTTTACAACACTCTTACCCCTTATACAATTATGTTGAAAAGTGGCCCTTTTTGATTTTTGCCCTGGATTTGTCTGCCTGCCACTTTTACTTTTCACCTTGCTACCTATTGCTTCTATCCTCATTTTACACCCCTCTGTCTCTCTGCTCATGCTCCCATCCCCCTGCCACATTAGTTTAAATCCTCCCCGACAGCACTAGCAAACACTCCCCCAAGGACATTGGTTCCATTCCAGCCCAGGTGCAGACCGTCCTGTTTGTACTGGTCCCACCTCCCCCAGAACTGGTTCCAATGCCCTAGAAATTTGAATCCCTCTCCCTTGCACCATTTTTCAAGCCACGTATTCATCTGCAATATCCTCCTATTTCTACTCTGACTAGCACATGGCACTGGTAGTAATCCAGAGATTATTACCTTTGAGGTCCTACTTTTAAGTTTATCTCCTAGCTCCCTAAATTCACCTTGTAGGACCTCATCCCGTTTTTTACCTATATCGTTGGTGCCAATGTGCACCACGACAACTGAATGTTCACTCTCCCCCTCCAGAATGTTCTGCAGACGCTCAGTGACATCCCTGACCCTTGCACCAGGGAGGCAACATACCATCCTGGAGTCTCGTTTGCGGCTGCAGAAATGCCTATCTATTCCCCTTACAATTGAATCCCCTATTACTATAGCCCTTCCACTCTTTTTCCTCCCCTCCTGTGCCGCAGAGCCACCCACAGTGCCATGAACTTGGCTGCTGCTGCCTTCCCCTGATGAGCCATCTCCCCCAACAGTATCCAAAATGGTATATCTGTTTTGGAGGGAGATGACCGCAGGGGACTCCTGCACTACCTACCTACTGCTACGCTGGCTAGTGGCCACCCGTTCCCTTTCTGTCCGCTTAACTTTTACCTGCGGTGTGGCCAACTCACTGTACGTGCTATTCACGACTTGCTCAGCATCCTGGATGCTCTAGTATGAATCCAACCGCAGCTCCAATCATTCAATGCGGTCTGCCAGGAGCTGCAGCTGGACACACTTCCTGCACACATAGTCACCAGGGACACTGACCATATCCCTGATCTCCCACATGTTGCAGGATGAGCAAACCATGGGGGCCGATCTCAACTGACATGGCTTACCCCCAAATTAAATAAACTCACTCCCACTATAAAAACCTTAATCCTTTAAACTGTACCTTTACTAAAAAGCACTGCACCCTTAACTCTCTGTACCCTTAACTCACTGAACCCTTAACTCACTGAACCCTTAACTCACTGAACCCTTAACTCACTGAACCCTTAACTCACTGAACCCTTAACCAGAAAGCAGAAATACAAACCTGGGGTGGCTCCCAATCAGCTGTTTCCTCCAGTCCGCTTCCACCAATCAGCGGCTTCCTCCAGACCACTTCTTTTGAAGTGTTATGGAATGTTGCAGAGTGGGCAACGCTGCTCCAGCCACTCCAACCGCTCCTGGGCCTCTGTGGAACAAAGCCCCGCGCTCCGTTTTTAAACTCACCGCCCGGACGCTGCTCCAACTGCTCCTGGGCCTCAATACAATACCTATTGGAGGAATTCCAACAGGGAACTTCAAGTGGCAAATTGTTCTGATTTTCACAGCAATGAAATGTGTGAGGAAGCAAAAAGTTTATTGACGTGAAAAAAAATATTTCAATCTCAAGCCCAGAATTAGCATTTGGAAAGCAGTGACAGGATCGTTTAGCATTTGGAATGCAGTGACAGGATTGGTCAAAGTCAGCATGGATTTATGAAGGGAAAATCATGATTGACTAATCTTCTGGAATTTTTTGAGGATGTAACAAGTAGAATGGATGAGGGGGAGCCAGTGGATGTGGTGCATCTGAACTTATAAAAACCCATCACAAGGTCCCACACAAGAGATGAGTGTGCAGAATTAGAGCACATGGTATTGGGGGTTGGGTATTGACATGGATAGAGAACTGGTTGGCAGACAGGAAGCAAAGAGTAGGAATTAACGGGTCCATTTCAGACTAGCAGGCAGACAATGACTGGTGGGCTGCAAGGTTCTGTTCTGGGACCCCAGTTATTTACAATATATATTAACGATTTAGACGAGGGAATTAAATGTAACATCTCCAAGTTTGCAGATGACACAAAACTGGGTGGCAGTGTGAGCTGCAATGAGGATGCTATGAGGCTGCAGGGTGACTTGGATAGGTTGGGTGAGTGGGCAGATGCTGTATAAAGGGCCTGTCCCACGAACATGCAGCTAGCGCGACCTAACATGGTCGCGCTAGCCGTGCGGCCTCGCGGGGCCAGTCCCACTTCGATCGCCGGAGCCGCATGGAGTTGTGCGGAGCTGGTCCCGACATCGCGCGGGGCTCCGAAAAACTGACAGTGTTCAAAAATTCCGCGCGGCAAAGGACTGCCAGCCCGCTGCCGCATGGATGCCGTACGCAGCGTCTTGACGCCGTATACCTAGCGCATGGCATTGCGCGATGACGTCACCGCCCGGCGTGCCGTTGCGTGATGACGTAACCGCCTGACGCCGTGCGACGTCCAAATTCAGTCGGCCCGCCTCCTGCCCAGCTGATTGGTGAGTATGATGTTGGGACCAGCTCCAGAAGGCTCCGCGGTTGGAAGTGGGACCAGCCCCGTAAGGCCGTATGCCTCAAGCCACCACGTTTGGTCGCGCTAGACGCATGCAATCGCATGCTGGTGGGACAGGCCCTTTATGTGGATAAATGTGAGGTTATCCACTTTGGTGTCAAGAACAGGAAGGCAGATTATTATCTGGCTGGTGTCAGATTAAGAAAAGGGGAGGTGCAACGAGACCTGGGTGTACTTGTACATCAGTCACTGAATGTAAGCATGAAGGTACAGAAGGCAGTAAAGAAAGCTAATGGCATGTTGGCCTTCATTGCAAGAGGATTTGAGTTTAGGAGCAAGGAGGTCCTACTGCTATTGTACAGGTCCCAGGTGAGACCGCACGAGGAGTATTGTGTGCAAATTTGGTCTCCTAATTTCATGAAGGACATTATTGCTATTGAGGGAGTGCAGCGAAGGTTCACCATGTTAATTCCCGGGATGGCGGGGCTGACATATGATGAAAGAATGGGTCAACTGAGCTTGTATTCACTGGAATTTAGAAGGATGAGAGGCATCTCAGAGAAACATAAAATTTGACAGGCTAGATGCAGGAAAAATGTTCCCGATGTTGGGTGAGTCCAGAACCACCAGTCACGGTTTAAGAATAAGGGGTAGGCCATCTAGGACTGATTTGAGGAAAGCAAATTTCACCCATTGATTGGTGAATCTGTGGAATTCTCTGCCACAAAAGGCAGTGAAGGCCAATTCAGTGGATGTTTTCAAGAAAAAGCTAGATTTAGCTGAAGATATTTTTTTTAATGTCATGTAGTAGGAATGTTACTAAATGTTGAGATTTTAAAAATAGAGCCTGTAATTTATCCCATCAGATAAAGCATAAAAATAAATTTAATTTGATACCTAATTCACTTTCATATCTTCAGTATTAAAAATGTTATGGCCATTTTCATACTCAGAAATTAGCATCTTGTTCCCTATTGCTTTTCCATTGACTTAACACAAAAGCTGTGATCGTGGACAGTCAAAAGCCCATAACTTTCTTAAAAATTAAGAGAACTGAATTAAATTTTCAGTTATTATAGATTGAAGCATTCTGAAACAAATATGAAACATCTTACTTGGATATATATATATTTTTATATTTATTTTATTAGAAGCAATTGTACAAGAGAAAGTAATCGACATAACGGTTATACAATTTTCGTACTGCTTCAGTTTTAACATTTTATAAACTAATAACTAAATCGGAAAAAAGAAAAAGGAAAAAAGGGAAAGAAAGAAGAAAAGAAAAAGAGAAGAAAGAATTTCGAGAAAGACACGAAAAAGAAAAAAGAAAAACCCCAGAACTAACGAAGAAGTGAAAGAAGCGGAGATATATCCCATTGCCCTTCCATACCCTAGCGTCGGTTTTGAGTTTGTGTTCAACCATTATGTTGTTGAAGAAATTCAATAAAAGGAAACCATATTTTGGAAAATTGATCTGGTTTGTCAGTCAAGACAAGCCTTATTTTTTCTAGATATAGTGTCTCGGTCATTTCTGTGATCCACATCTTCACTGTGGGAACTGTTATCTTTTTCCAGAAGGGATGAGTGAGCCAAGGAGTTGCAGAGGGAGCGGTCTCTGTGGAAGATGGAAAGGGACAGAGATGGGAAGATGTGAATGGTGATAGGATCACATTGGATGTGACAGAAATGTCAGAGGATGATGTGTTGGATGCAGCAGCTGGTGGGGTGAAAGGCGAGGACCAGGGAACACTAAGCTTGTTCCGTCTGTGGGGTGGAGGGAATTAAGAACAGACTACCGGACGTAGATGAGGCACGGATGAGGGATCCGTCTAAGACAGAGATGGTGGGGGGAGTTCCTTTCACAGCATGTGGGGAGTATGGCCAGGGGTAAAGTTGCAGGGTAGGGCAGGAGCGTTGAGAAGGGGGTCGGGGATCATGCCAGCATCCAGCTCAAGAGTGAGTCAGCGGGCGATGGATAACAGGACAGCGGACAGTGGAGCTTACTCCATATGTCAGTGTGAGTAACCTCAATTGGTCCCTTCTTCGCGCGGACACAGGAGTAAGCTCCACTGCCCGTGTCCTATTATCCATCACCCGCTCACCCACTCTGCTCTATGATCTTTGCTCTTGAGCTGGTCCCCTCACTGTTCAGACGGAGAGCACTGCTAGAGGTGAGCGGGCCGGCAGAAGGCACTGAGGTCCCAGCGGCCGCTCGTAGCCACGTGAGCTGCTTCCCACCCCAGCCACAACATGCGGTGGCTCTAGAATGTCCTAGAATGGAAAGTCTCATCTTGGGAGCAGATGCAGTGGAGAATGAGAAATTGAGTGCAAGGATTAGTATCTCAGTTGTTAACAGCCAGTTGTTAACATGTAGTTATACAATGTGTCATCAATGCATCGATCCACATTCATCAGTAAATGTAATTGTGTTTTAACCAAGTATTAATGATGCCACGTTCCTTTGAATACAATTAACGGGACTCCGCCTTGCCCGCTGAGCTCCTCCAGCACTGTGTTTTTTGTTTGGCTCTGGTTGAAGGTGGACACAGGGGGCTGTGGTGGCTCAGCGGGACGGGCAGCGGCTCTGGGGAGAGGGTTGCGTTTCTGGTCGAGACCCTTCTTCAGACAATCACAAGTACTCTCACCGACGAGAGTTCAGTTCAGTCTGAAGAAGGATTTTCTCTCCAGAGTCGCTGCGCTGCCTGTCCTGCTGAGTTACTCCAATTTTATATCTATCTATCTTCAATTTCAGAATTAAATAACACTCACGGGGGGCTTATAGCATCTACCTCCCCCTCCCTTCCTTTCCAACCTCAGCCTCACAGACCTTAGCGTACCCCTAGTTCCTAAAACCCATTTCCATCACTGATTGCAATATATATGTAACACCACATTCCCGGCAATGAAGATGCTATTTTTTACCCAAAAATAAGGCACGAAAATGTACCTGCATCTTGGAGGCTGAAGGTTAGGTTGTTAGCCAAGAAAGATAGATCAAGAACGATGTTGCTGTACTGAGGGATAGCCAAGTCTATCCCTCATTGCTAGCAGCTGATGGGAAGCGGCTGTAAAGTGGGAAGCCGCTGTAAAAGGACAGCGCCGCTGGGGGAGGGGAGTTCCTTTCACAGCATGTGGGGAGTCTGGCCAGAGGTAAAGTCACGGGGGAGGGCAGGAGCGTTGAGAAGGAGGGGGTCGGGGATCATGCCAGCATCCAGCTCAAGAGTGGGTCAGCGGGCGATGGATAACAGGACAGCGGGCAGTGGAGCTTACTCCATATGTCAGTGCGAGTAACCTCAATTGGTCCCTTCTTCGCGCTGACACAGGAGTAAGCTCCACTGCCCGTGTCCTGTTATCCATCGCCCGCTGACCCACTCCGCTCTATGATCTTTGCTCTTGAGCTGGTCCCCTCACTGTTCAGACAGAGAGCACTGCTAGAGGTGAGCAGGCCGGCAGAAGGCACTGAGGTCCCAGCAGCTGCTCGTAGCCACGTGAGCTGCTTCCCTCCACAGCCACAATGCGATGGCTCCGCGCCCGGAGCGCCGCAGCAGCGGTGAGTGAGTGGGTTACTGGCATGATCCCCGACCCCCTCCTTCTCAACGCTGCTGCCCTCCCTGCAACTTTACCCCTGGCCAGACTCCCCACATGCTGCGAAAGGAACTCTCCCTCTAATTGGTCCTTTGAACTAGTATTGTCATTCAATAAGATCGCAACTGATTCAACTTGTCCCAGTGTGCTCCCGTTTTTCCCACCATCTCTCCACCTGCCGTCACCCTCCACCCATTCAGTAATTCAGAAAGAAGATTTGGAAGCTTGGGCAAATTGAATTGTTACTGTCTTTCTTTTTATTTTTATATTTTCACGGAGAGGAGAACAATCTGCACATTTAAAAAAAGCCGACTGACTCCCTACCCTGAGTAATTACTCACGGCACGTGCCTGAATACGACTCATTTATAATTATATATTTCTATTTCTATGAAAATTGTTCCCAATTGGGCCCCGCACCTCCTAAGGCCGGCCCTCGGCTCAGGCAGCATTTCTGAAGAACTTGGGTGGATGACATTTTGGGTTGAGACTGATTGTAAGGGTGCGGAGGAGGGGAAGAAAGCTGGAAATGGAGATGCAGAACAAAGCGTGGCAGGGAAAGTGGGACACAGATGAAGGGGAGTTTTTGATATATTGATGATTGAAACAAAAGCCAGAGGTTAAAGCTGAAGGTGTGAGACAGAATTGGAGTTGTGAATTGTGACGCCAGAGGAAGAAAAGTAGCAGGGAGTGGAGGGGAGAAATAGGTGGGAGTCCAGGTGGGGCACAGAGGGAGAGAAGAGGGAGGGGGGGGATGCAGAAAAAGGGGAAAGATGTTGTGGTGGGGATGAGGGGGGGGGGGGGTTAGTTAGAACTTCAAAAATTGGAGAATTCATTGTTCATACCATAGGGTTGTAAGCTACCCAAGCAGAATATGAGGTACTGTTCCTCCAGTTTGCATGTTGGCCTCAATCTGGCAATGGAGGTGCCCCAGGACAGAAAGGTCAGTATGGGAACTGGAAGGAGAGATAAATGCTGAGTAACTGGAAGATCCAGAAGGCCTCTGCAGACCTAGCGCAAGTGTTCAGTGAAAATGTCACAAAGTCTACATTTGGTCTCGCTGATGTACAGGAGGAACACTGGATGCAGTAGGTGAGGTTAGAGGAGGTGCACATGAAGGACCTGGAAGGACTGCTGGTGTCCCTGGATGAGGCAAGGAAGTATGTATAGGGACAGGTGTCACATCTCCTGCGTTTGCAGGGGCTAGTACCTGAGGAGGGGGTGGTCTGTGTGGGAAGGGATGAATGAACCAAGGAGTTGCAGAGGGAGCGGTCTCTGTGGAAGATGGAAAGGGACAGAGATGGGAAGATGTGAATGGTGATAGGATCACATTGGATGTGAGAAATGTCAGAGGATGATTTGTTGGATGCAGCAGCTGGTGGGATGAAAGACGAGGACCAGGGAACACTAAGCTTGTTCCGTCTGCAGGGTGGAGGGAATTAAGAACAGACTTACGGACGTAGATGAGGCACGGATGAGGGATCCGTCTAAGACAGCGATGGTGGTGGGGGGGGGGGGGGGGTGTAAAAACGTTTACAACAGAAAGATAACATTTTAGATGTCCTAGAATCAAAAGTCTCATCTTGGGAACAGATGCAGTGGAGAATGAGAAATTGAGTGCAAGGGATAGTATCTCAGCAAGAGGCAAAGTGGGAAGAAGTGTAGTCTAGATAACTTTGGGAGTCGGTAGATTTATGGTAGACATCAGGCCCCTGTGATGGACGCAGTGCGATCAGGAATGGGGAGAGAGGTATCGGACTTAGCCCAGGTGAATTTGAGTGCAGGGTGGAAGTTAGTGGTGAAGTTAATGAAATCAACAAGTTCTGCACAGGTGCAGGAGGTGGTGCAGGAGCTGATGCAGTCACTGATGCGGTGGAAAAAGAGTTGGGGGATTGCGCCAGTTTACACCTGTAACATTCTCTAGGTCCTCACCCCCTCATCTTCACCATGGACGTCCAGTCACTCTACACCTCCATCCCCCACCAGGATGGCCTCAAAGCCCTCCGGTTCTTCCTCGACCAGGGAAGCAACCTATACCCGGCCACTGATACTCTCCTCCGCCTAGTGGAGTTGGTCCTCACTCTCAATAACTTCTCGTTTGACTCCTCCCATTTCCTCCAAATACAAGGCGTCGCTATGGGCACATGCATGGGCCCCAGCTACGCCTGCCTCTTTGTCGGGTACGTCGAACATTCCTTGTTCGCTACGTACCAGGGCCCCATCCCCGACCTCTACCTCCGCTACATCGACGACTGCTTTGGTGCCCCCTCCCGCACCCACACACAACTGACTGACTTCATCCACTTCATCACCAACTTCCATCCGGCACTCAAATACACCTGGACCATTTCCGACACTTCCCTACCATTCCTTGACCTCACTATCTCCATCGCAGGTGATAGACTTCTGACCGACATTCACTATAAACCTACTGACTCCCATGGCTATCTGGACTGCACTTCTTCCCACCCTGCTTCCTGTAAGGACTCCATCCCCTACTCCCAATTCCTCCGTCTATGCCGCATCTGCTCCCAGGATGAGGCGTTCCACACCAGGGCATCTGAAATGTCCTCATTCTTCAGGGAACGGGGGTTCCCCTCCTCCACCATAGATGAGGCTCACACCAGGGTCTCTTCCATACCCCGCAACACTGCTCTCTCTCCCCATCCCCCCACTCGCAACAAGGGCAGAGTCCCCCAAGTCCTCACCTTTCACCCCACCAGCCATCACATACAAGTAATCCTCCGTCAGTTTCGCCACCTCCAACGTGACCCCACCACTCGCCACATCTTCCCATCTCCCCCCATGTCTGCCTTCCGCAAAGACCGCTCCCTCCGTAACTCCCTTGTCAATTCTTCCCTTCCCTCCTGTACTACCCCCTCCCCGGGCACTTGCCCTTGCAACCGCAAGAGATGCTACACTTGTCCCTTTACCTCCCCCCTCGACTCCATTCAAGGACTCAAGCAGTCGTTCCAGGTGCGGCAGAGGTTCACCTGCATCTCCTCCAACCTCATCTATTGCATCCGCTGCTCTAGATGTCAGCTCATCTACATCGGTGAGACCAAGCGGAGGCTTGGCGATCGTTTCGACGAACACCTACGCTCGGTCCGCAATAACCAACCTGACCTCCCGGTGGCTCAGCACTTCAACTCCCCCTCCCATTCCGTATCCGACCTCTCTGTCCTGGGTCTCCTCCATGGCCAGAGCGAGCAACACCGGAAATTGGAGTAACAGCACCTCATATTCCGCTTGGGGAGTCTGCATCCTGGGGGCATGAACAGCTATTTTGTTGGCCCCTGCTGTCTCCTCCCCTTCCTATTTCTCCCTCAGCCCTCGGGCTCCTCCTCCTCCTTTTCCTTTCTTCTCCCCCCCCCCCCACCCCCTATCAGTCTGAAGAAGGTTTTGGCCCGAAACGTTGCCCATTTCCTTCGCTCCATAGATGCTGCTGCACCCGCTGAGTTTCTCCAGCATTTTTGTGTACCTACACCTGTAACAAGGTGTGTTTGACGTAACCGACAAAAAAGCAGGCATAAAGCTGGGGAACATGCACGTGCTCCTTGCAACACCTTGAACTTGAAGAAAGTGATGAGTCAAGTAAATTGTTCAGGGTGAGGACACGTACTGCCAGTATCAGTTGAGGGAAATTGATTGGGTCGCTGTTAGAGAAAGAAACGGAGGGCCTTGAGAACTTCCTGGTACGGGTGGTGGAAAGGGCTGGATGTCCATGGTGAAGATGGGGTAATAGGCACCTAGAAATTGAAAGCCTTCTGCAGACCGTTCCCCCCGTTACTTTCCCTGCAACCACTGGAAATGTAACAACTGTCCCTATACCTCCCTCGCATTGATCCAGGGACCCTAGCAGTCCTACCCGGTTAGACCCGGACGTTCCTGTGCACCTCCTCGAATCTCATCTACTGCATTTGGTGTTCCCAATATGGCCTCCTGTACATCAGTGATACCAAGCGTAGACTCGACAATCGTTTCACTGAACAAATTTGGTCTGCCAAGGCCTACAGGATCTCCAGGTTAATGATTTTAACTTCCCCATTCCCATATTGATCTCTCTGTCCTGTGCCTCCTCCAATGCCAGAGTGAGGTCACATTCCAACTTGTTTGGATAGCACCTCAAATTCCACTTGGCTAGCTAGCTGACAACCCCACAGCATGAACATTTAATTCTCCAATTTTAGGTAACCTGTAACTAACCACCCCTTCCGTTTTGCCCCTTATTCAGTTTGCAAGACGGCGCCAGGCATCCCAAGCGACTATTTGTGTGCTAATCACCGAAGCAGATCTGCAATCACACATTATACTTTTGAATCTCTCTGTACACTGTGAATAGCTCGATTGTAATCATGTATTGCCTTTCTGCTGACTGGTTAGCACACTACAAAAACTTTCACAGTACCTCAGTATGCACAGGCACGGAAATTGCTATCAAAATATGGAGGGGACCGGGGGACTGAATTTTTTGGCGGCACCGCCGCATGCGCACTCACACCCACACGCGCGAGGCTTCGGAGGCTCAATCCAGCGCTAAATGCAGCTCAACTCTGCCTGTCTCGCCGGGTTAACTACAGCCCTGCCTGGACTGATGGGATACCAGCGCTGCTTCTCCGCGCTGGCCATATTTCCCGCAAGTCCAGGCAGGTTAATCTGGTGGGACAGGCAGAGTTGAGCTGGGTTTAGCGCTGTTTCTCTGCGCTGGCTGTGGGCCTGGGGGCACAGCTCACGTCTGACTCCCAACCTCTCTGGCCACCCGTGGGGGGGGCACTCGAGTGGGGACGGGACAGCGCCGGAGAGCCGGGATGGATCCTGGCTGCGGATGAGGCGCAGGTCTGTGCCGAGTGTTTTGGCATGTCTCCCTCCTCCAATCACCGCTCTCTATCCTCAGTCCCACCCCCCCACCCCTACCTCCTCCAATGATCACGCTGAATCATCATGTCCTGCCCCCATTGCCTGCTGACCGACGTCTCTCTCGTCCAATCGACGCCCTCGATCATCAGTCCCACCCCTACTGTCTCGCGGAAAGCGGAGATTTCACCGGGTTTTAAAATCCGATTACAAAAACTTGGGGGGGATGTCCCCCACCTCTCAAATCAGAGGGGGACGTGTCCCCCCTGGCCCCCCCGGGATTTCCGCCCGAGTATGCTGGATATACAATATACAAAACTGAACTTATTTCTCCCTGCCCCCCACTACTTTCCTGCCTCTAGTTTCACAATTCTGTCTCACACTTTCTGCTTTTATCTCTGGTCTTTGTTCCAACAATCTGGCTATCAAAAAACCCTCTTGCTTGTGCCCATCTATTAGCTGCCAAGCTGTGTTCTGCATCTGCTCTTCCAGATTTCTTCTCCCCCTCTACAGTCTGAAGGGTCTCGATCCGAAACATCACCTACCCATGTTCTCCAGTAATACTGCCAGAACTGCTGAGTTACTCCAGCACTGTGTACTTTTAGTAGCATTACAGCTGTAAAGAAAATACGGATTTAAAATAAATTGAAAAGGCTGCAATGATGTAGATTAGGAGTTCACCATTAGCATGAGAGGCTTGTTCAAGTCTGACAACAGCAGGGAAGAAACTGTTCCTGAATCTGCTGGTACATTCTTTTGTATCTTCTTCTCGACATGTGAGAGAAGAAAGAATAAGGGGGTGTGAGTGGTCCTGGATTACATTGTCTGCTTTCCAGGGGGCAACAATAAAAAGTATGGATGGAGTCAATGGAGAGAGGAAGGGCTGCACAATGGACTTGGCAATGTTCACAACTCTGCAAATTCCTGCAGTCGTATACCCATACACGCAGTCAGAGCAGTTGCCAATCAAAGCAGTGATATCCAGCACTATGCTCTCACTAATGCACCTGTAAACCACCCAAACCTTCATGGTTTATTTGCACAAAGTTCCATAGAAGAGATATGGGTGTGGTACCTCAGAACTGGTTTCGCACCCTTTGTCTACTTAGATAATTGTGTATTTAAAATACAGCATATTGTTTGGATTCACATCAAGAAAACCTGTTATACAATTGAGCTACAAAACAATTGATAAAGCTGCAGGGAACCATGCCTGAAGTGAGAACACATCTCACGCTTTCAAGCATCATTAAAAGTGCATCAGTGCAGGTAACCCCAATTTAAGTGAAGAGGGTGGATTAAAGCCCAGCACAAGTACGCTCGCGCCACGCCTCCCGCAGCTGGACTCCCACGACCCCGCCCCCCCGTTCTCAAAATGCTCTGCAGATCGGGAGGTCACAGCCAGTCACCGGCTTGAACATGGCGGCGGCAGTTATTGTCGCACGGGGCATTACTCCCTCTGGGATACCTGAAATTCCTCAGTTGGTCGCAGGGACACGGGGAATCGTCACGCGAGAGCTGCCAAGGCTCTCCACGCCGCCTGAAGTCGGCCCCATCAGATCCGCCCCCTCACCGAGTTCAGGTCCGCCCTCTCCCTCTCCCCCATCCTCCTTCCATCTCCCCCTCTCCCTCCTGCTGCAAACCCAACGTGCTGCCAGTCGCGCCTCTCGCAGGTCCTTTGATAAAAACCTTGCGACCCCCCCCTCTCTCTCCCCCACCTCTCCCTGTCCCCCCCTCCCTGTCCTCCCCCCCCTCCCTCCCCCCTTCTCTCTGCCCTCACTCTCTACCCCCCCCTCCCTCTCTAGACGCGCCTGCGAGTTGGGGGCTATGTGTCAGTAGATAGGGCGATTATGGGGTAAAAGGAGCAAATTAATAATATTAATACATTAACAAGGGGGGGTAGTTAGCGTGTGTGTAGTTGGTGTGTATGTGGAGGTGGTTAATGTGTGTGATGCCGCATGCCGCCCCCCCCCCCTCAACCGCACGTTGGGGGAACAGACCCAACGGGTCTGCACTTGGTCTAGTATGCTATAAATATTGCATGACCTCCAGAAAAGGCATAAAAAATGAACTCAATACTTAGATTAACTATACATACACTCGCCAACTTACGCAAGAGTATGTTCTGTAAACCCTTGCGCAGGTCAGATTTTACACAAATTGGAATTACCTTAAAAATTAGGTCGAAACAAAGAACCGCAGATGTTGGTTAATACACAAAACAACACAAAGTGCTGGGGTAACTCAGCAGGACACGCAGCACCTCAGGAGAACATGGATGGGTGACGTTTCAGGTCGGGACCCTTTTTCAGACCGATTCAGTCTGTTCAGTTACTCATGCACTTTGTGTCACTTCACCATAAAACTAAGCGGTGATGCCGCAGGTCTGCACCAGTGAGCCTTCACCAGCTGCCACCATCCAGATGTTGCAGCGTATGTAGCCCGTGGCCGATAGCACTTTCTTCAGGTTGTCACCACTGACAGGACACGCTCGGTCACCGTCGGGTACCTTCTCCTCTCACCAGGTGCTGTTTTTTCCTATTGGCTGTCACTTTGTCTGCTTCCCCTCCTCCATCTCCCCTGAAGCCGCTATGTCCGACAAAGCAACGGGAGAATGAGGATCTGGCCGTGGAAGGGGGAGCAGTGGTATGGACAAAGCGATGAGTGACAAGACAAGATGCGGCAGCTGGCAAGAGGGGAGCTCCACTATGGCCGAGCGTATCCTGGAGTTCGTCTGAAGAAAACACTGTCAGCCAGGGGCTACAGCATGAGACGCACCTATAGCCGCATCAACTGGATAGTGCGGCAGTTGGTGAAGAGGGGCTCATTAGTGGACCTTGTGGAAGACGTTAACGACTCAGCCGGGAGTTGCTCTCCACCACCTCCTTCCTCCTTCGTTCTCACGTCTCCCTGCATCACACCGAGTGAACAAAACTGGAAACGTTTATAGCTATGAAGTGGATGGGAAGCAATAATTTCAATTGCAGCAACAGCAAATAACTATTCAAATGTATAACTTGGTTTCAACATTGTTTTAATGTTTTTATTAATTTAACAAATACAGTGATCATCAGTGCTAGTTACAAAATCATTCTCACCCTCTGTACGAAATTAAAGCTTTTGGTCTTAACTTATAAACAGACATATTTATTCAAGAAATTCCCTGTAGAATACCCCTGCCCATATATATAATGCAGTATCATTTGAAAAAATGTAATGCAGATCTTATAAAAATACATTAAGACAGTATATCATGTTTCCCGACACTAAAAATTGCTCAAGTTTTAACGCTGAAAAAGTTGTAAACTTTACTTTCAGTATCTAACATCTGATGAATTACACCAAAGCAACTATTTTTGGCAATTACAGTAGATAACTTTCACCTTTTCACATTTTAAAAGGCGACACGTGGAATTCAAGTTTTCTCCCTTTCACTGTCACCTTATTGCATTTTTAAAGTGGTATGAAACAGGCAGCTAGAAATCATTTAAAAGGCCAGTAACTTTTATACATTCATTACCAAGATGAGAAAAACGGTTTCCGGCAGTGAAATGTCTGAGTGAAGGCATTGCTCAGGTGAACGATCCTGCCTTGACTTCCAGAACTACTTCGTTCCACAATCACACGAGGCATCTGAACCAACTGAATGGGACTTTTGCCATCTTTAAGTGTCTGAGTAAGGTTCAAAATCTAAACCAGGAAAGAAAAGGTGCATAATTTACAATTCCTTGCAGTGTTTATAAATATGGATCAGTTTCATGAGTTACCTCAATTGGACTAGTCGATTATGGTTAACAATAGTCTGTCAAACAGATTGCCACTATGAATTAAGTTTATCATAGGTTTCATTTATCCATGAGAGTCCAGCACTGAAGGTGAACAGGATAGCATGCTAACAATTCACAAATTTTGAAGAGAATAATATATTTAATTCTCCAGCTAGATAACGATATAGTCAAAGACATTTTTGTATCGTTTGGATAAAACAAAAATAACTTTAGCAGTTCAAAAGAGACAATGTTTGAGATTTCAAAGCAAGTTATTTCATCCCAAATTCAAAGCCCGCCATTAAGTGACTGAATCGTATACAATTATTACCTGTCCTCTCATCACTGACATCTGTAGTTCAAAAGCAGCTTTGTCAAATCCTTTGTCAGTCTGCAAAAAGTGTATTAGTGGCAAAATTATTTTAAAAACACAAATACATTCCTACCAGAAAGGGTTTTTACTTAGCTCATGATCTTTATACAACAAATTGAAAAGCTACATTTAAAAAAACAACTTCCCTCATTCTTTGAATGTTGCAAGAAACAGTCCATTCATTCTATTTCTTAGAGGTACAATCAATTAGCATCGAAATTAGACACAAAAAGCTGGAATAATTCAGTGGGTCAGACAGCATCTCATGAGAAAAGGAATAGGTGACGTTTTGGGTCGAGACCCTTCTTCAGAGTCAGGGGAAAGGGAAACGAGAGATAGATGGTGATATAGAGTACAGAACAAATGAATGAAAGATATGGAAAAAAGTAAAGATAAAGGAGACAGGCTATTATTAGCTGTGGTCTAAGTGAAAATGAGTTACAGACAAGGAGAATCAACAAAATGACTTTGAAGCCAGTACAAAGACTTGGGTGGGGGAGGGACGGAGAGAGGGTTGCTTGAAGTTAGATAAATCAATATTCGTATCACTGGGTTGTAAGGTGTCCAAGCAAAATATGTGGTGCTGTTCCTCTAATTTGCATCTGGCCTCACTCTGACAATGGAGGCAGCCCAGGACAGAAAGGTCAGTATGGGAATGGGAATGGGAAGGGCAATTAAAATGTTTGGCAACAGGGAGATCAGATAGGCCCAGATGGACTGAGCGATGGTGTTCAGCTTAACGATCGGCCAGTGTACGTTTGATCACGCCGATGTATAAGAGCCAACACCTTGAACAATGGATACAGTAGATGAGTTTGGATGAGATGCAGGTGAACCTCTGCGCAACCTGAAAGTATTGTTGGGGTCCTTGGACAGAATCGAGGGAAAAGGTATAGGGACAGGTGTTGCATCTCCTGCAGTTGCAGAGGAAGGTACCTGGGGAGGGGGTGATTTGAGTGGGAAGGGATGAGTTAACCAGGGAGTAGCGAAGGGAACAGGGTGGATATGGGACAATGTGACAAGTGGTGAGATCCCGTTGGAGGTGGCAAAATGTCAGAGGATTATGTGTTGTATGTGATGGCTGATGGTGCGAAAGGCATGGACTAAGGGGACTCAGTCCCTGTTACAACTCGGGGAGGGTGAGCAAGAGCGGTGCTGTGGGGTACCGAGGAGCCACACGCAAGGGCCTCATTTATGATGGAAGAGGGGAACGCCTGTTCTCTAAAGAAAGAGGGCATCTCTGATGTCCTGGTATGGAATACCTCATCTTAAGCCCAGATGCGGCATAGACGGAGGAATTTTGAGCAGAGGATAGTCTTTGCAGGAAGCAGGGTGGAATGGAGTGTAGTCTAGATTGTCGTGGGAGTCAGTAGGTTTATAATAGACGTCAGTTGAGTCTATCTCCTGTGATGGAGACAGTGAGAACAACTCTCTTTTAAAATGCAGTACAAGAAAAGCGACATAAATGAATTGGAAATCAGGGGGGAAAGAGACACCAGAACAAAATGGAGTTATTACTTAATTTAACCGATCCAAGTCTTGCATTTCTCTGATGCAATTGCCCTTTTAAGAATAATTAATTTTAAACACAAAGAATACTGAAAACATAAAACAAACCTCAAAGAGTTCATAGAGATCCTCACAGAGATCCTGTACAAAATTCATATCTGAAATTCGGGGAAGTACAGAGTCTCTCGTCTCCTGTGAAAAAGGAATCTTAGCTTGATGAAGCCATGCCCAATGAAACGGATCTGTTGCAACAGGGAAGGTGAAGAATAAATGTTAGAGAAAAACGGCAGGTGCTGATAATCTGAACAGAAAATAGAAAGTGATGGAACTACGCAACTGGTCAGTTGGCATCGGTGGAAAGGCTAAAACAAAAATTAGCTCCTTTCCTGTTCTGATGAAGGATCTTTGACCTGAAAAATCAGTTAAAGGCCTGTCTCACGAGTCTGCAGTCATTGGCGGCAAAACAGGAACTATCTACCGCTCCTGGGCCGCCAGAGACCGCGGGCCTCGGTCAAACGCACAATTCCGGGGCCGTGCGGCGTTGTTCCCAACACCGCACGGTGCTAAAAAAAACCCAACACTGTCCAAAAATATGTTCCTACCGCACAGCCGCCGCCAGTGAGGCACGAGTGCGGCACGGTCACCGCCACAGCCGCCGCCAGTGAGGCACGAGCGCCGTGAGTCGAACCTGCACTGCCACAGCCTCCGCCAGTGAGGCACGTGTGCGGCACGGCCGCCGCCAGTGAGGCACGTGTGCGGCACGGCCGCCAGTGAGGTACGTGTGCGGCACGGCCGCCGCCACAGCCCCGCGATCCGAAAGACGTCATCAGCCGAAACCGCAAGCTCGTTGAACCGGCCGTACTTGGCCCCCCACGCAGCATCCGTGCGGCGCTCTCGTGGTTGCCGTGCGGTCCCCTCTTCCGGCGACGCCGCGCTTCACCGCCAACGACCGCAAACCCGTGGGACAGAGCCATTACTCTCCTTTCCATAAATGCTGTCCAACCTGTTGTGCTACCAGCATTTTCAGTTTCTGTGAACTAAATTCCCCACAGATTTAAAGCTCATTATAATTGTTATATTATTCAGTAATCATATGGCTAGGAATTTAGTTACACCTTCAGAAGACAATGTTCCTTTTGGATATGGACCCATTTCCCTTTAGAACACCACAACTAAATCTGGCCATTCTACCATCATGGGCCATGTATTATAGATTGTTATCACATGATGTATAAAAGTAAGTCTTGTTCGGTTTGATTTTGCAAGTCACCATCAGTCCATGTCCCCTAGTTCTTGATCTCATACCTCCCATCCCCATCCACTGCCCACAGCAAACATAACCAATGACCACTCAAGATCCAGCAATTCTCTTCTCCCCTACCCGTTGGGCAGAAGATACAAAATCTTGAAAGCATGCATCACCAGATTCAAGAACAGCTTCTTTCCTGCTGTTGTCAGCCTCTTGAATGCATCCCTCATATGCCAAAGATGAACCCCTGATCTCCCAAACTACCTCTTTGCAGCCCTTGCATTATTTTTAAATTTGTACGCTCTCTGTAGCTGAAATACTATATTCAGCATTCTTTTTCTCACTTGCATTAGCTTAAAGCACTTATGTATTGTATGATTTGCTTGGATAGCACGTTAAATTTTTTTGCACTATACCACTACCAATAGTTAGAGAATGACAGGCAATGTAAATAAGGGGCACAATTCTAAAATGGCTACAAGAGGATCATGTACAATATTCTCAATATTGAAACACGAGAAAATCACAAATTAAAAAAATGTGCAAAAAATGAGAATGTTAAACAGATTACAGAATCTCAGAAATGTTTTACTCAGAACGTGAATAAAATAGTTTTTAACATTAGGTATACTTACATGCTCTCCATTCATCAGGATGCTTGAATGGAAAAGCTAATCCATTATCAATGGCTGCAATTTTAATAATCGGCTCTTTGCAATGCGTCCATTTAGAGTCCTATAAATGGATAGTTTCAATTTTACTTCAACAAATTCTGAATATTTAATAGAACGTTTTTTTTTTTTTTTAAACCATTGGTAATATTGACAATTCCACTTAAAACAATACCCATGAAGAAAGCATATAAAAAGCGACCCTATAATTTCTACAAACTCTAATCAAGTATCAAACAGATACAGAACAGACTTACAACAGTTCATATTTTGCTTGGGCTGTTTATAACCCAGCGCTTGATATCTCCAATTTCAACTAACTCCTGCATTCCCCCCCCCCCTTAATCTAGTCACCCTACCAGTTCAACTGGTCGCATTTTTGTATACCTCTTGTTATCCCACCTTTCCCTCGCCAACAATGGGCTATTATGGGATGCACTCTTCTTGAGGTCACCTGTTGCTGGCCCAGATTTGTTCTGGCCTTTTCTTGCCTTGTTAATTAGCCCCCCCCCCCCCCCCCCCAAACCAACCCCTCTTTCCTTCTGAAGGGTTCCAACCCAAAACATCACCTATTCTTTTTCTCAATAGATGCTGCCTGAGTTACTCCAGCATTTTGTGTCTATCTTTGGTATGAACCAGCGTCTGCAGTTCTTTCCTACAAAACCCTCCTTGAGTAAAGCGACGTTATTTCAAAATCAAGACTCCTTAATATTAAAGGCATAAAATAAGCTTTGATGATTGCTTGTACTCCTCTGATGCGTATCTGCTTCAAGATCTTTATGCCTAGTTTGTACAAATGAACAGAAGTGAGGAAGGAAGTGGGCAGCATACAATGGAGGAGGAAAAATCTGTCTCCCTTCTCCATCTCACCTCCCCTACTCCCTGCGTCTTCCTCCAGCTTCCCCTTTTGCTCTCCTAATCCCCCTCTATGCCCTCACTCACCAAATCACATGGATGCCATCCTCGCTCTCATCACACCTCAACATCGCCATAGTGGCTTTTTTCTCCTTCCTTCTCCCACTGCCATTACCTTGAAGGTTGGTTCATCTCTCCTCTGCTGCATTGCTCATCTCAGGCCAGTTACACGGGCTGTGCCTGTGGTTTTGTGTCAAATCTATTGCTCTCCAAGTCTTTTTAAATGTAGAAATGGTTTTCAACTCACTCAGGAGCCTTTCAGGTAGCAAGGTGAGGACCATCAAACTTTGTATGAAAAAATGTCTTTGGCTTCATTCTTATCTTTCTATTCTTTACGTTGAATCTATGCCCTCTTGTCATTGATTTTTCTGCTCCAAAGAAATAGATCCTTATTTTACAATTCCTCGGCCACTAATATTTTATGTGGCTCAATAAATCTTCCCTCAGCATTCAATGCTAGCAGTTATATCAAGAGGACTGGAATACAAAAACAGGGATGTAATGCTGAGGCTCAATAATTTGCTGGCCAGGCCACATTTGGATTACTGTGAGCAAATTTGGGCCCGATATCTGAGCAAAGATGTGCTGGCTCTGTAGAGGGTCCAGAGGAGGTTTACAAGAATGATTCCAGGAGGTTTACAAGAATGATTCCAGGAATGAGTGGGTTAGCATGTGATGAGTGCTTGACAGCACTGGGCCTCTACTCACTGGAGTTTAGAAGATTGAGGGGGGACCTCATTGAAACTTACAGAATAATGAAAGGCATAGACAGAGTGGATGTTTCCACTGATGGGACAGTCGAGGACCAGAGGTCATAGCCTAGGAATGAAAGGACGCTCTTTTAGAAAGGAGGTGAGGAGGAACTTCTTTAGTCAGAGGGTAATTAATCTATGGAGGCCAAGTCAGTGGATATTTTTAAGGCAGAGTTAATTTAATCAGATTAAATTCTTGATTTAAAATGGGATTAGATCAGCCTTGATTGAATGGTAGAGTGGACTCAATGGGCCGAATTTAATTCGACTCCTATAACTTGTGAACTTGTAAGCATCCTCGTACCAAAGAAAACAATCCTAGTCCAGGTAAACTTCAATCATTAAAAGTGTTTTACTTTTGATTTCCTTGTAATTAATTGGCCACTGTAACCTGGCCCTGGCATGTTGATGGGTGCGAGCATCTGGAAGGAGATGATCAGAATGGGCCAGGGAATATAATAGAATTAGTGCAAATGCATGCTTGATGGTCAATGCAGAATTAAAATGTTTATTTCCTTGCTGCATAACAATCCACATTTATATTCAAAAGCATTACCGTAGCAGACCTCCCCACATTCATCATTCTGAAACTCAAATTGACCAACCACATAAATAACATGGCTACAAGGCCTTTACAGCCAATGAGTACCCTGCAGTGAGTGACTCACTACCTAAAGGTAGGAATACAAAGGAATCCTCCTCACTTGTCTGGATACGTGAAACTCCAACAACATCAGTCTGATACCATCCAGGACAAAGCAGTGCAGGTGACTAACAATATCAATTGGACACATAAATCTGAGAAATAACTGAAAAACTGTTTATTAGACGCATAAAATATTTCATAACTTTTCTACACAAATGTTTCATAGTAATATTTTGCTATAAAAACATGCTTGGAAGTTTTTTGTTCCAATAAAAAAAATTACAAGATACCAGAGTTTAAAAGATCTCTGCATTATGAAAATTTCCAGCACCCACCTTATCACAAAACTCTGTTCTGTTTTCTGGTTTTTCATATTTCATTAACCAGTTATCATTGCCTCTATCTGCGGAGAATGGAGAAAAGACAAGCTAGTCAATTAATCTGGTATCCAAATATTTTGTTTACCAATCAACAACAAAAAAACACTATTCCAATATTCATTCAGATTTCTTTCAGAATTGGTAGTTCCATTCAGCTAAACAGTCTCAATCATGTGAGTTGCACATTGACTTTAGAGCTGTCATGGCACAGCTTTGCTATTTTTTAATTTATCTTGTCATGCTAATCCCTAATTTGGTTCTTTTAACTTTGCAATCAATTTAAAATAACTAGATAAGCATTAAGAAATTGACAGCACACACCTTGATATTGGTATTGGTTTATTTTGTCACATGTACCAAGATACAGTGAATAACTTTGCATGATATCCAGTCAAATCATACTATACACGAGTACAAATCAAGCCATATACAAGTACAATAGAAGTGCAAAGATAAAAATACTAGAGTGCAGAATAGTGTACAGCATTGTAGCATGACAGTGACAAAGAAGGTGCAGATAGGAAAAGGATTGCAAGGGCGTCAATGAGGTCGAATGGGAGATCTGAACTACACCCTCAACTTATGAGATGTCCAATCAATAGTCTGATGACAGCTAGGATACCTTAACCAATCACCAGAATTAATTACAATTCGATCAAAAATATTTCATTGTTAATTTGCATCTAAAATATATTTAATCAATATTCTTTAATATCCTCAAATATTTGTATTTCCTCATTCCACTGCTTTGTAACGTGTTTACTGAATAATTCTAAATTTGAGATCAAAACAAAATCAGCATATGCTGAAAATGAGAAATTAAAACAAAATGTCAGAAAATCTCAGGTCAGGCAGCTTCTGTGGAAAGGGCGTTAAGTGCCTGTCCCACTTGGGTGTTATTTGTGCATCATTTACGCGACACAACGTACGACCCGCGCATGGCGTGCATTACGCGTGCATGGCGCATGATGAGACGTGGTGGCGTAGGCAGTGACGAGCGGTAGCGCCCCCAGGATTTTGGGATTCTCAAAATCCTTGCGCGCCACCTGCGTGACGCACAAATGATGCCCAAGTGGGACAGGCCCTTTAATGTTTCAGGACAAAGGGTTCAACATTATCTGTTTCTCTTTCCACAGATGTTTCCTGGCCTGCTGAATGTTTATAGTGTTTCTACCTGTTCTTAAGTTAACCATCTCTCCCTTGACCTGGATTCTCCTGGAATCAACAGCTTAACTCCAACTACCCTACCATAAATATCTAAATTAAATTATCTGTTAATCCTTTTGATCCAAGGTAACATTTTAGTTTAACCTTTTGCTGTCCTCCATGAAATGTCCAGTAAGGCAGCATTCATAGTATCGTCCAAGCAATAAAGGATAACATTTGCAGTTAGTGGGGCAACATCCGAATCCCAAAGAGGAAAGCTGCCATTTGTTTTATCAATACATCTTTCAGGAAATAGTCAAAGGCAAGGCTAACCTTCATTATTCATACCCAATTCTAGAAGAGGACAGTTCCCAGACAGCTGCTCATTCAGAGCCAGTGTCAAGTAACCACTAAAATATATTTCCAAGTGAGAGTACAGCTTGGAAAAAAGCCTTGGGGCATTCTGGTTTGCATGTTTTTTTGTCCTTTACGGTAAGAGAGACAACTGGTTTGGGAGCTATTGTCTGGATAGTCTGGGTGAGTAATTGCATGCCATCTACACAAAGTAATGCAATCCAATCATGATGCATCACCAATGGAGAAAAGGAACTTTTAGGATAATGAAGTGCCAATTAAAGAGGTGGTTGTGAAGTGGTTATCAGGCTTGAATGTCTAACATAATAAATGTGAAAATCTGTAAATAAGTACCAGAACAACTATCAGAAGACAAATTGCTGGAGGATCTCAGTGGGTCTGGCAGCATCTGTGGAGGGAATGGCCAAATGACGTTTCCCTCCACAGAAGTTACTTGACTTCCTCCAGCACTTTGTTTTTTTTGCTCAAGGTTCCAGCATCTGTCTCATGTCTCTCAGAAAACTCAATGGGCTCACAAGATCCTCCCCTATGCCTACAAAGCCCTCAATGGGCTTGCCCCCACCTACATTAAAAGTCTTCTCACCCACCACTCCACCTCCAGGTCCCTCAGATCGGCCGACTTCAGGTTGCTGAATATCCCGCGGTCTAGGCATAAGCTCAGGGGCGACTGCGCCTTTGGGATTGCAGCTCCTAGACTGCGGAACAGCATCCCTCTTCCCATCAGAACTGCCCCTTCCATCGACTCCTTTAAGTCAAGACTAAAAACTTATCTGTACTCCCAAGCCTTTCTTGACGTCCTCTGAGCGAGGGCTATATGTATATATAATAATAAATAATAATAATAATAAACTTTATTTCAGACTCACGGTCCAGACAAGGGGCAACATTACATTAAAAATGCATTGCATATTAAAAAAATATCATAAAAGTACATATAAAATCTTAGTATATCACTTATAAAAGCATCATAAATTATATATATTTAAAAAAAACACAATACATGAATTAAAATCCAGAATAAAAGAATGATCAATGTCCTACAACGAGACCAGTGTCTCCACAACTGGGATTCGTAGCGTGTAGTGCTAAACCTTATGTTTGACAAGGCCACAATAATTACATTTTTAGAGTCATTTATCCTGCAAATGAATTTATACATATGATTTCTTAGGATAGCTTCTAAAGTACTGACTCCTGCAGCCACAAACATGTTACTAGCACTACACCATCTAGGTTTCCTTAGCAGTGTTCTCATGGCATCATTCGGCCCTTCGGCCTGCACCGCCATTTGATATGATCATGGCTGATCATCCAACTCAGTATCCCATCCCTGCCTTCTCTCCATACCCCCTGATCCCTTTAGCCACAAGGGCCACATCTAACTCCCTCTTAAATATAGCCAATGAACTGGTCTCAACTACCTTCTGTGGCAGAGAATTCCACAGATTCACCACTCTCTGTGTAAAAAATGATTTCCTCATCTCGGTCCTAAAAGTCTTCCCTCTTATCCTTAAACTGTGACCCCTAGTTCTGGACTTCCCCAACATCGGGAATAATCTTCCTGCATCTAGCCTGTCCAACCCCTTAAGAATCTTGTAAGTTTCTATAAGATCCCCCCTAGTTTCTATAAGATCCCCCCTAGTTTCTATAAGATCCCCCCTAGTTTCTATAAGATCCCCCTTATCCTCATCATCTGTCATTTGTTCTGTAATAAAATGCCCTAGATATTTTACCTTATTACAGACACTAAGATTATTGTCAGACAATTTAAAATCAGGAAATTTTAGACATTTATCCTCTTTGGTTCTACAGATCATAACAGCACTCTTACCAGCATTATATTTGATATCATATTCCACACCATACACAGAACATATAGTAAGGAGCTGCTGGAGACCAGCGCTAGATGGACTAAAGACCACAAGATCATCTGCATACATAATATGGTTCACTAAAGTATTACCTATCATGCACCCAGTATTACAGTCTTTCAATTGTTTGGACAGATCATCAATATAAAGATTTAAAAGGACTGGGGACACCCTTGTCTAACATCATTGCTAACCCCAAATGGGGCTGAGACCCTATTGCCCCATTTTATTTGCATAGTCTGGTTGGCATACCAGTAGGCCAGAATTCTCACAATGTATTTAGGCACCCCTCTTTGACTCATTTTAACAAACAGCTTTCTGTGATTAACACGGTCAAAGGCTTTGGAAGCATCAATAAAGCACATAAGGATTGAAGAGTTTTTGCCTCTATATTTGTTTACAATCTCCTTTAGGGCATATATATATGCATAAGTCAGTGCCATGTTTAGCTTTAAAACCAAACTGGTTATCTGTGGAGTTAACAAACTCATTTATTCTATCCAGCAGAACTCTTTCTAAAACTTTTGACAATATGCTGGCTAAAGCTATGGGCCTGTAATTATTTAGGCTACCTACTTTACCAGCTTTGTCCTTAATGACCGGCACTAACAGAACAGACAACATTGAGTCTGGTAACAAGCCATGAATCATAAAGACAGTAAAACAAATAGCAAGGAGAGGAGCTATCCTCATACTTGCATACTTAAGATGTTCAGCAGAAATATGATCTAAGCCACTTGCTTTGTTATTGGACAGCTTGTTCATGGCATGATACTCCTCATGTGACATAATCGCGATTGAGTCATTACTCTCAATATTGTCCACCCTATACAAGTCACCTTGGACACAGTTGAATAAAGTACTATAATGTTGTCGCCATAACTCCGCGATATTAGCTGTTCCGGAGATTCCATCTACAGTGCATGGTAGAGATGTTTTGCAACTGTTAAGAGCTCACTTCTTTCCAAAAATCTGTAGCATTGTTACTTAGTAGCTTCTTAGCCATGGAATCAGCCCTCATAGCTTGCTCATTTTTACAGATGAAGCGAACAGCATACTTATACCTTGCATTAGTGAGCTTCTTGTACTCAAACACAGGCCCGTCTGGGTCTACCTGCCATAGCCCATGATTTGGTGGCTTCACGGACTTCAGTATGATACTCAGCTACATACTTATTCCAGCCAGGTATGTAGTATGTAGTTTGTTTGTTTGTACTATTCTTATAACAAATGTAAAGCACTTTGGCCAACGAGAGTTGTTTTTTAAATGTGCTATATAAATAAATGTGACTTGACATGCTATCCATTAGGCAAGAATCATATCACTCCTACTAGCCCCACCAAGTGGTTAAATTTTAATACAGTTGCAGGGATATTTAGTAAAATATGCACATGCAAGATACAAACACAAAAAATGAGTTTTCATTATTACCTGCACAAAGTTCCAAGTTTGATTCCTGGCATTTTTATGGTACTGGACATAATAGTACTATTTCAAACCAAACTGGCATGATAAAAAGGGGTATTTAATCAGAAAATGCATATATTTAAATGCACCAGAATACTCTCAGAACACTTGATACATGAAGACTCAGGCTTATTGCATTTGATGCATTGCCAATGCCAAATAATTGAGCTGCTTGATTTAGGAAAGACTGATTGCCAAAAAAGATCAAATCATTATGTGCAACATTCCACTTTAAAGATAGTCAAACCCAAACTTGGAAGGATAGAATCTGTAAAATTTAATTTTTAGGCCAACAGAACTTAAATGTAATAAACATATTTAAAGACTAATCAGGTTCTTTGAATAATTAAAACAGCAATGCTCACATTTCAACTTTAAAATGATTTTATGTTCACCTGTATTTCTGATGATGAAATCCAAGATCACCAATTTCTCAAACTGGGACTGAAGCTGCTTGCGTGTGTTTTCTGGCAATGGGTTAGTTTCAAATTTTCGGAGCCAGTAGTCAGCTTCTTTGTAACTATCTACGAAGAGTTGAAAGGAGCCAACCTAAAGTAGTAGAATATTGTCAAAGATTTCAAAAAAACTTAAAATTTGTTCTTATGCCTCCTAGAAAGTCCTTTTAGCAATTCATGCAATTATAGATGCATTGGTACAAAGATTAATAAGCATCAGGAAAGAATTCCTGAGGAGGCTCAGTCCCAAGTTAATGAACCATATGCGTTAGCCAGCAGTAGAACACTTAAATCATTTGAAACAACTGTGAAAGTCAAATCTGATTGAACATTGGCAGTGTAAAGAATAATTAGGTCAAGTTGCAGGGTCTCAAATAACCTATGAAACCAAAATTTTAGTTTATTAATAAAGACCATCATCTTGCACACTGGCTCTTTTTTTGTCCGTGTATCTGACAAATTAAGTATAACTATACTATGTGCCTGTGATCCATTATTGGTTGTCAATGCACTTGTAAAGCTTAGCCACATGACAAGTACCAGCGAACATTATCTTCCTATAATCTTAAAAGTTCAAAAATGAATCAGTACGGCCGAAAGAAAAGGTAAAAGCAGCAATAACTCAATCTTTGACAAAAGGTATATTGTTGCTTCTAAATTAGTTATAATACAATCTACATACATCTAAAGATACAATTCTTTTAAAAGGTCATTTATTCTGTTTGTTACTCAAGAAAACAATATAAAATAACAAATAAAGTTCAAAATTACCCACTGAAGTAAAAAAAATCATACCTTTGGAGGCAGTCCAATTCTATGAAACCTGCGACCAACTTTTGGCACTTTCTCTAAAGCATATTTCTTTCCTCTGGATTTTGCTCTATCTATTGCACTGTAGTTGAATGTTTCACTTGCAAGCCAAACTACCTACATAAAAAAATTAAAAGCATGTCTAAAATTAGACTCATTCGGTTTTACTTGGAAAATGAAGCAGCAGGTCCCAAATACTCATCATGAAAAAGCACTTGAGATGGAACAAGAAAGGATTCTCATTTCCGCAGATTGTACTCATTTCTTTTACATGACAGCCATCTAGTGGCACCAAGTGAACTTACACACACTATATAGAATAATATTAAAATGAGGGTGGAATGAAGGAAGTTTAGGCTTGGGATGAACAAATCAAAAAGTCAATTTAAAAATGAGCTTTCAAACAAGTGTAATAACTAAAATGGAGGTGTTCAGAAAGTGTTTCCTAATCATGGATTGAAGGAGGGAGACAAAAGGCAATGGAGGCTGTCAGAGGCAGAAGTCTAAGTTTGTATCTATGGGGTGTGGAGAATGGTGAGCAGAAATAAGTTGTAATATATAGAAAGATCATAGAGATATTTGTAAACTATGAATTCAATACATTGCAGCTGACATATGTCAGAAATTATGATCGAAACAAGCAGCTGTAACTTAAATTAGTACTGTTTGAAAGATGAATAGATAGAAAGTGTGTGATAACATATAACATTCAAGTAATAACCATATATATAGATCTTCATTTGAAGGGGAAAGGAAAGGCACCTGGAAGCCACGTAACAACTGCAAATATATGCGGTAAAATAAAAGACAATAGTAGCTTTTGACAAATACAAGGGTGATAACCAAGTTAAATAATGAAAGGAGAAAGATAACCATCTACCATTAAAGAGGTAGATCTCTGGAATTCTCTGCCACAGAAGGTAGTCCAGCCAAAAACTAGTCGGACACAAGTTGTGTGTTCTAGACATGCTTATTCTTCTGCTTACAGCTCCCTACTCCTCAGCTGACACGGGCGTTGCCTGGCCTTAAATAATAACTCAGATACCGACCCCGTGACTTGCGCCTCCCCCACCAAGACGCCGCCCTCTAGAGCCGATGGTTCGTCGTGACCTTGGGTTGCTATCAGGTGCCGCCACAAGGTAAAATAATACGATAGTTAGAGAAAGGGACCAATAAGGAATGTTTTCTCGTGGAGCCAAAACCTATGGCTTAGATAACAATTCTGTTTTTTGGCAAAATTCAGAATGAAGCAGTGGACAAAGTGGATTTCTAACCAGTATGTAGATTTGTTTGATAGAATTCAAAACCATTGCACTATATGAGTGAATATATTAAAATGATTAAGTGGTAGTTAATGTACTGTATATCAGACCAAGGGGAAGGACAGTGATGTTCTGTTTCGATTATAACTTAACTGCATTACCAGAACTCATTGTATGCTATTTGCAGCTGACACAATTTGGTCAATACTGTGAAAATTGGTGGGGTCATAAGGAAGATAATTTAACCTAAATAATAAAAAAAATGTAAAAATGCATTAATGGAGAAATAAAACTTAGGAAAGAAATGATCCGAAACAGTTTTTAGGCTGAACTGGGATAATGTGCTTAATTCTCGATTCTATAATTTATAACGCTGTTAATGGCTTAGAAGTATAAAGCTGATAAAGATTTGATTTTTTAATAATGGCCAGTATGAATTGCAATAAAAACACTACTGATTTAAAAGTTATTTACCGATAAAGGAGATAGTCACATTATTTAACAAGTTGAGGGTACTACACTTACTAAAATTTGGTAGGCTTGATGAAAAATTTATGCTAGCACGAGCAAAATTAAAAAAAAAGGTGATAAATACTGATGCCGTTTTATTTTAATTTTAAATGCACAGCCAAATTATATTAAAATACTAGACTAAGTGGGACCCGTTGGGTCCCATGTTCACACGGGAGGGCTGCTCCCCAAACGCAATATTCCACCTCTCCACCAATTCCAATATTGGTGGCCAGTGGGGGGGCTTTCTGGAGCGCTGGTATGGGTTCTTGGGATGGCAGCTCAGTCCCTCAAGCCTGATGTGCTGGCAGCTCACTCACGGCTGGTGGGCTGGCAGTTGACTCATGGCTATTCCTTGAAATTTCATTTCAAGCAGGGTGCAAGACCACCAAATTCAAATCCATTTTCCTACCACTTCAAGCAGGGTGCAAGGCCACCAAATTCAAGTGCAGTTTCATACCACTTTCAGCAGGGTGCAAGGCCACCAAATTCAGTGCAGTTTCATACCACTTCAAGCAGGGTGCAACGCCGCCAAATTCAAGTGCAGTTTCATTCCACTTCAAGCAGGGTGCAAGGCCACCACATTCAAATGCAGTTTCATACCATTTCAAGCAGGGTGAAATCACCATAAAACACCAAACTCACAGTTCAGTAGACATTCAGTGTGTTCAGTTGATTCACAGCTCAGACAGAGTCGTGACCTCTCCCTCCCCCATCATGCAGAGACTGAGCCACACCCACACTTCCGGGTTTTATAACCCTTCCCCCTCCCACCGGAAAAGGTGTGGCCTTCATGGCGTGATTGACAGGAGAGAGATTCTCAACATTTTTAAAACACTAATAACTTTTATTTCTCATTGATGGGAAGAATCCTCTGCGCCTGCTGAGCGCAGGGGGACTGAGTAAGATGGCCAAAAAATCACAGTCGTAAGTGGTAGCGTTTTATCTAAAATCAATATACAAACAGGAAGTTACCCAAAGCACCCAAACCACCATTTGCAGTAGTGCCTTTTAACTTCAAGCCAAAGCACCCAAACCACCATTTGCAGTAGTGCCTTTTAACTTCAAGCCAAAGCACCCAAACCACCATTTGCAGTAGTGCCTTTTAACTTCAAGCCAAAGCACCCAAACCACCATTTGCAGTAGTGCCTTTCAACTTCAAGCCAAAGCACCCAAATCACCATTTGCAATAGTGCCTTTCAACTTCAAGCCAAAGCACCCAAACCACCATTTGCAGTAGTGCCTTTTAACTTCAAGCCAAAGCACCCAAACCTCCATTTGCAGTAAGTAGTGCCTTTTAACTTCAAGCCAAAGCACCCAAACCACCATTTGCAGTAAGTAGTGCCTTTTAACTTCAAGCCAAAGCACCCAAACACCATTTGCAGTAAGGTGCCTTTTAACTTCAAGCCAAAGCACCCAAACCACCATTTGCAGGCAGGGCCTTTTGACTTCAAACCAACCATATTTTCATTTTCAAACCACATTAAGGGGACTCACAGTTGAGTAGACATATGTTCAGTGTTATTCAGAGCTCAGAGAGACGTGACCCTCTGGCTTCCTCCATATTGCAGAGACTGAGTGAGGCACACCACTTCCTGGTTTTATAGTCCCTCCCCCTCCCTCCAGCAGGGGCAGCAGAGAGAATGGCAATTTTTTTTTAAACATTAATATATCTCAGATTTTTCATCGATGGGAAAAATCCTCTGGTCCAGGAAGGCGGACGTGGGCTCTGAGCGAGGTGGCCAAAAATGACTGCCGTAGGTGGCTGCGTTCTCTCGGAAATCGCACCACAGTGGGCCAAAAGCGGTCAAGATCAGACTTTTAGTAATATAGATAACAGGTTATACAGTTGTGTACCTAATCAGGAATGTAGATTTGCAATTTATTGATTCAGAACACTGATTTTATTCTAATTCTTCCCGACAGGCCGTGTGCGCCTGTGGACTGGGAACGCGGCGGAGGCCTTGATCGCGGCTGGGGCCCGGGTTGGCACCACGGAGGTGTGAAGTTGGGAGTTGACAGTGGTGAGGCCTTGGCATTGGTGAAGCCTCGCGACGATGGGGCCTCGGTGGTGGTGAAGCCTCGTGGGCTGACCCGCGGTCGAGGGAGGGGAAGAACAATGGAGGACCTGGTGTGGGGGACTGTCGTGTGGGAAAACAATGGACACTAGGGTGGGGGCAAAGGACAATGGAGACCCTGTGTGGGGGAATCGCTGGGGGGTGGGGGGGAGACACAAAAGCGGGAGCCGGCATGCTCGTAAGCGTAGGTGGCTGCTATTTGTATACATTGTGTACGCAAGCAAAGAATTTCACTGTGCCTAGTCACATGTGACAATAAATAATCCCAATTACTATTCCCAATTCTACTAGATTCTAGATTTTATTCTAAATATTGAAATGTATCTGATAAGTAAAATCTAGTTGTAAAGTAATTTAATTTGATTAACAAAACATTTGTATTGTTAGTAGAAAAACATGTAGTTTCATTTTAGTTATGCCAATCTGCAAGAGGGCGAGATTGTTCCAAAATAAAAAAACAAGTGCATACTTTCTACACCAAAGTCTTTCTCCTCCTCTTTCACTCTGCCCCCCCCCCCCCCCCCAAAGTAATTTGGGTTAGATTCCACTTCACACACTTTGCCATTTATTTATTCTAACCCCTTTTATAAAAAATTCAAATTACTTGGAAAAAACAATACCGATGTAGTTACAATTATCTACCTTACAACCAAAAATGCTTTAAATGGACCCAACTTCTGCAATCATAGCATTATTAAGAAGATGAGCAACAAAATCCTCTAGAGGGCAGCCATACAAGAAATAGAGGCTCATACAATACAAAATCCTAGTTTTATAGTGCTTTCTCAGAAATGAGATGTTATAACGACAGACACAAAAGATAACTAAAAGTGGACATAAAAATGTATGCCTGCATAGAAAATCAACTGCATCATTAAAGAGTTCACCTGCTGAGTGATGCAACATTTAGACACACATTTCAATCACCTCCAAGATAAAGATTGCAGTAACATACCTTAGTTTTTGGTACCACTCCCAGCCCCAATTTTTCATCTACCAGGTAAGCACCAGCTTCTGATAAGTAACCTTGATTAGGTATAAGACAACCACGGCCAAAACAACATGGACAGCAGATCTTGTGGAAAAATTTAGTCCATTTGGGATTTAATTGCCCATAAGGTTCTTCTGTTTTTGGCTTGAAGACTCCAATTATTCTCTGGAAAAAAAATTGATCATGTTTAAACTTTTATGTCAAAATCAATCACAACAGCTAAAATTCTGTGCCTACTTAAAACTAAACTAGACAAATACCATTTTCCTCTGTAACAAAATACGATTTTCTCAAAAAGAATCTGGATTTTTTTTTTTTAATCACGTTGAAAGATTAATGTGAAATCTAAATGCCAGAATATCAATTTACATTTGAATGTATGGATGCGAAGGCTCGGTTGGCAGGACTAGGAACCCGCCCAAAAGCTCGGTGGGAGATTGAGATGATTGGTGCTTGGAGCAAGGGCCAATAGGAGGTTGAACTGGGGTAATGCCCCCAGCTCCTGCAGAAGGTGGCCCCAGGACCGGGCGAGAAGAGGAAAGGGATGTTGGTTCGCGGGAACTGCTCCAGTACATCGAGCGCATGGGCCGACTGGACTGTCAATAATGGCGCCAAAAATGGTAGCGCCAGTATGTGTAATATATGCCAAAAGAATTTCTCTGTGCAGTTACAGATGTGACAAAGCACCATTGAGGTAGTATGTCAAGTCTAAAAGATAGCTTCTAAAATCAGAAAGTTAGCACTTGATCATTTAAGCTAAATTGAACTTAACAGCCAGCTAAGTCTTATCTAATGCTAAACAATATCACTGGCATCAAAATGTCACATTTGATAAGCAAGGTCCCATTCCTTCAGATTTCTAATTGTAGGAAACATTTAAATTTACTTTGCTCTCTTGTCTTCATGCATTCTACATAATTTCAAGTTTTAATCTAGTGTTCTTCAATTTTATTCGATGAGGAGACATTCTATCATAGTTTATTTTTAAATTGGTCACGTCTCCTATAGATTGCACTCTGCTGATTAACAAATTTCATGGGGCAGTTGCACCACTGAGGAAAAAGATGAGATTATATAAACAAGATTGGTGAAAATAATTTCACAATCAAACAAATAGAGAAAATAATGTTTTGCATCTTTCTGAATGGTAATAAATGCCAGTTCAATATGGTAAAATAAGGATGGCAGAGTGGCGTTACAGTAGAGTTGCTGCCAACAGCACCAGAGACTGAGGTGTGATCCTGACTACAGGTGCTGTCAGTATGGAGTTTGTACATTCTCCCTGTGACCATGTGGGGTTTCTCCGGGTGTTTCGGTTTCCTCCCACACTCTAAAGACGTACAGCTTCGTAGATTAATTGCGCTTATATTGGTGTCTATTCTAATATAATTCAACCCTCATGTGAAATGTTACCAAAACACATGTATAATCTAATCAAGAAAATGCTAAACCTGGAAAATATGATTTCTCTCTTGAGTTAGTTCACTTCCTTATGACCAGTACAGATTCCTTGCTCTCAAGTAAGCCATTAGTATACATTTACAGTGGAAGGAGTCCAAATCCTTCAATGACAGAGAACAGAACTGTACAGCAATGGTTCAGCCACAGTATCCTTCCATTCCCTGCATATCCAAGTAATAATGGATGGGATTTATATAGCGCCTTTCTAATACTCAAGGCGCTTTACATCGCATTATTCATTCACTCCTCAGTCACACTCGGTGGTGGTGAGCTACTTCTGTAGCCACAGCTGCCCTGGGGCAGACTGACGGAAGCGTGGCTGCAAATCTGCGCCTACGGCCCCTCCGACCACCACCAATCATTCACACACATTCATACGCAGGCAAAGGTGGGTGAAGTGTCTTGCCCAAGGAAACAACGACAGTATGCACTCCAAGCGGGATTCGAACCGGCTACCTTCCGGTTGCCAGCCGAACACTTAGCCCATTGCGCCATCTGTCGTCCAAGTACCTACCCAAAAGCCTCTTAAATGCCACTGTCATATCAACCTCCACCACCACCCCTGGCAGCACGTTTCAGGCCCTCTTCATTCACTATGTAGAAACACTTGCCACGCACATCATCTTTAAACTTTGCCCCTCTCAAATTAAAGCTATGGCCTCTAGAGTTCTGGTATTTCTACCACAGGAAAAAAAAGTTCTGTCAACCCTATCTATGCCTCTCATAGTTTTATAAATTCTACTATCAGGTCTTCCCCTCAGCCTTTAATGTGCCAGAGAAAACAATCAAATCTAATGCATGCTCCATCTCAGGTAATGTATTTCTTATAACCATATAACTACAGCACGGAAACAGGCCATCTCGGCCCTTCTAGTCCGTGCCAAACACTTATTCTCCCCTAGTCCCATCTACCTGCACTCAGACCACAACCCTCCATTTCTTTCCTGTCCATATACCTATCCAATTTATTTTTAAATGATAAAATCGAACCTGCCTCCACCACTTCCACTGGAAGCTCATTCCACACAGCTACCACTCTCTGAGTAAAGAAGTTCCCCCTCATGTTGCCCCTAAACTTCTGTCCCTTAATTCTCAAATCATGTCCTCTTGTTTGAATCTTCCCTACTCTCAATGGAAAAAGCTTATCCACGTCAACTCTGTCTATTCCTCTCATCAATTTAAAGACCTCTATCAAGTCCCCCCTTAACCTTCTGCGCTCCAAAGAATAAAGACCTAACTTGTTCAACCTTTCTCGGTAACTTAGTTGCTGAAACCCAGGCAACATTCTAGTAAATCTCCTCTGTACTCTCTCTAATTTGTTGACATCTTTCCTATAATTTGGCGACCAAAATTGCGCACCATACTCCAGAATTGGCCTCACCAATGCCTTGTACAATTTTAACATTACATCCCAACTTCTATAATCAATGCTCTGATTTATAAAGGCCAGCACACCAAAAGCTTTCTTTACCACCCTATCTACATGAGATTCCACCTTCAGGGAACTATGCACAGTTTTCCTAGATCCCCCTGTTCAACTGCATTCCTCAATTCACTACCATTTACCATGTACGTCCTATTTTGATTTGTCCTGCCAAGATGTAGCACCTCACACTTATCAGCATTAAACTCCATCTGCCATCTTTCAGCCCACTCTTCCAAATGGCCTAAATCTCTCTGTAGACTTTGAAAATTTACTTCATTATCCACAACACCTATCTCAGTATCATCTGCATACTTACTAATCCAATTTACCACACCATCATCCAGATCATTGATATATATGACAAACAAGTGCACCCAACACAGATCCCTGAGGCGCCCCACTAGTCACCGGCTTCCAACCTGACAAACAGCCATCCACCATTACTCTCTGGCATCTCCCATTCAGCCACTGTTGAATCCATCTTGCTACTCCACCATTAATACCCAACAATTGAACCTTCTTAACCAACTTTCCATGTGGAACCTTGTCAAAGGCCTTACTGAAGTCCATATAGACAACATCCACTGCTTTACCCTCATCAATTTCCCTAGTAACCTCTTCAAAAAATTCAAGATTAGTCAAACATGACCTTCCAGGCACAAATCCATGTTGACTGTTCCTAATCAGACCCTGTTTATCCAGATGCTTATATATATTATCTCTGTATCCTTTCCATTAATTTGCCCACCACTGACGTCAAACTAACAGGTCTATAATTGCTAGGTTTACTCTTAGAACCCTTTTTAAACAATGGAACAACATGCGCAGTAAGCCAATCCTCCGGCACCATTCCCAGTTCCAATGACATTTGAAATATTTCTGTCATAGCCCCTGCTATTTCAACACTAACTTCCCTCAATGTCCTAGGGAATATCCTGTCAGGACCTGGAGATTTATCCACTTTTATATTTTTCAAAAGTGTCAGTACTTCCTCTTCTTTGAATCTCATAGTTTCCATAGCTACTCTACTTGTTTCCCTTACCTCACATAATTCAATATCCTGTTTAAGAAGGAACTGCAGATGCTGGAAAATCCCAGGTACACAAAAATGCTGGAGAAACTCAGCGGGTGCAGCAGCATCTATGGAGCGAAGGAAATAGGCAAAGTTTCGGGCCAAAACCCTTCTTCAGACTGGTTTCGGAGGGAGGAGGAGAACTTCTTCAAAGTAGGCATACCTTGAGGAGATGTCACAGTGGAGTAGACAAAGTGTTTAAGAAGGAACGCAGATGCTGGAAAATCCCAGGTACACAAAAATGCTGGAGAAACTCAGCGGGTGCTGCAGCATCTATGGAGTGAAGGAAATAGGCAACATTTGGGGCCGAAACCCTTCTTCAGTCTGTTTCCTTTCAACCGAACAGGGACATAAAGATTCTGTACTCTTAAAATTTCACCTTTAAATGTCCTCCATTACTCTTCTACATCCTTCGCATAAAACAAAACGTCCAAATTCACTCCTTTTAAATCCTTTCGCATCTCCTCATAGCCTTTCTCCAATCAAAAATCTCAATCCTTGGTCCAGTTCTGACCTTCTCCATAATTATATTGAAACTAATGGTATTGTGATCACTGGACACGAAGTGCTCCCCACCACCTGACCCGTCTCATTTCCTAACAGGAGGGCCCAGCAGTGCCCCTTCTCTAGTAGGTACCTCTATGTATTGCTGCAAAAAACTATCCTGCACACATTTTACAAACTCCAAACCATCCAGCCCTTTTACAGAATGTGTTTCCCAGTCTATGTGTGGAAAATTGAAATCTCCCACAATCACTACCTTGTGCTTACTACAGATATGTGCTATCTCCTTACATATTTGCTCTTCCAATTCCCGCTCCCCATTGGGCAGTCTATGATACACCCCTATAAGTGTTGCTACACCTTTCCCATTTCTCAGTTCCACCCAAATAGCCTCCCTAGACGAGCCCTATATCCTGCCAAAGCACTGCTGTAATATTTTCCCTGACAAGCAATGCAAATCCTCCACCTCATGCCCCTCCAATTCCATCACACCTGAAGCAACGATATCCTGGAATATTTAGTTTCCAAGGGTATCTTGGTAGACAGCCACAAGCAACTTAATTGTGAAATTTCTTAATCTGAGTAGATCTGTAACAACAATAGAGCAATACAGTCACCGTTGTACAGCACAAAGAGGCCCTTCACCATAGCACATCCATGCAGACCTTTTTACCCATCTACAAACCCCATTTGCCCACATTAGATCAGATTCATTCTAAAGGGCCTGTCCCTTTAGGGCCTGTCCCTCTACAAACCAGCAGGATGCTCCTCAGCTTCTTCCCGCAGGTTATAAGACTGATAAACGGACTTTGTCCCCTGCCAAAGTATCGTGCACCAACCACCAACCTGGACACACTGCAGCAGAACCACTGTCGTGCCGCTGCCGATCGGAACGCCTGTTGATGTTTAGTAGAGTAGAGTGTTAATTTGTTCATGATATATGTATTTTTACTTCTATTTATTTTTTACTGCACACACTGAAATGGACACTGGTTGAGGAACATTTTTTTGTTCCCTCTGGGTATGCGAATACTCAGGAAATGACAATAAAGATATACAATACAATACAATACACTTGCCGATTTTGCCGGCATCATCAGGGTCACCAAAAGATTTTGAACATTTCAAAATCCAGCGGCGATAAAAATGTTGCGACACTTGAAAAAACGCCGCGCGTCATACGTCATCACGCCGCGTCACATATCATCACGCCACTTCACTGCCGCGTATTTTTCGGTGACCTGATACGTCAGTCAATGATGCCGGCAGTCACCGAAAAAATCTCCAAGTGGGACAGGCCCTTTAGGGTGTCTATTTGTGCCTGTCTAAATAACTCTTAAATGTGGCGATTGTATCTGACCGTACCATCTCCTCTGGCACCAAGTTTCAGATATCAACCACTCTGTAAAATATTTCCCTTAAACATTCCTTCCTCTAAAGATAAAAGATGAGACTATGATTTTTATGATTTTATATTCCTCCATCAGGTCATTCTTCAACACTACAGGGAAAACAAATCCAGTCTATCCAATCTCCGCATAACTGAAGCCTTCCTAGAAACATAGAAAATAGGTGCAGGAGTAGGCCATTCGGCCCATCGAGCCTGCACCGCCATTCGATATGATCATGGCTGATCATCCAACTCAGTATCCCATCCCCGCCTTCTCTCCATACCCCCTGATCCCTTTAGCCACAAGGGCCACATCTAACTCCCTCTTAAATATAGCCAATGAACTGGCCTCAACTATCTTCTGTGGCAGAGAATTCCAGATTCACCACTCTCTGTGTAAAAAATGATTTTCTCATCTTGGTCCTAAAAGACTTCCCTCTTATCCTTAAACTGTGACCCCTAGTTCTGGACTTCCCCAACATCAGGAATAATCTTCCTGCATCTAGCCTGTCCAACCACTTAAGAATGTTGTAAGTTTCTATAAGATCCCCCCTCAATCTTCTAAATTCTAGCGTGTACAAGCCGAGTCTATCCAGTCTTTCTTCATATGAAAGTCCTGCCATCCCAGGAATCAGTCTGGTGAACCTTCTCTGTACTCCCTCTATGGCAAGAATGTCTTTCCTCAGATTAGGAGACCAAAACAGTACGCAATACACGAGGTGTGGTCTCACCAAGACCCTGTACAACTGCAGTAGAACCTCCCTGCTCCTATACTCAAATCCTTTTGCTATGAAAGCTAACATACCATTTGCTTTCTTCACTGCCTGCTGCACCTGCATGCCTACTTTCAATGACTGGTGTACCATGACACCCAGGTCTCGTTGCATCTCCTTTTCCTAATCGGCCACCATTCAGATAATAGTGTACTTTCCTGTTTTTGCCACCAAAGTGGATAACCTCACATGTATCCACATTATACTGCATCTGCCATGCATTTGCCCACTCACCCAACCTATCCAAGTCACCTTGCAGCCTCCTAGCATCCTCCTCACAGCTAACACTGCCCCCCCACTTCGTGTCATCCGCAAACTTGGAGATGTTGCATTCAATTCCCTCATCCAGATCATTAATATATATTGTAAATAGCTGGGGTCCCAGCACTGAGCCTTGCGGCACCCCACTAGTCACTGCCTGCCATTCTGAAAAGGACCCGTTTACTCCTACTCTTTGCTTCTTGTCTGCCAGCCAGTTCTCTATCCACACCAATACTGAACCCCCAATACCGTGTGCTTTAAGTTTGCATACTAATCTCTTATGTGGGACCTTGTCGAAAGCCTTCTGAAAGTCCAGATATAACACGTCCACTGGTTCTCCCTTATCCACTCTACTAGTTACATCCTTGAAAAATTCTATAAGATTCGTCAGACATGATTTACCTTTCATAAATCCATGCTGACTTTGTCCAATGAATTCACCACTTTCCAAATGAGCTGCTATCCCATCTTTAATAACTGACTCCAGAATTTTCCCCACCACCGATGTTAGACTAACCCGAGGCAACATCCTCGTGAATTTCTTCTGCACTTGCTCCAGCACAATCACATAATTTCTATAGTGTGCGAACCAGAGCTGTACACATCAAAGTGCAGTCTAACCGGTATTTTGTAAATTTGCAACATAACATCCCAACTTTTATATTCAACACACTGATCTATGAAGAAAAGCATGCCATGTGCCTTCTCCACCACCCTGTGTCGCCACTTTCAGGGATCTATGGCATTGAACCAAAAGCTTTTCACTACACGTGACAATAAATGAAATTATTGGCATTATGCAGGTTGAATTGGTTGTAACGCAATTCCAATTGAGATCGAGAGAACCACTTAAAAGTTACTTTGGAAAATGACAAAGTAAATATGCTATCTTGGATTTCCATATAACATCCCAATAATAAGTAGACACCAATGTCTCTCAACTCTCGCCACTACTTTGAAATTGAAAACAATCACTTCTATTGACACTTGTGCAACTAACAGAGTAACATGCAGCTTTTACTATTTTAAACTATTGATGACATTTATTTTTGAAAATCCTGCAGGAAAATTAATTTTGTTAATGCAAGTCTAAAACTAGCTCCTTACCCATTTTACCCCATTCTCACATGCAAACATTGATGAATAGCAGAATATCTGTATATAGAATATAATTATCAATTATGATTGGGTTAATCAAATTCATTGTTGAACAACGACCTGACCCTCTGAATTACTCCAACATTTTGTTTGTCATTGTTGAACAATCACCAAACCAACATTATCACACTTATGGTGATTTTAGTGCCTTTGATTAAGCATCTAAATTTGCTGAGATACATTTTTTATTAAACTAGTGGAGAGAAACTTGAGCATATCTTGAAAGTAACATTGGAAAAAAACAAATTTGAACTAATTAAAATGGATGTCACATTCAAGAGCTAACAGGAGAGTTCAGTTTTGCGTTCAGAAAAACCTTGTGCTTACTACAAGTGCCACAGAATTCTTCAGCTAATGGTTACTGCAATGGCGATAGTATCTTGCGACTTGAGCCTTGTAATTGCCGAGTGCAGAAAGTAGTCATTGTGATACAATGTCAATCAATAACCTCCTGTTAATAGATCAAACAATAAAATGACTAACAGCTGCAACAAATTCATAACAATATCACAGTATGCTTTCACAACATCGAGGGAGACCACTCAGATTGGTACCAACTTTTTAAAGAGCTGATCCTACTACCCTCATCCCTTCCTCATTTCACATATTCTGTTGTGCTGCAGCTTGTAAGAATTTCATTATCCCAAACACTCTTGACTCTTCTTGCTAATATTTTTCTTTCAGATATTTATCAAGTTCCCTTTTGATCATTACATTTCAAATTGCACCACAGCTACTCTATGTAGCTTTTTTGGCTCTTTGGTCAATTGCCTTCTGCCATGTCCCTCCCATCAATGAGAGCAGTTTCTTTCTATCCCTCAATTTTAAATACTGACTTCAGATCCCCTTGCAATCTGTTTCATGGAAAACGCAAACATTTCTCCAGACAATATTGTTAATTCTAATGTTTAAGAAAGAACTGCAGAGGCTGGTCTAATCGAAGGTAGACAAAAAATGCTGGAGAAACTCAGCGGGTGAGGCAGTGCATATGGAGCGAAGGAATATGTGACGTTTTGGGTCGAGACCCTTCTTCAGACTGAAGAAGAGTCGCGACCTGAAACGTCACCTATTCCTTCACTCCATAGATGCTGCCTCACCCGCTGAGTTTCTCCAGCATTTTTGTCTCCCTTGTTAATCTAATCCTCACCCACACATTAGTCTGACAAATCTTTTCTGCATTCGTTTCTGATGACGTTCCCTTGCCCATTCCCTTTGCCCTGTTTTCACACCTTCACACTTCCTTATCTATCGATCTCCCTCCCTTCTGACATCAGTCTGAAGGGTCTTGACCCGAAATGCAACCCATTCCTTCTCTCCAGAGATGCCGAGATCAGTTGTTTTGAAATACCAGCCGCAGGCATACGGCTTTACGTCAACGCGTCTCAAAGGGATAGTGAGCCAGTATGTCTAAAGCTCAGTCACAAGAGGGCGATGTTGGTCAGGATTCTGGAAAGGAATGAAGAATCTTTAAGCACACGGACAAAAGCTGGGAATTGTTCATGGAAGTGTCAGAAGTCAAGAAACTCGATATGTAAACAAGCTAACAAGCTAATTGAAAAGCTGAAGGAGCTCATGAAATAAGATGAAAATGTGAATGAAGTACAATCTAACCTTGTTCAATTAATCAAGATCTGTAATAAAGTCAGAGAAAACCACGAGTCATTGGTGAAAGTACCACTGCCTGAAAAGAAGCATGAAATGCAAAATCAGTGGTTTCAACTAATAATTTTTAATGGTTTTGACAAGATGTAGAGGGGTAGTTATCTGAAGTTGGACAGCAAACTACACACTCCATAGCTGAAAGTGCCATACAACAGAGTATTGTACCTGAAGAAATTGGACCGGATGATAGTGTTTCAATTGTCTCATAGCCTAAATCAGGCCACAAATCTAGTTCTTCGTCATGCATCTTCAACAGCCTCTGCTCGCTTAAAAGCTCAGGCAGATATGGCTGCACTCTTGGAACGGGCTGCCACCATGAAAAAGAAGCACAAGCTTGAGGCACAAAAAGAGCAGTTGAAAAGAGACTGAGGCACAAGAGGTGCAATTGAGAAGACAAGAGGAGCAATTGAAAAGAGAGGAGCAATTGAAAAGAGAGACTGAACGAAAGAAAGAACAACTGGAACTAGAGACGGAGCTGGCAGCAGCCAATGCAAGGATCAATATACTTGAGGCCAAGAGATCAAGAAGAAGAGATCACACATTGGGGCAATGTCAACGGATCAAGAACAAGGAGCACAGAGAAAGGATAGACTTCTTAAAGGAGAAGGGAGTCTGTTTTGGATGTTTGAAGAAAGGATACATGAGAAAAGACTGAAAGAGTTGTTTGACTTGTGATGGGTGCAACCAAAATCATCCTGAAATACTTCACATTGAACAGAAGAACAAGGAGAAGAAGCCGGAGCATGCAGAACAGAATGAGAAGCCAATTGTGAGTAATGCTGTTTCCTCACCTCATATGTGTGGGCATATTGGGGCAGGTGAAGAAATATGCATCTTCTCCACAGTACAGGTAAAGAACCATAGGGGGGACACAGTGTTGCAAACATATGCATTTTTGGATGATGGAAGTTCATCTACCTTTTGCACAGAGAGCTTGGTGAGAAGGCTGAACATTACAGGACAAAAGACTAGTATTCTCTTGCGTACCATGAACCAAATGAAGCCTGTGATCAGTAATCATATCTCAGATTCGGAAATATCTAGTCTGAACAAAGACGATTTTATACAACTATCTGATGTGTTCACATATAATACTATGCCTGTTTCTCAGCTAAACATTTCCAGACAGGAAGACCTGATACAATGGCCTTACTTGAAGGATATCAAGATACCTAAAATAGATTCAGGCATTGACCTACTCATCAGAACAAATGCTTCAAAGGTATTGGAACCTTGGGAGCTAGTCAACAGCCAAGGGGATCGACCATTTGCCATGATGACTATTGGGGTGGGTCATCTATGGCCCCCTGGGAAAGGACAACGACAGCAAGAATGAAAATGGCTACCTAGCTGCTGCTGTCAATCGAATATCCATTGTAAACTTAGAGGAGCTACTGATCAAGCAATACAAGCACGACTTCAGTGAAAGAACCAGCAAGGAAACAGAGGCAAAGTTCTTGGATATTATGAATCGCTCAGCAAAGATGATAGATGGACACCATTGTCTAGACTTACCTTTCAAACAAGAAAGCGTCAGCATGCCAAATAACCGTTGCATTGCAGAGCAGCTTATCCAGAGCCTGAAATGCAGGTTTGGCAAGAATAAGAAATTTTTGCTGAAATGGAACCAATGGACCAGCTGAATCGAAGTGATGGAGAACTCTGGTACATTCCTCACCATGGGGTGTATCACTCAAGGAAAGGAACATTAAGGGTGGTCTTTGACTGTGGTGCAGTCTTCAAAGGAACATCACTTAACTGCCAACTGCTGAGGGTCCAGACCTCACCAACTCACTTATTGGGGTTCTCATCAGATTCAAACAAGAACCGGTTGCTTTGATGGTATCAGAAAAGCATATTGACTATTTGCAATTCCTGTGGGGGCCTGAGGGTGATGTGCAGCAGGATCTTGTTGAATACCGGATGAAGGTACATCTTTTTGGAGCAGTGTCGTCACCAAGTTGTGCAAACTTTGCATTGAGGAAGACTGCTAAAGACAACAAAACTCACTTTCCAGCAGAGATGACTGAAACAGTAAAGAACAACTTCTATGTAGATTGTTTAAAATCCATGCCTTCGGAACAGGAAACAGTTCAAATGGCAAGAGACCTGACATCCCTCTGCCAAATGGGAGGTTTCATGCTGTCAAAGTGGATCAGCAACAGCCATGCTGTATTGGCACAAGAAAACAAATCCAAGGAGACCAGGGAGTTGCATTTGGACAAAGACAATCTGCCTATGGAAAGGGCACTGGGATTGCACTGGTGCGTTGAAACAGATTTGTTCAAGTTCAAAATTGCGGCACTGGAACGACCATACACAAGATGGGGCATCTTGTCCGTGGTTGGCTCTATTTACGAGCCTTTAGGATTTCTAGCACCATTTATCCTGCCAGCCAAGCTGATTATGCAGGAGCTCTGTAAGGAAAGACCCGAATGAAAGCATACCCCAAACCTTCTCTCAGAGATGGACAGGATGGTTAGATCTTAACAAGATGGCGGAATTTAAAGTGGACCAGTGGATGAAGCCCATAAAATTTTGGTCAAATCAGATATGCACAGCCGCACCACCTTTGAGACGCAAGCGAAAGTGGCTATCTAAGACTGGAAGATGATAACAAAGTAGATAAGAATTGAGAGAAGCACTCAATGGCTTGAATCAGAACAAGATCCAGAATGCTATGCTTCAACAAGTGATAAGGTGGCACTTTAACCCTCCAGCAGGATCCCATCACGGCGGTGTTTGGCAATGATTGATCCGCATGGCTCGAAATGTGCTGCGCTCTATTCTTAAACAAGTTCTGGACGATGAAGGATTGCAAACTTTATTTTGTGAAGTTGAAGCAATTTTAAATGATCGACCAAGAGTTCTGATGATCCATTGGACCTGGAAGCACTTACACCAAACCATCTTCTTCTGTTGAAAACCAAGCCAATACTACCACCTGGACTCTTTGTGAAGGAAGACCTGTACATTAAACGCAGATGGAGACAGGTACAATATATGGCAGACCTTTTATGGAAACGGTGGACACAAGAAGCCTCTAATCCAAGAACGACAACGATGGCCACGGGTAAGAAGCTTTGTTCCAGGTGACATTGTTGTGATGGCTGATTCCACTGCACCACGAGGCCCCTGGCAAATGGGCAGAATATTGGAAACCATACCCGATATACAAGGTCTTGTGAGCACAGTTCGACTTCGGACTAAGAGCAACATCTTGGTAAGACCGATAACAAAGATGTGTCTGCTCCAAGAAGCCAAAGAAGAAACCAAAGGAGGAAGAGAAGAAAATTGAAGAATCACTAAAGAAGATTAAATGCCAACACATAGTACATACCTTTGTTTTTGATAAAATATAAGGCTTTTATGGCTCCTTTTAATGTTTATTGGCAATTGTTTTGTTATATACGTAGAACAACTCGGGGCTGGTGTGTAGGAGCCATTTATGTTTAGGCTAGCTGCTATTGGCATATTATATTATTTTGTCTAGATATTTCTAGCAGTATTATTTTGGACACTTGGGAGCGGTCATTTGATGCATAGAGCGGCATAACATATGGGCTTAGCGGACAGAGAGTAATCAGACCAGGCACGGGAGGTGAAGAGTACACAGTTCTCACCTGATCGGGAGAACAGAAAGCTACAACTTGCATGAGAAGAAGAACCTGGTATGTTCATCTCTTTGTTTGTACAACTTCAATAAAGAACCAATTAAACTGGAAATAACGATTGGAAGATCGTTCTTTTTTGTCTGCGTAAGATCACTCCTACTTACCTGTGTAGTAATGGCAACGGAAAAGACACTGGAAAAGTTAGAAATTGCCATTACAGATAGTATGCCCCCAAATTTGGCTACAAATCACTCATAAGCGCTTTACAAACATTTAATGCAACTTATTATTGTACACCCCTGTAGAATGCTGGGTTTAATGTGCCTTTTAGCAGCCTTCTGAATTTACAACACTTTCAAAGACACTTGCAAGTATGTCAAAGTCTTGCTGTTGTTTTACTTTTTTGAAAATTGTACGATTCAGATTATACTGCATTTTATAGTTAATTTTTTTGTAGATAAAGATTTTATAATAATCCAAGATATTTGAACAGGTTCATGGGTAAAGAATGGTGGGGTGGGGAACGGAGGGTAAACACCAAATGTTTTCTACATTTCACTTTTGTTTGTCCATTTCAGCACATGGTAGAGTGCTTTGGATGAAATATAAACAAATATCATTAAATTTTGTCGTGTTGGTTGAACTATAACCCATAGCATTTCTGTGGGTTTTGAAATAGAGCATTGGATATTTTAAATCTTCCTGAATCCACAGATAAGTCTTTGAGCCAACACCTTGTATGTTTACTACTGCAGAGAAAAAGAATAGATGGTCACCGCACATCAGTTAAGCGACTAAACGAGCAATCCAGAGACCAAAGTTCAAACCTCAACATTGGGAGGAGGAAAAAATGGCTTGGACAATAGGTGCAGGAATAAGCCATTCGGCCCTTCGAGCCATTCAATGTGATCATGGCTGTTCATTCCCAATCAGTACCCCGTTCCTGCCTTCTCCCCATATCCCCTGACTCCGCTATCTTTAAGAGCCCTATCTAGCTCTCTCTTGAAAGTATCCAGAGAACCGGCCTCCACCACCCTCTGAGGCAGAGAATTCCAGACTCACAACTCTCTGTGAGAAAACGTGTTTCCTCGTCTCCGTTCTAAATGGCTTACCCCTTATTCTTAAACTGTGGCCCCTGGTTCTAGACACCCCCAACATTGGGAACATGTTTCCTGCCTTTAGCGTGTCCAAACCCTTAGCAATCTTATGTTTCAATAAGATCCCCCTCATCCTTCTAAATTCCAGAGTGTACAAGCCCAGCCGCTCCATTCTCTCAGCATATGACAGTCCCGCCATCCCGGGAATTACCCTTGTAAACCTACGCTGCACTCCCTCAATAGCAAGAATGTCCTTCCTCAAATTAGGGGACCAAGACGGCACACAATACTCCAGGTGTGGTCTCACTAGGGCTCTGTACAACTGCAGAAGGACCTCTTTGCTCCAATACTCGACTCTTCTTGTTATAAAGGCCAACATGCCATTCGCTTTCTTCACTGCCTGCTGTGCCTGCATGCTTACTTTCATAGACTGATGAACAAGGACCCCAGATCCCGTTGTACTTCCTTTTCCCAACTTGACGCCATTTAGATAGTAATCAGCCTTCCTGTTTTTTATACCAAATCATCATCAGATTAAAACCTCACATTTATCCACATTAAACATGCATCTGCCCACTCCCCCAACCTGTCCAAGTCACCCTGCATTCTCATAGCATCCTCCTCACAGTTCACACTGCCACCCAGTTTTGTGTCATCTGCAAATTTGCTAATGTTACTTTGATTCCCTTCATCCAAATCATTGATGTATATTGTGCAATAACTACAAAACAAATGGATAGTCATAATGTCCTTCGGGTGGGGGTGGGAAGAATTTACCATCCTCATATAGTCTAAGCTATTATATTAGTTTAGTTTATTATTTGCACATACCAAAGTACAATGAAAAGCTTTTGTTTGTATGCTATCCAGTCTGCGAAAAGACTACACATGAATACAATCAAGCCGTCCACAGCGGACAGATAAAGGATAATGGGTATAACATTTAGTGCAAATTATAACAATGAGGTCCGGTAAAAGTCCATTTATAGATAGTTCAACAGTCTCCGTAGAGGTAGAGGAGAGGTCAGGACCACACTCTAGCTGATGAGGTGGAGCAGCCGTAGAGTTGCTGCCTTACAGCGAATGCAGCGCCGGAGACCCGGGTTCAATCCCGACTACGTGTGCTGTCTGTATGGGGTTTGTACGTTCTCCCCGTGATCTGCGTGGGCTTTCTCAGAGATATTCGGTTTCCTCCCACACTCCAAAGACGTACAGGTTTGTAGGTTAATTGGCTTGGTAAAATGTAAAAATTGTTCCTAATGGGTGTAGGATACTTCCAGTATAGTCCCTGGTGGACTCTTCAGGAGTGATGACCACAAGACAAGCGAGGACTGTTCAGTTACCTGTTAATAGCTGTGAAGAAACTGTAAATCCAGACCCAACTGTAAGGCTATCACTCAAAATAGTCAAGCAAGCCATTCAATTGTTCCATTACTGTTTCGCAAAAATAAAGGAAAATACCGGACAGACCACTTGGCACCAAATTTGTATGGAGCAAAGTCACTCCTATAAGTTGGGCTTGTAAAGTCCTCTTCACAATCCTGTGCCCCGCAGACTAGTGAAGCAACAACCTAACGCATGTTTAAGAAAGAACTGCGGATGTTGGAAAAATCGAAGGTAGACAAAAAATGCTGGAGACACTGGAGGCAGCATCTATGGAGAGAAGGAATTGGCGATGTTTTGGGTCGAGACCCTTCTTCAGACTGACATGTTTGCCTTCTTCACATCAACTTTTTATCCTGCCAGGACAGCTGCACCAGAGATGTAGCGTTGTTACAATCCCTGCCATCAGTGGCGCTCCAGATCTGCCGACTGCTGTGCGCGCGACTCGAGAGGCTGTGAGGGGATCAGTAAACCGCAGGTCTTTCCTTAGTTGTCAGGGAGGGATTTCCTCGTATGACAAGCTTATGACGTAGAGAAAATCCCGTTCTGTCATCCCATTCGCGTTTTTTTCCCACACGTTGCTAGTCTATTGAATCGCTGGATTCGAAAGTCGGGCTCAACTTCAACGCCTTCAAAATCACGGATCAAAGTTCAGGACAAAACAAAAGGTATGTAGGATGTTTATTTAACATCTTATCTAGTTTTTGGTGTAATTTAATTTTAATCTGATGTTGCAAAACAAGTTCATTAGGCCCCGATATCGGCAACATGATCATTATCCGTATTGTGTAATTGTCTATCCATGATCACTATTTTCATACTAAATATCTGACTAGAAACTTCCACATTACATACAGACCGGATTGTGGCCATGATGACCGATCTGTATGTATGTCTGTGCAAAACGGCCCTTGCCCTCGATCACAACTTTTGTGTCAAGTTAATAGAAAAACAATAGGAAACAAGATACTAATTTCCTAGTATGAAAATGTTTTAATACTGAAGATATGAAAGTGAATTAGGTAAATATTAAAGGTTTTTTAATGCTTTATCTGATGGGATAAATTACAGGCTTGATTTTTAACATCTCAAAATTTTGTAACATCCCTAAGAGATGTCGGCACAATCGGGCAGACAAGGGCTAGTCTTGGAAATCCTCAACAGGGCTTCAAACTCTGAAGTCACGTGGTAGCACAACATGGGGATGTTCACTGATGATTGCAATTACATTTGCAACTGCTCAGCAAATGAACCAGTTGAGGCTTGCATGGAACAGCTAAATATTGTTTATCAGCTCATATCTCATATTAAGTAACATTTATGTAGAGTCCAACCACCAAGCCAGGACATTTCATAGCATACTGATGCCAAGTTCCTGACCGTCAACATCAGGGTTAGGGGAGGCTGTCACCATTTTGCAGTATCTCAAATACATAAATACAGTGCCTACCTATGACCCACCTCAACAATAAAATCCTTTCTGATAATGGAATGCTCTCCAGTTACCTGGATAATTGTAATTACAACGACATAACCAACTTCCGTGCTTCTATGTAGGACAAAGCAGAATTTGACTGGCAGCCTGTTCTCATTCCAGCAGCACCAAGTGACTGCAGTATTCATTTACAAAAGTTTGCAAGTTACTTGCCCAAGATACTCTGACAAAACCTGACAACCATGATCTCCATCAACAAGGACAGGGCAGTAGATGTATTAGAACACCATCTGCACGACTCCCTCCAAGTCTTGCAGCACTCAAGCTCTAAAGTATATTGCCATTATTTTATTGTCTTTGAGGCTAATTCCTAGAACCTCCAATAACACCGTGGGAGTACTTCAAAAATACTGCGAAAGGCCAAGGGAGTGAGAAGCATCATCTTTCTGATAAATTTTAATTTTAGAAACATAGAAAACAGGCGCAGGAGTAAGCCTTTTCAGCCTTTCGAGCCAACACCACCATTCAATATGATCATGGCTGATCATCCAAAATCAGTACCCCGTTCCGGCTTTTTCCCCCATATCCCTTGATTCCCTTAGCCCCAAGAACTAAATCTAATTCTCTCTTGAAGTGCCTGCACTGCCCAGATCCCCTCCCCCAAAATATAAACATTTAAAAAGTAACAAACGGAGTTGTTTTATTTTGTAACAACTCCAATTCAAACAAGTTTTTCTTCACAAATGTGAGTCCTGTCTTGTGGTTTGTAGTAAACACTTGCAGCTGGGGTTGCCATCTCCTGCAATCACAATAACGATACCACTGTTTGGCCTACACACGTAGAAATACGCAGGCGTTGGTGATATTTGCTTTATGTTGTGGCGTTTGTTTGTTTTTTTACTGTGAATCGGAAGAAAGTGCAAAACAGTTTATTTTTAGGTAGTTTAAAGTGACAGACGAAACTTTACAAATTCACCAGCAGACACCATGAACTAAAACTGGCCTATGAATTTTGCCGTCTGGTCGAACAAGAAACACAGAAATACCAATCTGTACGGGACACAGATCGTGTAAAAGGAAGCAGCAAAAAACAACGCAGAAGAACCGTAGGGACACCGAGAAGACTGCGGGTGGACTATAGTGGAGTTACAGGAAAAAGAAAGCTGCAGAAACTCATTACTCTAACCAACACCAACCTCCGCTTTCCCAGCCACCAACCACTAAGTGTGCGACAAGTAGATGCAACTCCTGCAAGGATCTCAAACTGCAAGTTGCATCGCCCGCCCCGGACCCTCTTATTACTCACCCCCTTGGCGTCTTTGACGAAGTAGCTGCCGCTCGACCCCTGCGAGATGCGCTGCGGGTAGACGCCGCTCTCGATGGCCTGCTCGGCTACCAGCACGATGTCGGCGAACTCGGGATCCTCGGGAAAGTGGTTGAGCTCGGCGCCAGCGCCCGGCCAGCCGGGGCTTTGCGGCTCCTCGTCGAGCGGGCTCGGGCAGCTCAACAGCGGCTCTTTCTCCGGGCAGAGCAACAGTATTAGCGGCGGCGAAGAAGGCGAGTCGCCCGACTCCGGCTCTCCGCTTCCTAACTCAGCCTCCCGGCGGGGCAGGAAGCGCACGGCTCCGCCTGGGTTCGCCGCAGCCCTGGCGAAACACGGCGGTGCCGTCGCCGCCGCCGCCGCGACTGCCCCCCACTCCCGCGGCGACTCGGCATCGCCGCCACCCTCGAGCTCCAGGACGGAGGCCGCGTCCCCGCCGCCGCCCGGCGACACCCGCTCGAGCGATGCTGCTGCTGCTGCCGCCGGCCCGCCGCTCAACGCGAGCTCGTCCATTCGCCTCCGCGCTGCGACTGAGGGGCGGGGCAGCTCATGACGGCCCTTCCCGCGTGCTCGCTCTCCCTCCCTCACCTGCGCTCGCGCTCGCGCCCGCGCCAACGGTCGGCCGCCACAGCCGTGCACGCGCGGCACCTGTTAGCCCTCGAGGCCAAAGATACTAGAGGAGCTAGTATCTTTGCTCGAGGCGGAGGAGGCGAGGGTCGCGCGTGAGCCGGGGGGCGGGACAGAACGGGTGATGTAACAATCCGAATGGTCATGTCACAATCCGAACGGTGATATCACAATCCGAATCCTGGTGTCATAATGGTCCTCGTACAACCCCCTGGAAAAGGGTGGGAAGTGAAGTGAAAGTAACGTTAAGTGAAGTGGGGTTGGTGGGTCCACACCATCACTTGTCCACATCAAACTCAGCCCCAGATCAACTCTCCACAAAGTTTGGTCAGACTGAATGACCCAGTGGTTAAATGCAACATGGCGTGGGATAGGGTGGAGAAATGTAGTGCATCCACGGCCCGGTAAGTTGATTTAGAGGCAATAAACCCGTTGATACAAGGAATTACAGATGCTGGAATAGTGAGCGAATCACTAGTGCTGGCTGGAGTAACTCAGCAAGTCAGGCAGCGTCTGTGGAAGGAGTGGACATACCACGTTTCTGACCTGGACCCCTACTTCAGACTGATTTTAATCGGAAGATAGACTCAGTGCTGGAGTAACTAATCGTGCCAAATAGCATCCCTGGGGATAAAGGATGGGTGATGTTTCAGGACAGGAACCTTCTTCAGATGGATAGGGGGAGGGGTGAAAACTGGAAAATAGCTTTCTCTCCCCTATTATAATCTGAGGATGGGTATTTGCATTAAAAAAAAGCCCTGCAGGAAAAGGAGACAGAGATAGTTCCCCGAGTCTACCTCTCTCTAATTTCCCCCCTGAACTCATAGGCAGTATTTTGGCCAAATGGCTTTCAAACAAGTAAAAAGACCTTGCTTGGTTTCTGGTGGGAAATGCTCTCTACCATTTACTCCATCTACACCACACTGCCTCGGAAAAGCAGCCAACGTAATGACTTGTCCCACCAGATGCATTTTGTCTATCTGCTCCCATCCAGCAAAAGGTGCAGAAGCTTGAAAGTGTGCACCACCCTACTCAGGAATAGCTTCTTCTCCTCCGTTATCAGGATTTGGAATGTCCTTCCATAAGCGAGGGTGCTGTTCAATTCACCTCTTGCAAGCGAGGGTGCTGTTCACTTCACCTCTTACCCCATTTAAGACATTGGACTTTGTCTATGGAACTAATGTGCTACAATGCTGAGAACTATATTCTGCGCTCTGTGTCTTCCCCTTTGTTCTATTATTGCACGAGTTTAAACTGATTGTATCTGTGTATGGTATACCTGATCTGTTTGATAGTATGCAGAACAGCTTTTCACTGTACAAATCAAAGTCAAGTGTGGGTCCCTTGAAGGCAGACATGGGTGAAATTATTATGGGCAACAAGGAAATGGCAGAAGAGTTGAGTAGGTACTTCGGATCTGTCTTCACTAAGGAAGACACAAACAATCTCCCAGATGTACTGGAGGACAGAGGATCTAAGGGGGTAGAGGAACTGAAAGAAATTTTCATTAGGCGAGAAATAGTATTGGGTAGGCTAATGGGACTGAAGGATGATAAACCCCCTGGGCCTGATGGTCTGCATCTCAGGGTCCTCAGGGAGGGGGCTCTAGAAATAGTGGACGAATTGGTGATCATTTTCCAATGTTCAATAGATTCAGGATCAGTTCCTGTGGATTGGAGGATAGCTAATGTTATCCCACTTTTCAAGAAAGGAGCGAGAGAGAAAACGGGGAATTACAGACCAGTTAGCCTGACTTCGGTGGTGGGAAAGATGCTGGAGTCAATTATTAAAGAGGTAATAATGGGGCATTTGGATAGCAGTAAAAGGATTAGTCCAAGTCAACATGGATTTATGAAAGGGAAATCATGCTTGACTAATCTTCTGGAATTTTTTGAGGATGTGACAAGTAAAATGGATGAAACGGTGCCAGTGGATGTAGTGTATCTAGACTTTCAGAAAGCCTTTGATAAGGTCCCGCACGGGAGACTGGTGATTAAAATTAGAGCACATGGTATTGGGGGTAGGGTGTTGACATGGATAGAAAATTGGTTGGCAGACCGGAAGCAAAGAGTAGGAGTGAACGGGTCCTTTTCAGAATGCCAGGCAGTGGTGAGTGGAGTGCCGCAAGGCTTGGTGTTGGGGCCGCAACTGTTTACCATATATATTAATGATTTGGAAGAGGGAATTACACAAAGCTGGGTGGCAGTGTGAACTGTGAAGAGGATGTTAGGAGGTTGCAGGGTGACCTGGACAGATTGAGTGGTGGGCAGATGCGTGGCAGATGCAGTATAATATAGATAAATGTGAGGTTATCCACTTTGGCGGCAAAAGCAATGGGGCAGATTATTATCTCAATGGGGTTAGGTTAAGTAAGGGGGAGGTGCAGCGAGACCTGGGCGTCCTTGTACATCGGTCACTGAAAGTTGGCTTACAGGTGCAGCAGGCAGTGAAGAAAGCTAATGGAATGTTGGCCTTCATAACAAGAGGATTTCAGTATCAGAGTAAAGAGGTTCTTCTGCAGTTGTATAGGGCTCTGGTGAGACCATATCTGGAGTATTGTGTACAGTTTTGGTCTCCTAATTTGAGGAAGGACATCCTTGCGATTGAGGCAGTGCAGCGTAGGTTCATGAGATTGATCCCTGGGATGGCGGGACTGTCGTATGAAGAAAGATTGAAAAGACTAGGCTTGTATTCACTGGAGTTTAGAAGGATGAGGGGAGATCTTATAGAAACATATAAAATTATAAAAGGACTGGACAAGCTAGATGCAGGAAATATTTTCCCAATGTTGGGCGAGACTAGAACCAGGGGCCACAGTCTTAGAATAAAGGGGAGGTCATTTAAGACTGAGGTGAGAATTTTTTTTTCACCCAGAGAGTTGTGAATTTATGGAATTCCCTGCCACAGAGGGCAGTGGAGGCCAAATTACTGGATGGATTTAAGAGAGCGTTAGATAGAGCTCTAGGGTCTAGTGGAGTCAAGGGATATGGGGAGAAGGCAGGCACGGGTTATTGATAGGGGACGATCAGCCATGATCACAATGAATGGCGGTGCTGGCTCGAAGGGCCGATTGGCCTCCTCCTGCACCTATTTTCTATGTTTCTAATGTAATAATAAACCTATCCCTGTAAAATTTGTCATGTCAGAATACAGGCCACACTGCATAATATCACAGTGAAGCTTCATTGGAAACATTTCCTATTGATTCAGAAGGAAACTATTTGGCCTACTAAGTAATTGCAGCCTCAATGAACACACCTATCAGTGCCTTTCCCACTTATGTCCTGGAGTAAACTCAGGTGATGACAGAATGTGCAAACTTCACACCAATAATACCCATGTTCAGAAGTGAACCGAAATCTCTGCAGCTGTGCTCCAGCAGCACTGGAGTTTGCACTTCTAGGCACTTCATGGTTTAGGATCCTCCCACCATGTTAGTTGAAATCTATGTTAAAAGTGTATGAACAATTTATTCAAGATTCAAAATGAATGATAACACCTGAGACACTAATGTTGAGTAATAAGAAATAAATGCTTATTATGAAAATGTTAACTTGAATGTTCTGCATTACTACCTTAAGTTTTTTAAAAATATATAAATAAAGTATGCTTTACTTGATTGACATTTGAGAATCATATTCAGAAAGGCTTTTGAAAGGAGTTGCACATTTATTGTTAGTACTTTTGTGGAAAACTACCTTCTGATAATAGATTATTATTACACTGCTTCCAAAATGCTCATCATAATTCATTTGGATTTAACCAAGAAGAAATTGTTATAGCAATTGCACAATTTCTTGCATGATGCAAAATCCCATTATAATCTGAATTCCTTTCTGAGATAAATATTAATAAGCAATTGCTGAACACTCCTAAATGAGCATCGAGTTTTCTGTTGGTGTATCTACCAATCTGGTTTCTTGTCTATTTTTAGAATTTCTCCTTGGTACAGTATTCAAACTTCTCCATAGTTAGATACGTTTTTGTGATTACGGCATTCTTCTTTTCCAAACCTGTCTGGGCAACTCCGGATCAATGATGAAATGAGAAATAGAAATTATTTATTTAAGATTTAAGAATGTCCTGTCATGTATCAGTAATATTTTTGTCATTACTTAAATACACCAAATTCCAATTACATGTGACAATTCGTTTGGTTAATCCCTCTTTTGCTTCTGATTTTAGATGACCAAAAATTTCCTCCAATTAAATATTGTAAAGAGAAAGTCATTGGAGCAGATTAAGTTGATAATTAGCCAAACATTCCATAGATAGCAGTTGCAGTGTGCCAGCATATCCTTTTAGGTTTAGGTTTATTATTGTCACGTGTAACGAGGTATAGTGAAAAGCTTTGTTTTGCAAGCTATGCAATCAGACCAAAATACTGTACATAAATACAATCAAGTCAAACTCCAATACAATTGATAGAGCAAAGGGGATGCGTGCAGAGTGTGGTTTTCAGCATTGTAGCGCATCAGGTCTATAGATAAAGTCCAACGTCCACAATGGAGGTAGAGGTGAAATGGACAGCACCTTTTTCTGGTGCAGGATTGAACACGTCCAGAGGCAGAGCTCAGTTGTGGTGAGCTGAGTGACCAGATGGACTTGGCCTCCAGCTCCACACCAGCCACTCCAATACCAACCTTACTGTCCCATTCCCACCTTCCCTTTCTGTCCTTGACCTCTTTCACTGTCAGAGTAAGTGCATACGTGAACTCGAATGACCGTACCTCATATTCCACTTGGGTAGTCTGCAAACTCAACTGAATTCTCCAATTTCAAGTAACATCCCTCTCTCCTGACCCCCTATCTCTCTCTCTCTCTCTCCCTCCCCTCCCAACCACCAGCCCTTCCACACATTTTTCCAACCATTCTGGTCACCCTGCTCCTTTCCCCTTCTCAGTAAACTCATCCCCCACCCCTCCCATCCCAGTCCCCCGTTTTCGTTTTATCTCCCGTCCCCTCACACCCATATCCTTCCATCGACTTTACATTTCACTCCTCTCTCCTTATCTGTCACCCTTTTGTCTCCTTTTCCCTTCTAGCCTTTGTCGTTACCTCTGCCCATCTTCCAATCAAACCCTCCTCCCCTCAAATGCAGCCACCTATCATTTGCCCCATCCTCTTTTCCAGCTTTCCTCCTCCTCCTCCATCAGTCTGAAGAGATGAGATGAAATACTATTATTGTCAAGTCACAGTGAGATGCTTTGTTTTGCATACCTAGGCATACAAAGATTCGCCATGTAAACGGCGCCAACAAAGTTACAAGTAACCCTTCTTTTGCCCCAATGGTCCCTCCTTCCCCCCCCCTTAGTTCTCGACCCCCCCCCCCCGTCTCAACCCAAAACGTTGTATGTCCATTCAGTCCACAGATGCTGCCTGACGCTGCTGAGTTCCTCCAACACTGTTTTTGCCCAACTCATATCAGTGTGGTCCATCCGCACTCATATGAAAACATTAATCACTCTTATTATTTTTTCATTTATGCAATTTAAATGAAGCAAACATTTTTTTGTCTAAGATAAAATATTTTAATTTGAATGTTTTAACAGTATCTGATTATTTGCTGCCTGTTGACTACTTCACAGGTCATTTGTGACACTGAGACCTGGAGCTTGATTTGACCCACAAGGTCACCAAAGTTTATTGCAGTCGCAGGAACTGTATTGAATCAAGAGTGCAGAGCGATCCTATCCTTTCAGGCATGATCTCTGCACTATTTAGTATGAAGGCCCCCTACTTCCAAGTGTGTAATGCTACACAAACAACACAAAGTGCTGGAATAACTCTGCAGGTCAGGCAGCATCTCTGGTGAGCACATCGCTGGTCAGGACGCTTCGTCACACGGATTCAGGGGGAAGGGGGTGAGAAGAAAGCAGAAAGAGAGGTGAGGCAGGACAAAGCCTGCAGATAATAGGTTGATGAGGAGCGGGGGAGTGATAGCAGATGGTTGGACAATGGCCAGAGATGAAAAGATAGGTGTGAGACAAAAGTATTTAACTGTTGTGGATTGTGAAGCTAGAAGAAGAAATCAAAGATCCTATATCGCTATAGGATCTTCGGAAGAAATGAAGGTGGAAGGAGAGGAGCAAATCTGGATGGGACACAGGGGAGAGAGGGGGAAGGAAAGGAGGGGTTTGGGGAAGAAGGGAGAGGGTTTTGTAGTTACCCAAAATGCCATCATGAGTATGACCTACTTTAGATTATCTGCTGCCAAACTATTCATATTTTGAGGCTACTGGGCATTAATACACTTCTCTCCTGCTTATTTCCTACATTCTTTGCTCTTGAGGTCATCCAAATTTATGTTGTATTTATTACAATTCAAATCAGGTTCTGAATATTTAAAAAAAATACAGATGCTGGAAATCCAAAATTAAAAAAACCCCAGAAAATGCAAGAAACACTCAGTATGTCACGTTGTATTCATGGGAAGCGAAGTAAACATTGGGTCTTCAACCTGAAATATTAACTATCTGAAAGTAAGAAAGCTAATGGCATGTTGGCCTTCATTGCGAGAGGATTTGTGTTTAGGAGCAAGGAGGTCCTACTGCAATTGTACAGGGCCCAGCTGAGAGACCACACTTGGAGTATTGTGTGCAATTTTGGTCTCCTAATTTGACAAAGGACATTATTGCTATTTGAGGGATGCAGCGTAGGTTCACCAGGTTAATTCCCGGGATGGCGGGACTGACATATGATGAAAGAATGGGTCGACTGGGCTTGTATTCACTGGAATTTAGATGAGAGGGAATCTTATCGAAACATATAAAATTCTTAAAGGATTAGACAGGCTAGATGCCTACAAAAATGTTCCTGAAGTTGGGGGAGTCCACAACCAAGGGTCACAGTTTAAGAATAAGGGGTAGGCCATTTAGGACTGAGATGAGGGGGAAAAAATTCACCCAGAGAATTGTGAATCTGGAATTCTCTGCCACAGAAGGCAGCGGAGGCCAATTCACTGGATGTTTTAAAGGAGAGTTAGATTTAGCTCTTAGGGCTATGGGAATCAAAGGATATGGGGGGGGGGAAGCAGAAATGGTGCTGGCTCGAAGGGTGGAATGGCCTATTCCTGCACCTATTTTTCTGCGTTTCTATGTGAACCTACCACCCACCCCAGTTCTTATTTGCATGCTACTTCTCAACAACATAATGCGAAAATCCATCTGGTCAACAACTCCCAATCCTATTCAACCTGAATTCTCTGATTGTGTCCATTTTAGGTTGAGCCAATGACACTTGATGCAAAGTGTAGGGAGGAACTGTGCTGGTTTAAACTGCAGACAGACACAAAAAGCTGCAGTATCTCAGCAAGACAGTATTATCGCTGGAGAAAAGGTTAGAAAGAAATGGTCCATTGTTGGCTGTGGGAATCACCGAACCCACAGCCAACAATGGATCATTGTTGGCTCCACATTTCCTTGATTATCGTTGCTTTTTGCAATATCTTCCATTAATTCGGCCTAAGCACCGTCTATATCTCTCATTCCTCGCTCCCCTGTCTCTCAGTCTGAAGAAGGTTCTCGACCCGTAATGTCATCTATTTCTTCTCTCCAGAGATGCTGCCTGACCCGCTGAGTTACTCCACCTTTTTGTGTCTGTCACACTTGATACAATGTCAATGTGATTTGACTAAGCCTCTGGTATCAATTCGCAAAGAATCAACGCCGGGACGTGCATTAGTTTTGTTATAGGATGGTGGGTCAGTATCCTATAGCTTTCGAGGAAATAAAACGCTGAGGTACAACCCCGGCCCGCCTCAGCAACCATGCATTCATCCTAAAGGCGGTTATAATACTGCACTTCCCTTGTGCAAACGATGCCTGCGGCAATGTGATCCTTCTAGCGCAGGAGGCGGTCTTTCCCGAACGGATCGAGAGGTGAGACCTTCAGCAACGTCGAACGCACAAACTGGTGAGAAGCGAGCGGGCAACATGGCAATCCACTGTGTGCTGTTGGATACATATACTGGGCAGGTCTCGGACAGTGTTTGCCTGCCTGCCTGCCTGCCTGCTGTTATGCGCGTGTGAAGTCTGCACATTTCTCTTCCGGGGTTAACCTCTGCCTGTAAACGCAGAGTGCAATAGTTTATTTTTTTTATCAGGCTTCATGGTGTCAGGACCTATTTATATTTTGTAATAAAATGCATAGCTTAATTCGAAAGTAAAGGCGGCGTGTTTCATCCACCGAGTTGGATCCGTGCGAGAGTGAGTTGCTAGGTTTCCCACCGGGCTACGCTACTCCGAGGTCTCTCTCTCGGCCTACGAGCTGCCGGGCCTGGGAGCGCAGTTCAGTAGAAATATTCCTGTTGCAGACAATTATTACATTGTGCGCGTGACTCACACTCTAAGATGACTTTCCACTTGTGCACAAAGTTGCCGATGATGCTTCTACAACATTGCAACATCGCCAAGGTTCATTAAAATCCAGCATTGTGTCTACCTATTAGAATTAACCATCACAAATGTCACATTCGTGTAACTTTTCCCCTCCCCCATCTACATTCCTTCCTTTGACATAACAATTCGCATCTCTTCAATACTCTCACACCTCCTGTTTTTTTCATCTCTGACCATTGTCCAACCATATGCCTATCACCCCTTATTGCCTTTTTTTTTCAAAGATCATAGCTCTGCTCTAAGATCTTTGCTTTTTTTTCTTCTTCACGCCTACTTCCCTACAATCAAGTCTAAAGAAAGGTCCCGGCCCGAAACGACATCTATCCACGTTCTCCGGAGATGCTACCTATCCCAAATGCTGAGCTACTCCAGCACTTTGTGTCTTTTGTGTAAAGCAGCATCTACAAATCCTTGTTTCTACAAATATTACATTAACTGATCGGCCCAGCATATTTACAGTGTTATATGCATAGAAATGTTTTGTTTATAACTTCGGCCCATAAAACATTTCCATGCCAAAAAAGTAGTATGATGGAAGTCATATCACAAGGAACATTTGCTGTAACATTTAGAATAATATTTCTTTCCTTATTTTCATTACTTTTAATTGTTTAATAAAGCAAGATTTGTTTTTAATCACCAGGTTAAACCCATAGTAAGTGGAACACAATTAAACGTAGGAACATCAGGAGTTATATATTCTGATACCTGTAATAGGAGCTTTTTTATAATGGGAGATCCTTTCCCAAAAATATTAACACTCTCCTCCAATATTTTTTATTTTTTAAATCTCCAATAATTATACCGAATGGAATAACAGTATTTTTCATAATTGAAGAGGGGACAATAATTAACGCATCATTTTGATAAATATTTAATCTGAGATAGATAAGATTTAACTTTCTTTCCAAGGTTTAGTTTGTAAACGAGCAAATAAACACGTCACATTTCTCTTGCAAATCGTTTGGCTGATTGAAGCAAATCAGGCTGCAGCTTTTGAGTTTAAGTGAGCCTCGCTTGAAGTTACTGCACATTAATGCATTAATAACAGTCATAGAACTGTAACAAGACCAACTACATTAACACTGTGACTATAACATTAACAAGTACCTTACAGCTGGTGTTAAAGAAGGAACTGCAGATGCTGGAAAATCGAAGGTACACAAAAATGCTGGAAAAACTCAGCGGGTGCAGCAGCATCTATGGAGCGAAGGAAATAGGCAACGTTTCGGGCCGAAATCACCTCACTCCCAGAATCCTCTCACCCCTTTCACAACATACCTGGAGGATAATAGAATATTTGTTATTGCCTGAATTGATGCAGCATGAACAAGTTGAAGATCAGAGTAGATATAGTGATGCAGTTAGTTGAGCTGCTGCGTAACAGCATCAGAAACCTGTGTTCGATCCTGGCCTTGGGCACAGTCTGTGTGGCAGTTTGCATATTCTCCCTGTGAGCTTGTGGGTTTTCTCGGGGTGCTCTGGTTTTCTCCCACATCCCAAAGACATGTGGGTTTGTAGGTTAATTGGCCTCTGTAAATTTCCCCTAAAGTGTAGGGGGTGGATGCAAATTTGGGATAACAACATAGAACAAGTTGGAATGGGTGATTGATGGTTGGCATGGACTCGTTAGGCCAAAGGGTTGCCATGCTGTATCTTTTGATCAATTAATCATCTAGAACAACGCTTGGTTAGGCTCCCATAGACCTCTACGCACTCCCTCCACCACTGTTGCATTGTAATTAAGTATGTGCCATTGACAAGATGCACTATTATTCATAGTGCTTCCTGGACCACAACTATCAAACCTGTACCGCAAACAAGTCTATAGTGGGGACACAAGGAACTGCAGATGCAGGTTTACAAAAAAGAGACACAAAGTACTGGAGTAACTCAGCAGGCTGGACACCATCTGTGGAGAACATGAATAGGTGACATTTTAGGTTGAGATCCTTCTTCAGACCACGAGTTGGAAACATCACCTATCCACATTTCCAGAGATGCTGCCTGACCTGCTGAGTTAGTCCAACAGTTTGTCTTTTTACATCCATTGTGGAATTTAGATGTGGTTGCTTTCACATGCCTCCAGCTTAACATTTTGGGATTCATGATTAAAACAACTAATTTGGTTAATTATCGTAGGTGATAATTTTCAGTAAGAGACCGACATTTTCAAATGAATAAATAAAAGAAAAGAAAAAAACAGTCGGCGACTGTTGGCTTGACGCCAATGAGCATAGCATGACTTCTCCTGTCATAGGTGCTATCGTAGGTTGTCGCCAGGATGACGTAGGTTGTCGCCGGTGCTGACCGGTGAATTCCATTGGCAACTACCTACGTCAACCTACATCAACCGGCGACAGGTACTGGCGACTGAGTTGTCTTCAATTGTCGCAACAGGGTCGTAGGTGGACGTCCTAATGGGTCGCCGGTTTTCGGTAGCTTGGCATAGCTTGACGTCGACTAGGTGGTAGGTTGTTGTGGACATTGTCGCAGACATTGTCGTAGGGAGGTCCAGTCACCGTTTTTCCGGCGACCTGCTACGACTGACAGTCGCCGAAAAAAATCGCCTAAGCGGGACAGGCCCATTAGTGATTAATTAGCTTTCATTTTGGGAATCCTCTCATGGAAATTTCAGGAATGTCATCAGTCAGTCGAAAGAACATTTCACCTGTATTAGTTGAGTATATTACATTACTCTGAATATTCATGTTAATAAGGCAATGATCAACGAAAATTAAACAAGCTTGAGAAGAGTAAACATATGTACTGTGTATACCAAATGCATGATGTATGTAAAATTCCATTTGGATTTCTGTATCATTGACAAGGCCAACATTTATTTGCCAATCCATAATTGCCTCTGAGAGTTTGCTGCAAGTATAGAATGTCATGTTTCAATGATTTTTTTTCTCTTTCAAATGTTATTACTGGACAATGCCGTGTAGATTAAAACATTTCATTTTGCCTCAACAGCTGGGATGAATACGGAAAATTTCTCTCTGTGTGAAAAAATAGTCTCTCCTTCATACATTCGCCAAGGTTTACAGGCCCATCGCACACATGAACACTTAATTCGGCTATTAATAGAAAAGGTAATGAAAATAATTTAAATTGATGATTTGCAAGTATAATTAAATTATTTTGTAGGAAAACTTGTCACACATTTTATCATATGCAAAAGAAAAAAAATAACAAAAAATCTCTTCTCTAAAAGCCTTCTCAGAACCTATCAAGTTCTCTTCTCTCCACCTTTAGCTTTCTCCATGTATTCATTTCTCAGGTTTTAAATGACTATCTAAAAAAATAATTAATTTATTCACAATTAAAATCTTATTGATGTGAACACTCACAAATTATTTTGTTTGTGACAGTATAGAGACCAACTAATTTGCAATGTTTTGTTTGAATTTCATACTCTGAAACTGCAGAGACCATGCCAAGCTCTTTTGAAGACAGTACTAAAGGAAAGGCTGAGATTTAAAACAATATTTTAAAGTATACTTATAGTGATCATTTCTGGTGGAATAAGTAAACATGGAGATGAGAAGTTCAATCTAACCACTAGATTTGAAGACCACAGAGGCATACCTAGTGTCAAGTTTGGAACATCCTCCTCACTGTCGGCCAATTTACCAGCTCCTCTAAGTAGTATAAAGTCAGAACATATCAAACAATGACAAGTGATTGGATTGAGATGCTTGGGAATTTGAATTGAATTGACAGGACTGAAAGAAGCTCAATCCATTGATAGTGTAAGTCAAGGGAAACCTTAAAATCAGGAAGATAGTGGACTTCCAGTGTTGTTCCACAGAGAGGTTAATGCTGATTGGAATAAAAAAGGATGGGGAATCTAAGATCAAGTTGCTATTTGTGTAGGATACTTAACAAAGGCAAATAGTGGAAGTTTAGTATTGCACATCAGTCCAACAGGCAGGAGAGACTGATTTGTCAATTTCTGTTATTAAATGCAACCTTAGAATTTCAATGAAAAACATGAGTGTTTAGGCTTCTCTTTCTGTTATGAGCCATATTCGTGGCCTGTATTTTGTTGCAACTGCTTTAGGACCATTTTAATTTTTATTCTTTACTTTGGTAAAGGAAAATAAAAATAGAATAAATGAGACGCTTGGGAGTTACATTCCTTGAAGACATAAATCCAGATACTGTTGTGACAAATATGGCTGTATTAAGTGTTCCACAACTTATCAAAGCATTTTACAGCCCATGTGAGGTATTAAAATCTGCACAGATTTTCATTGTGGCATAATTTCCTTAGGGTAAGTGTCCAGAAGATGAATGGGATGAGAATACTATTGAGCTTTTTCTACACGAGCTGGCTATTATGGATAGTAACAACTTCCTTGGTAATTGTGGAGTTGGAGAGAGGGAAGGTAGAGTGGCCTCAAGCCTGGTTGCTCGAAGACATTACAGGTAAGGTCTTATTATGTTTTTAATAGCTGAAGACATTTTCAAAAGGAAAAGTGTAGCATTGTCCTGAACATACAAATTCTGATTTAAAAAATAAAGAACGCAACATTTAAGAAACATTTAAACAGATACATGGATTGTGTAAGAAGGAACTGCAGATACTGGTTTAAACCGAAGATAGACAGAAAAAGCTGGAGTAAATCAGCGGGACAGGCAACATCTCTGGAGAGAAGGAATGGGTGACATTTTGGGTTGAGACCCTTCTTTAGACTGTTTAGGGATCAGGGAAACGAGAGCTATAGAGGGTGATGTGGAGAGATAAACAATAATGAATGAAAGATATGCACAAAAAGTAACGATGATAAAGGAAACAGGCCATTGTAAGCTGTTTGTAGGGTGAAAATGAGAAGCTAGTGCGACTTGGGTGGGGATGGGATAGAGAGAGAGAGGCAATGCCGGGGCTACCTGAAGTGAGAGAAATCAATATTCATACCACTGGGCTGCAAGCTGCCCAAGCAAAATATGAGATGCTGTTCCTCCAATTTGCGTTTTGCCTCACTCTGGCAATGGGGGAGAGCAAGAACAGAAGGGTCTGTGTAGCAATGGGAAGGAGAATTAAAGTGTTCAGCAACCAGGAGATCAGGTTGGTTCAGGCGGACTGAAAAAATGTGTTCTCCAATTTGCGTTTAGCCTCACTCTGACAATGGAGGAGACCAAGGACAGAAAGGTCTCCAATTTGCATTTAACCTAATCAACTGCATCAACTTCACCACCAATCTTCATCCTGCACTCAAATTTACTTGGACCATCTCCGACACCTCCCTCCACTTTCTTGATCTCAGTCTCCATCACAGAAAATAGACTATTGACTGACGTCTATTACAAACCCACTGACTCCCACAACTATCTCGACTCCACTTCTTCCCACCTGGCTTCCTGCAAAGACTCTATCCCCTACTCCCAATGCCCCCGTCTACGCCGGCTCTGCGTCCAAGATGAGGTGTTCCATACTAGAACATTCGAGATGTCCTCATTTGTTAGGGAACGGAGGTTCCCCTCTCCCATCATAGATGAGGCGCTCACTCGTGTCTCCTCGTTACCCAGCACCTCTGTCCTTGCTCCCCCTCCCCCTAGTCGCAACAGAGACTAGTCCCCCCTAGTCCTTACCTTCCACCCCACCAGCCGTCGCATCCAACACAAAATCCTCCGAAATTTCCGCCACCTACATCGGGATCCCAACACTAGCCACATTTTCCCATCTCCAACCCTTTCTGCTTTCCGCAAATACTGTTCCCTCCGCAATTCCCTGGTTAACATCCCTTCCCACCCAAACCACCCACCCACTCAGGTACCTTCCCCTGCAACCGCAGAAGATGCAACACCTGTCGCTATACCTCCTCCCTCGACTCTGTTCAGGGACCCTGACAGTCCTTTCAGGTGAGGCAGAGGTTAACTTGCACCTCCTCCAACCTCATCTACTGTATCTGTTGTTCAAGATGTGGATTCTTGTACATCGCCAACATGTCCCAGCTACACTACTAGCTTTTGGTCCATATCCCTCCAAACCTGTCCTATCCATGTATCAGTCTAACTGTTTCTTAAATGTTGGGATAGTCCCTGCCTCAACTACCTCCTCTGGCAGCTTGTTCCATACACCCACCACCCTTTGTGTGGAAAAGGTTACCCCTCATAGATTCCTATGAAATCTTTTCCCCTTCACCTTAAATCTGTCCTCTGGTCCTCGATTCACCTACTCTGGGCAAGAGACTCAGTACATTGAAATTTATATTTCCAATGCATTTTAGATTTCTCGAAAGTCTTACTTTAAAAAAAGTAACGTTTCCACAAACATATACCCCCTTTATTAATGTCATGGTTTGATGATTCTAAATTCAAATCAAAATGAAATATACGTCAAAAGGAGAACACATACTTTCAAAAGACTCAGATTTTTTCCCAGAGCAAAACATAATTTGTATGACTTTGCAAAATCTGGAAATGTTATGATTATTTCTTGTCCCTTTTCCCAACTACAAAAAAAAAAAAATAGCACTTGATATTATAACACATTTTAAAGTTTTTTTGTCAAATTTTCTGTACCGTGGAAGGCACTGGTGTCGATCCGGGGGTGGGGAATAAATCCCCCCCTTTTTGAGGTGGGGGATGGCCTGTATTATTATCCCCCAGTTTTTTGAGGTCGAGCAA
>CM075977.1:332969803-333027690 GCA_038087875.1 Malacoraja senta
GCACTTTAAATTAGGTTGGTCCAAGAGGGTGTAGAACATCTTCCCCGTAAGCCCGAAACGTGGCCGAGGCCTTTTCAATACGTTCAGCATTACGAAATTTTTAAAACTCTGATAACAAGATGACGTTGCATTTCATGCCAGTATCAACCTTTGCGATCAAAGGCCTGTTATTCACAAACATGGTTGCCTCAGGGTCAAGTTGCTCATTAGACGAAGGGAAGAGAGAGTGGATGGCAGAAATGGTATCTACTTTCAGAGAGTTGAGTGGGGGGATGGCAAGTCAGGCTCTTGGAAGTCATTATCAGCAAGCTCATGTTGTAGCAGGTGCAGGCTCGTCCTTGAAGCTGCTTGAGTCACGCGGGAACGGCAGCATCGAGCAAAGTGGTTTAACATCTTGCAGAAATTACAGGCTTTACCATAAGCAACGCAAGACTGCCGACCTGTAGCATGAAAATAGTTGCAATTTTGACATCGAACAGACCTTGTACGGGTGTTACAAGAGGAATAGTCTATAAGATTAACACTATGCTGCGAACGGTGAGCGGAGGGCACAGACTCAGTGTGGGAAGATGTTATCTGAGCATTCCGACAGGCATGCTCTGCTTGATTAAGGCTTAGGTCAGTATTAAGAAGTTCACCCCGTAACTTGCTATCAAGCATTCCTCCGACAAGTTTGTCACGGATGAGTTCATCGTGCAGATCTCGAAATCGGCAGCATGCAGCCATGTGTTTTAAGTCACTAATAAAATGTTCAATCGGTTCATCAACCTGTAGCATTTGAGCATAAAACTTGGTCCGTTCAATAATGTAGTTCGAGGGCAGGTCACACAACTGTCTGAACTTTGCAAGTAAAATAGCAGGGTCATCAATCGTCTCAGCAGGCACTAGGACCTGACCATTAGCATCCAGAACAGCAGGCTCAAATGTGAAATTGTCGGCATGATTCATTGCCTCAGGTCCCGCTAAGTTGAGCAATACAGAAGCTCGCACATTCGGGGGGTTGTTGCGATGAACGATGCGAGCATAATGAGTGTAGTCGCGCTCGAAAAGACGCCAGCATTCAGCAATGTCAGAGTCAAAGATCAGAGGACCAGGATGGCGACACGAATTTGCCATGACGGATTTAGCAGACGCATAAACTAATTAAAAAAACAAAACCCGATAAACATGTACTTGGTGGGCAAGATTCACTCTCTGACACCATGTAATGAGCTGAGTCAAACACATATCAAGATACAACACATGTTTATTAAATCTACTTACAGCATAGATCTGCAGGACATTACATCTCCTAGCAGCTACTCGTACTAACTAGCGTAGGCAAGCTCTTGATAATATAAAGCGCATAATAGGCGGAGTCACTACTAACAAGCACTATAATTGGCTAGTTGGAAACAGCCAATCTACAATTTCTGTAATATTTTTACACAATATGTTATAAATACAGGTAGATATGGGATGTGGGTAACAACAAGAAACGAAAAGGCAGCTTGGCCTACTGTCTATAATTACAATGGAGCTGTCAATGGCCAACCCATCAAGAGTAAAAGTTCCTTGTGAGTATCAAGAACATTAGTACTGGTTCAAGGTGTAGTGTGATGTAGAAGACAGCAAGAACTTCGTAATCAATTTAGAATAGAGTTCTATTACAACTTTGCAATATGTGCAACTAACATTGTTAAAAAAAAGTGTGGAAGCTTGTTTAAAGGTGGTTTACTATCATGATTCCTCGTGACAGGAAGAGCCAGCCTATCATGTGACAGGAAGTCATTTGATCATGCATGTAAAAGGAGGTTTCCTGCACCAATTTAGAAATTTGAGCAGTGTTAAGGGCCATAAAGCAGAGACGACATGCACAAATTTGCTGTTGCCAGCAGTCCAGAAGAAAATAAGGAATGTGAGAACAGTTTTGCTTGAGAATTGTTTGTTTCTTGGATCAATAGAGGGGGCTTCTCTTTTGAATTGTGAGTGGTATTAAGGACCATTGACAACTTTTATATTTTGGTACCATTTTGGTAGGGCTATAAAAGTTGTGATTATTTTTATAGGACAAACTGTGTAATCCTTTATATAATAATGTTCTTGGATGTTGGATCAGAATCGTATTGTACTCAACTGGTGATTTGCAAGAATAGCACGTTGCACTCAAAATAACTGGCAAATGTCCAAGATAGTGGCTATTGCCAGGCCATGGAAACCACTTGACTCCCGAAGGCAGTCATTTGATAATCCTCCTCTTTCTAATGTCCAAAGACCTGCTAAATAGACCCGAGCTCTACTTTAGAAGCACCAGTCCCCTTTTCACACAGGGTAGAACTATTCTGAGCAGGTCATGCGTCACACTTGCACTGAGGCTGGATGGCCTGAAGACATCAATTATGATGGCCTCTTCTCTGGCGATGACATGGTGTAGTATACAGACCATTGAAATGCTTCAAAATGTTTTGCCGGCAGAGAGTAATTTTACATCTTGGATGGCATGAAAAAGTTGGGCTGAAGGGCCTTTTTCTCCATTGTGTGACTTTGCATTCCCATCTGAATTGGCCCTGGCATACCAGTTGTATAAGACATTGGTGAGACCGCATTTAGAATATTGTGTTCAGTTCTGGGCACCATGTTATAGGAAAGATATTGTCAAGCTTGAAAATGTTCAGAAAAGATTTGAGGATGTTGCCAGGACCAAAGGGTGTGAAGTATAGGGAGAGGTTGAGTAGACTGGGTCTCTATTCCATGGATCACAAGAGGATGAGGGGTGATCTTATAGAGGTATACATAATAATGAGAGGAATACATGAGGTAAATGCACAGTCTCTTGCCCAAAGTAGGGGAATTGAGGACCAGAGGACATAGGTTCAAGATGAAGGGGAAAAGATAGGAATCCGAGGGGTAACTTTTTCACACAAAGGGTGGTGGGTGTATGGAACAAGCTGCCAGAGGAGGTAGTTGAGGCTGGGACTATCCCATCATTTAAGAAATAGTTAGACAGGTACATGGATAGGACAGGTTTGGTGGGATATGGACCAAGTGCAGGCAAGTGGGACTAGTGTAGCTGGGACATTGTTGGCCATTTTGGGCGAGTTGGGCCGAAGGGCCTGTTTCCACACTATGACTATGACACTAATAAAATATTTGGAGAAGATCTAAATTCTCTGTTTTAAGGAGGGAAACCTTATGTACAATTCTGTGGGCGACCACTGTGGGTCTGGTGTTTTCCTCTGCCTATTAATGTTTACAATGGGCCTTGCTGAAATCCTGGCTGTATAATGTAAGTAAATGACAGGAAATAGAATTCCTTACTCTGTGGTGAAATACTTTCACTCGGTTGAGAGACTGTAATAACATTAATGTGACTGGTTGTTACTGGTATACTTCCCCTTTCTCTCACCCTTCACTGCTGCAAGGTTAAGCTTTCACGAATTCAAATATGAAATTGTTCTCCGGTCAATCTGAAGAGGCATGATCTTTGAGGGCTGCCCGGGTCATCTTTTCCTTCAACAGCAACCACTATTTCAGTGATGCACCTGACCATGTGTTTTGGTGACTGACCAGTCACCTTTCCCTAACTCCAGTGCGTCTGAAGACCAAGTGATCCTGCTTTTAATGTAAACTCCTCCAACAGTTAAGAAATTTCCTTGCAGTTTCCCCTTTGATCTAATGTTAAATTTAGCAATCGCTCTCCACTACTGCACAGTATCTGTGTTCCGTGTCACTTGTTTGTTTTTATGTTACGATATTATAATATCTCAAATACATACCAGTTGGTCAAATGTAACTTCAATAGTTGCAATCGTATTACTTCAATAAATTCCAAGTGGAAAGAAAATTTCGAGTCAGTTGCACATTCACAGTAGGGTACATTCCAGGTGGGAAAATACAAACTTTGAAAACGCTCCGACATCTGCTGTCTTTTCATGCGCACAGCCTCAAAATAGAAGGTGTGTTTGTATAACTAACAAAATCTTTCTGAGGGATTTATTTCCAAACAGCTTATTAATTTTTGATGAATAGTGTATTGCACAAAGGTGGTGTAAATACCACATCATAGATTGTAAAATAGTTACAGGGCATCATGCACACATCTCTGTTCACTCAGTTTCTCCATTCCAGACTCTCTGGTTTGCTCGCTGGAATATTAAACTTAACATTACTTTTTGGGTTTGTGGGCTACAAACTGTCTTTACTCTGCAGCTGTGTGCAGCGCCTCTGAGTCCTGTTTATATAGGTCCAGTTAGCTAGTCTTCTGCAGGTTTTACACCATTCACCCACAATCTAACTTTTAGTTTAGTTTATTGTCCTGTGTACCGAGATGCAATGAATAGCTGTTTTGTTGCGTGCTACCCTGTTAGCAGAGAGACTAGACATGATTACAATCAAGCTGTCCACAGTGTACAGATACAAGATAAAGGGATTAACGTTTAGTACGAGATAAAGTCTGATTAAAGATAGTGCGAGGGTCTCCAATGAAGTAGATGGTAGGTCAGGACAGCTCTCTAGTTGGTGATAGGATGATATTAACTGGGAAGAAAATGTCCCTGAATCTGGAGGTGTCCATTTTCACACTTCTGTATCTCATCTCTGATAGGAGAAGGGAAAAGAGGGAATGGCTGGGGTGAGACTCATCGTTGATAATGCTGGTGGCCTTGCTGACGCAGTGTGATGTGTAGGTGCAGTGTTGGATGGAGCCATTCCAAAACTATGCTGAAATGCATCCGTTAAAATGCTTTCTACGGCGCATCTGTGGAAGTTGGTGAGAGTTGTTGGATGCATGCCGGACTTCCTAAGCCTTCTAAGCAAGTTGGTGTGCTTTCTTGGCTTCTATTACTTCTATATTGCTGGTCCAGGACAAGTTGCTGGTGATATTTACTCACTGCCTTGGCATTACACTTGGCCGTAAAAGAGCTGCCACTCAATTGTTTTGGGTATCTATCTTCAGAAGACTTTGAGTGCTTTCTGGAGCTCTACGATCCACATAATTCATGGCTTCCTGTACGACCCCAATTGGATCTTGATGTCAGCAGGGGAAATATTCTCTTTAAAGAGCATACAAGCTGACAGTCAAAAGTATTGAACTGAAAAGAACTGAACAAATGTCCACACATGATGCCTATATTCCTTGTGTTCCTTTGGGAACCGTAGAAAATAATGACAACCCTCCCTGTAGAAAGCACACATCTTGGCCAATTATAAACATCACCAAGGCCAATTTGGTAACCATCCGCCAATGAAATCCCAGAACCATGCTTTAACCTTCAAAGAAAAGCTGAACAAGCTTCAACCACAAAAAAAGCCTTTGAAATGGATAGTTAACCTTGACAGAAAACTATGATTGCTTTCCCTGCCATATGAAAATAAACATTGTTGTGGCAGACAATAGGTGCAGGAGTAGGCCATTCGGCCCTTCGAGCCAGCACCGCCATTTAATGTGATCATGGCTGATCATCCCCAATCAGTACCCCGTTCCTGCCTTCTTCCCATATCCCCTGACTCCGCTATTTTTAAGAGCCCTATCTAGCTCTCTCTTGAAAGCATCCAGAGAACCTGCCTCCACTGCCCTCTGAGGCAGCGAATTCCACAGACTCACAACTCTCTGTGAGAAAAAGTGTTTCCTCATCTCCGTTCTAAATGGCTTACTCCTTATTCTTAAATTGTGGCCCCTGGTTCTGGACTCCCCCAATATCGGGAACATGTTTCCTGCCTCTAGCGTGTCCAAACCCTTAACAAACTTATATGTTTCAATGAGATAACCTCTCATCCTTCTAAACTCCAGCATGTACAAGCCCAGCCGCTCCATTCTCTCAGCATATGACAGTCCCGCCATCCCGCTGCACTCCCTCAATAGCAAGAATGTCCTTCCTCAAATTAGGGGACCAAAACTGCACACAATACTCCAGGTGTGGTCTCACTAGGGCTCTGTACAACTGCAGAAGGACCTCTTTGCTCCTATATTCGACGACTCTTGTTATAAAGGCCAACATGCCATTCGCTTTCTTCACTGCCTGCTGTACCTGCATGCTTACTTTCATAGACTGATTAACAAGGACCCCCAGATCCCGTTGTACTTCCCCTTTTCCCAACTTGACGCCATTTAGATAGTAATCTGTCTTCCTGTTTTTGCTACCAAAGTGGATAACCTCACATTTATCCGCATTAAACTTCATCTGCCATGCATCTGCCCACTCCCCCAGCCTGTCCAAGTCACCCTGCATTCTCATAGCATCCTCCTCACAGTTCACACTGCCACCCAGCTTTATATCATCTGCAAATTTGCTAATGTTCCTTTGAATCCCTTCATCCAAATCATTGATGTATATTGTAAATAACTGCGGTCCCAGCACCGAGCCTTGTGGTACCCCACTAGTCACTGCCTACCATTCTGAAAGGGACCCGTTAATCCCTACTCTTTGTTTCCTGTCTGCCAACCACTTCTCTATCCATGTCAGCACTCTACCCCCAATACCATGTGTCCTAATTTTGCCCGCTAATCTCCTATGTGGGACCTTATCAAATGCTTTCTGAATGTCCAGGTACACTACATCCACTGGCTCTCCCTTGTCCATTTTCCTAGTTACATCTTCAAGAAATTCCAGAAGATTGGTCAAGCATGATTTCCCCTTTGGGAAATCTAACTTGAAACGGTCAATTGCTATAACATCTTGAGATTAACTTAATTGGAGTTTCATGAAGGATTTCTCATTGCTGAATGACTGTGAAGTTCATTGGCTTGAAATGCTAGTCTCTCAATGCATTTCCCTCTGCAGTGAATCAATATCCGATTAATTTGTTGCGACGTGCATTTCTCTTGGCTGTTGTGGCCACAATGCTAATGCTTCAACATTGCTGTTGGGCATTTGTCCAAATGGATCAAGACAAAGAAACATAGAAACATAGAAATTAGGTGCAGGAGTAGGCCATTCGGCCCTTCGAGCCTGCACCGCCATTCAATATGATCATGGCTGATCATCCAACTCAGTATCCCGTACCTACCTTCTCTCCATACCCTCTGATCCCTTTAGCCACAAGGGCCACATCTAACTCCCTCTTAAATATAGCCAATGAACTGGCCTCAACTACCCTCTGTGGCAGAGAGTTCCAGAGATTCACCACTCTCTGTGTGAAAAAAGTTCTTCTCATCTCGGTTTTAAAGGATTTCCCCCTTATCCTTAAGCTGTGACCCCTTGTCCTGGACTTCCCCAACATCGGGAGCAATTGTGGCCACAACAGCCAAGAGAAATGCACGTCGCAACAAATTAATCGGATATTTGGTTTCTGTTTTCTCCCATCAGCACACTCTGGTCAAGTCAACCTTTTATCATATCCCACCATAATTCCGAGGTCTAGAACCCAGGGGAATCTGGGCGCCTCAAAACGCCCACTCTCCCTTTTTGTATTCTCTCTTGGGAATCGCTCGAGTGGAGTGGTGGCCGGGGTGGCCGTTTGACCCACCGACAAGGGAGAGAATCACTCGGGCAGTTGGGCCCGAAGCGGAGCAAAGGGAACTAAACCCTTACAGGAGCATTCGGATTCTGCCAAAAGGACCAGAGGTTGGGATTCAATCATAGCTGTAAGGAAGGAGCATTACCCTGCCAGTTCTGGATGTTTATCAAGGACCTTATTATTGCTGCTTTGCATTTCTTTCTGCACCTCTCGTTCTCCAGCTCTTGCTCAGCTACAGACCTGATATCCTTGTTTAACTTCCAATAATGGTTGCTGAAGATTGGTACAAAGTGCTGTAGGAACTGAGCGGGTCAAACAGTATCTCTGGAGAAAAAGGATCGGTGACGTTTTGAGTCGGGACCCTTTTTACAGACTGAAGAAGGATCCTGATCTGAAACGTCATCCATCCTTTGTCTCCAGAGCTGCTGCTGACCCACTGAGTTACCCCAGCCCTTTGTATCTATACCAGCATCTGCAGTTCCTTTCTACACAATGATTGCTGACTTCAATTGGCAAACTTTGTCAACGGGCCAACATTTTAATTTGATCACAAATTTATTATAGGAAACACAGAACTTGACTATTGTGCTAACATGAAACTATTTGAAAACTATGCTATTCTACAGAGGAATAAGCAAAACAAAAATTAAGAGATTCCTTCTTCCTACATGTAAATGAAGCACAAAAATGCAGACTAAAATAAAAATAGTTTTGCAAATGTTATTACCTGGACCCAAATATTATTAAGAAGAGAATCCAGTTTTAATAATTACAGTATAATTTGCAGCATTGTAAAACTGCTTGCTTAACAACTTAACACAGTTGCCTTACAGCTGAGTCATTAAAAGTTGACAGAACCATATGTCAGACAAAAACTTTGCTGTATCAGCTTCCACAGATGATCTTAGCTCTTTTTATGCTTCCAGATATAACTTTGTAATAAATCATTTCACATTCAGTCAAAAATGATAACTTGCATTTCCTTCCTCATCCAAAATATAGTTCCTCGTTCAGAGAAGGGGTTCAAGAGAACATCACAGCATGAGATGGCAAATGAGAAGCTAGATAAGACAAAGCGATAAACCTATGTCTTCGGCTACCTGCGACAGCAATCAAGAAGGGGTGAAGGAGGGAATTGGTTCACCTTGCCTGACAAAACCTGAAAATAGTCACTTCTGAAAAAGGGTCCCGACCTGATACGTCGCCTGTCTGTTCTCTCCCCAGTTGCTGCCTGACCCACTGAATTACTTCAGCACTCTGTTTTGCTGCAAACAATAAAGGTTCAGCTACTCAGCGGCACGAAGCAAACAGTTTCCAACATGAAAGCCAATGCAGTCAATCATTCATAACAGTAACTGTAGCCAAATGAAAATTGCATTTTCAGCTGTTATTCAGTTTTTCTAAATTGACCAATATTTTACTCACAAATGGAAATTTGTACATTAAAAAGAGCTTTTGGACATGGTCTGATGAAACATGTTACTCTTGCATCTTCATTTAGGGAATATAAGATAATGCTGCTCCAATTTTCCGACCTTACAAATGGTCCTTGCCTGCACAGGCATAAACTTAGCTACCTTCCTGACCTGATAAAACTGAGAATAATACCGATTGATATTGTGCAGTGGATTCAAATTTAATAGGGGTTGTGTAAACATTTATGTTAACCATACCATTTTACAGTAGATTTTGTTTTTTTGAGTATGTGTGTGTGTGTGTGTATGTATGTGTATATGTGTATATATATATGTGTATGTGTATATATATATATGTATGTGTGTGTGTATATATATGTATATGTGTGTATATATATGTATATGTGTGTATGTATGTGTGTGTATATATGTATATGTGTGTGTATATGTGTATATATATGTGTGTGTATATATGTATATGTGTGTATATATATGTATATGTGTGTATTTATATGTATATGTGTGTATATTTATGTATATGTGTGTATATATATATGTATATGTGTATATATATGTATATGTGTGTATATATATGTATATATGTGTGTACTTGTGAGTGTGTGTGTATAGATACACACTGATTTTTTTTCTCTCTCGTTTATCATATTGTTTACAGTGTACTATGTTTATATATTCTGTTGTGCTGCAGCAAGTAAAAATTTCATTGTTATATCTGGGACATTTGACAATAAAACACTCTTGACTCTTGAGAATGTACAATTCTTGATAACTAATCTATCTTTTGCTTCAACGCTGTTTTTGTCCGAGTAAGGCCATCACCATGGTACTGCCCTGTTTGCCAGCAGAAGTAATTTTGTAACTAAGATGCTGAACATTCATTTGACAGATACATTTTGTGCACCAAATTTTTAACCATTTATACAACTACACAGCATTTAAAAATATAGTTTGGAGAATTCAATTTGCCAACCACTTTGCAATGCTAGTTAGCGTATCTGGCTGCTTCTAGAGTTTCCTCCCTTTGTGTATTAAACTATAACATAGTGAAACATTTTGGTTTGATAGCCTCATGGCCAAGGTGTAGAAGGTGTAAAGAGGGGCCTATTTTATTGATCCATCAATATGTGTGTATATATATGAAAATGTGTGTATTTATATGTATATGTGTGTATATATATGTATATGTGTGTATATATATGAATCTCACATTGAGACCAGGGAAAATTAATTTTGAATATTTAAATAAATCAGTAATAGCTGTGAAAATACTGGATTTTCTATAAAAACCCATCTAGCTGACTAAAGTTATCCAGGGAAGAAAATAAACCAACCATCTGGTCTTTTCTGCACATTATTCCATGTACGTAAAGATGGTTGATTCTTAACCGACATCTGGAAGATTCTAACTCACTTTAGCTGCTATTTACTGGTGTGCAGTAAGCGTTTGGTCTTGTCAATGAAGTTCACATACTGGGAATTAATTAATTGAACACATTGTTGACCATTTCAACTGTTAATAGATACACCATGTAATTTTGATATATTCTGCTTTTACTGTGTATTTCACCTAGATGTGATTTTTTTCTTCTTTTATCTGCTTTGTTTTACTGTCTGCACTCTTTTAGGAATATTTAGCAATGTTACAAAATTTTGAGATTTTAAAAATAAAGTCTGCAATTTATCCCATCAGATAAAGCATAAAAAGAAGTTTAATTTGACACTTAATTCACTTTCATATCTTCAGTATTAAAAAAGTTATGGCCATTATCATACTCAGAAATTAGCATCTAGTTCCCTATTGCTTTTCCATTGACTTAACACAAAAGCTGTGATCGAGGACAGTTAAAAGCCCATAACTTTCTTAAAAATTATGATAACTGAAAGAAACTTTCAGTTATTATAGATTGAAGCATTCTGAAACAAATATGAAACAATCTTACTTCGAAGACATGAAAGTAAAGCATATAATTAGTTAGTTATCTAATTGTAGCTAATTACAAAATTCAATTACTAGATCTAAACATCTATCAATTTCTTAAGAATAGATTAACATTTTTAAATAGCCTAAGTGTCCAAATAACATTCACAATAATTCACAATATAACATAATTTTTAAATCTAATTTTCATGAATTTACAGGCCAAATGGAAGGAATTGAATGTTTAATACCTGTAAATTAATGGGCATTTAATTCATCTTGCGAGTGAGGATTTATGGAACGCGATCTTTTGGAACGTTCATTTGCGGTGAATTTAACCCCGTATTGGCATGAAAAATACTGCCGTTAATTCGGGGAATAAAATCACCGTGTCGCATGAAAAAATGTGAATTAAAGGCTTCTTAAGAAGCACTTTTATACATTTAAAGAAACCACTTTCGTTTACCTGTCCCGTGTGTGAAATCCGTCCCCGTTATCGGCGTTGACGCTTCAGGAGCTGCTTTTAAAATTACTCTAGCGCTGACATTGACGATTTAATAAAAATAAAAAATTCACAAAACGCCGGTAGGAACGATTTGTCAGCCAAGGCTTGTACTCCAACAAAATATTAACCAGGACAAGGAAGGAGAAACCCGCGTTTTAACCCCGCCCCCCCCTTAAAGGCGCCAAAATCGCGCACACGGCCAGTGGCAGAATTACAGCGCGACTGAAGGTAAGTTTTGTAACATACCTAGAATATTTGCACTGGAGATATGTTTTGTTTGCTTGAATTGTCCTTTGTATTTATCAAACTGGTATTTACCTAAATCCATTTTTTTTGGTAATTCTATGTCTCTCTCTAACTTCAATTGCCTCTCAATATTATCTTGAGCATCATCATGACCGATAACTTGTATATCTATGATATTCTCTGCTTTTACCACTGTACAACTGCCGAACAACCGCGCCACCGGACCAGAACGACGACCGAAGACCGGAATGCGCCCCGGTACGCCCGACTCACCAAACAGGCCTCCCCGGGGACTGCGGTGAAGCCGGGCGGTGAGGCCTGTCTGGGCCGAAGGAGCCTCAGTGGTGGCGACAATGGGAGCCTCGGTGGCGGCAGCGGGTGCCTCGGCGGTAGCGGGAGCCTCGGCGGCAGTGGGGCCTTGGCAGCAACGTGGGCCTCGGCGGCAACATGGGCCCCGGCAGCAACGGGAGCCTCGGTGGTGGGGGGGCGTCGCGGTCGATGAGCATGAGAGGAGAGGGGAAGACAATGGGGACCCGGCATGGAGAGACTGCCATGAGGGATGGTGGGAGAACAAAAGGGAACCCGGTGTGGGGGAGGGGGATACACTCTAGTATGGAATCCTCTGCCCAGGTGATAAGTCTGCGTTCGCTTGTTTGTCTGTTCATTTCTTCTGGTGAAGGCGCTGTGCACACGGCAGCCAGACAACAGTCGCTTGTCTTTTTCTTTTGTTTTCACTTATAATTTCAAGTTTTTGCGTACCTTGAGTGTTGTGACTGTCGGTAGAGCAATTTCCCTCCAGGGATGAATAAAGTTTCATCGTATCGTATCGTACATAATCCAAGATCAACATTTAATGCAGTGGTATACATTCTCTCAACTAAAGCCATTGGATCAACCTACATCATATCTGTCCCTGCTCTTTGTCTAGCAACGCGTTCCTCTAAGAAATAACCCGGTTCCTCTCTTGTAGATGGCAAGTGCTTCAGATGTGTTGTGTGTAATATTTGTACAAACATTGCTGTTTTAAGGCTGTACTAGTCTAAAGACTGTTTTGTGCACTTAGCTGTCTTCTGTGTCATTGCAACATTGCTCCTTGTAATAGAAAGTTCCAGAATCTATCTGTCTCTTTGGAGAAAGCTGTAGTAAGAATGCTATCCGAAAGTCATAATCATAGAATGATACAGTGTGGAAGCAGGCCCTTTGGCCTAACTTGCCCACACCGGCCAACATTTCCCAGATACACTAGTCCCACCTGCCCACGTTTGGTCTATATCCCAACAAACCTGTCCTATCCTTGTACCTGTCTAACTGTTTCTCAAGATAGACACAAAATGCTGGAGTAACTCAGCGGGACAGGTAGCATCTCTGGAGAGAAGGAATGGGTGATGTTTCGGGTCGAGACTCTCCTTCAGACTGTTTCTTAATGTGACAAGTGTCCATGTTGGGAGCTTGTTCCCAACTACTTTGTGGCATCTTAGAGAGAGATACTGTGACATGGTATGAGAAATGCTGGTTCATGGAATTATGAAACCTGGACGCTGTGACTAAACTTGATATGGAAAGCTGGATGGAATCCCTTCCAAATGTAATAACAATCGGACTTGCACAGAAAGACAGTGAACTGTATCATATCATTCTGTTTAGAAAGAGGTTGATTTAAATTATTGGCCATTTTCCAACATCTCCAATACCTGTACTAGAATAGCAAGGATCAAAAACCTGAAGGGACACTTCCCTTGCCTGTTTTGAATTGGGGTCTTTGCTTCACTCCATGCCCTTGCCTCAACGATCCTAAGCTCTATATAAAGCCTCTCTCTTGACATTGCTTCTAAAGTCTTGGTTTCTTCTTTGGATAATAGGCTCCATGGTTTCAACCCTGTCCTACAATAGCCCTCTCACCTCTATTTTGTCTTTTCATCTTGCTTTCCTTTCTGCTCAGTGCAAGCAACTATTGTGATATTACTGAATATAAGGTTTGCTCTTTGTTTACTGTAATCTACTTTGAATTTGCAAGCACATCACTGTCATCAGATTGCGAATAAGAGTGGGCACATGTGCAAAAGCTGGAGAAATAAAATTTGTTGATTTATTTTCCAACTCCCCCTTGCCCATGTTCGTAGTCAAATCATCATTACAGAAATTTTCACTGACCTTATCTCTTTTCAGTGTGTTTCCCACACTGCTTCTATTTCCCACCCTTCCTCTCTGTATTTGCCTATATGTAACAGTCTTTGTTCCAAATGTACATTGGCACCTTCCACCAAATCTTCCTCTACTACATCGACGACTGCATTGGGGCTGCTTCCTGCACATATGCAGAACTCGTTGAATTCATTAACTTAACCACTAACTTCCACCCTGCCCTCAAATTTACATGGACTATCCCTGACACCTCTCTCCCCTTCATTGATCTCTCTGTCCCCATTGAAGGAGATTAACTGATGTCTACCAGATACCCACTTAGTTATCTGGTCATGGTGGCGCAGCGGTAGAGTTGCTGCCTTACAGCGAATGCAGCACCGGAGACCTGGGATCGATCCCGACTACGGTTGCTCTCTGTAAGGAGTTTGTACGTTCTCCCCGTGACCTGCATGGGTTTTCTCTGAGATCTTCGGTTTCCTCCCACACTCCAAAGACGTACAGGTTTGTAGGTTAATAGGCTTGGTAGATGTAAAAATTGTCCCTAGTGGGTGGATAGTGTTAATGTGCAAGGATCGCTGGTCGGCGCGGACCCGGTGGGCCGAAGGGCCTGTTTACACGCTGTATTTCTAAACTAAACTACACCTACCTGTTTCAGTGACAGGCACCCGCAGCCAGTGAATGAAGCCACCCCCATCAGTCTCCCCTCCTCTCCCTCCACTCTCCACCCTCTCTCCTCCACCCCACCCCCCTCACCCCCCCTCCCCCAATTTGGAAATGTCATCCCATCACCCATTCCTTCTCTCCAGAGATGCTGCCTGCCCTCTGAGTTAAAGAGTTCCCACTTGCAGCAGCTAAACAGGCCAGTAAACACAATACTCATAGATAATACACTAAACAAAGAAAATATATATTAAAAAATCCAGTATTATTGCAAAAATCCCAAAGTCCTCAGTGAAAACAAGGCAGTTTGTAGTTCATAGTTTAGTTAGCATTTGTTGCGTTCAAAAGCCCGATGGTTGTTGGGAAGAAGCTGTGCTTGAACCTGGAGGTCATGGTTTTCAGATTCTTATACCTTCTGCTCAGCAGGAATGAAATGAGAGCACGGCCAGGGTAGTGTGGGTCCATGACAATGCTGGCTGCCTTTTTGAGGCAGCACCTCCTATAGAACCCTTTGATTCAGTAAAGTTCAGTAGAGAGATCGGGTATCTGGCATCATGGCTTGACAATAAAACCCAGCCTTTAACATCCGCATAATGAAAGAGTTGGTGTTGTCCTACGGAACAGGGGTGCAGGAGAGGTGAACACAACCCTGTCTTCTTCAACAGCACTGGTAGAGATGGCTTCTGGACGTGACTGGCAAACCTCAGATTAGGCTGCCATGAAGTGTCATAAAATGTTCTCACGCTGTTCCTCAATACTGGTTTGTCTTAAGGTTGTGAGCTCAGTCCCAAATACACAAAATTTATATATAAACTTAAAGCAATTTTTTCTTTTCTACCCACTCTGTCACCTTATCAATAACTTGCTTAACTTTGTTAAGCAGAATTTGTCTTTAAAAAGTCTAAGTAACTGATATTTCTGTCCCTGATTATTGTTTCTAAAAAGAGTTCCCACGGTAGAATCACGAGTCACAAAGTTAAACGCACGGGCCACTACGTTCTTACAACGAGTTTAAAATGTTTCAAATTTTAACCTCAAGAGTACATTTTACTCGTGGAAAAGTTCAAACATGTTTGAACTTTTCCACGAGTAAAATGTACTCTTGAGGTTAAAATTTCAAACATGTTTGAACTTTTGCAAGAGTTAACAAGTTTCACGTGTACCTCCCGTTAGCGCCAAGAGTCGCTAAGTTGCGTCCACGAGTTCCGACGTTCCCGCTACGTTAATTGTACGTGATTACCACGAGTTAAATTTGTTTTAAACTCGGGGTCACTCGTGGGTCAACTCGCACAGTGAGACAGACCTTTTAGTTGCCTTATCCTACTCTCAATTTCTCCATCTCTGCCAGATCCCAGGATGAGGGTTTTCCACGTTAGAAGGACATCCAACATATCCTCTTTCTTTAGAAAATGTGGTTTCCCTTCTGCTTTCGTAGATGGATCGCCTCTGTCCTGTAGTTCTGCCCATTCTCCCCCTCCCATGAGATGGAACATAGAACTCTCCATGTCCTCACATTTCACCCCAGCAGCCTCCACATCCAACACATCATTCTCCAACATTTCCTCCACCTTCAATATGATTCCACTATCACTCACATCTTCCCATCCCCACTGCTTTCTGCTGAGACCACCCACTCTGCAACTCCTTGGTTCACTCATTACTTCCCACCCAAATCAACCCCTCCCCAGGTACTTTCCCCTGCAACTGCAACATCTGTCCCTATACCTCCTCCCTCACATCCATCCAGGGACCCACTGACCCATCCTGTTCCTTTCCACGTACATCCCTCCCTCTGGCCTTGCACCTTACATTCCATGCTTCTTCACATTATCTCACAGCTTTTTGTCTTCTTTTCATCTTTGTCCACCCATCTGTCACTCAAACCATCATGTATCTACCTATCACTTGCCCAATTTTGTCCCGCCCCCACCTGTCTACCAGCTTTCACCAACCAACCCCCCTCCGCCCCTACTGCAATCAGTCTGAAAAAGGTTTCTGACTGAAATGTCAAAGGTTCAAAGGTGCAATGAAATGTAATTTACCATGCAGCTTTTCAATTAAAAAAGGACATAATACACAACATAATTCAACACAGACATCCACCACAGCATTCATCACTGTGGTGGAAGGCAACACAGTTCAGACAATCCTCCTCCTCTTCCTCCACCTCCTCCCTTGTTCACCCCGGGTCGGGCCCTGACCCTCCGTAGTCGCCGCTATGGACGGCCCAATGTTCAAGCCCTCTGGTCGGGATGCCGACGCCGGGACAGGTCAAGCACACCCCGCGGCCCGGAGCTCCCAAATCGGCCACCTCCTTACCGGAGACCGCGGCTTCAAGATATTGTAGGCTGCAGGCCGGCGGTCGGAGCTCTCCTCCGGCGACCCCCGGCGAGGGATCGCCCGCTCCACGATGGAAGGTCCGCTCCATGCCTGCCGCCAGAAGCTCCACAGACTGAGGCTCCAAGATGTTGTAGGCCGCAGGCCAGCAGTCGGAGCGCTTCTCCGGCGACCCCCAGCAAGGGGTCGGCCCGCTCCATGATGTTAAAGTCCCTGCTGCGCCGCCGCTGAAGCTCTGGACCCGACTCTGGGAAAGGCTGCACCAAACCAGCTGTACGGACGCGAGGAGGGTGGCGAAGAAACGACAAGGAAGAAAGTCGCATCTCCGTCGAGGTAGGTGCCTGAAAAACGGTTTCCCCCTATTCCCCCCCACCACCCCCCACACAAGACATACAGAGAAACACTAAAACATACTTTTGGACATACTAAAAAAAAACTTTAAAAGTCGAAACAATGAACCCGCTGCAGGCAGGTCACCTGTCCATGTCCTTCAGAGGTGTTGCCTGAGCAGCAGAGTTACTTCAGCATTTAGTGACTTTGTCTGTACTAGATATTGTCAGATTCTCTCCCTCATGCTGTAATCGTGGTCACATAAATTGCTCCATCCAAGCTAAAGCTAAACTTCAGCTACGATGCCTTATGTTTCCACTTGGCCATCCCAAAGGGCTCATCTGATTCTGATTCTGATTGTGGTCTAGCTGTAAGGTTTAAACTTTAAATCTTCTACTTTTCTACGTTTCCAAATTGTTTTTTTTAGTTTAGAGATACAGCGCGGAAATGGGTCCTTCGGCCCACCGAGTCCACACAGACCAGGGATCCCTGCGAATTAATGCTATCCTACATGCACTAGGGACAATTTACAATTATACCAAGCCTGTGAACCTGTGCATCTTTGGAGTGTGGGAGAAAAAAGGAGATCCTGGATAATGACCCATGGCGTGACAGGGAGAATGTACAAACTCCATACAGATAGCACCCGTAGTCAGGATTGAACCCTGGTCTCTGGCGCTGCAAGGCAGCAACTCTACCACTGCGCCACTATGCCACCCATCATCTTGAGATTGACACAAAAAGCTGGAGTAACTCAGTGGGTCAGGCAGCATCTCTAGAGAAACGGAAAATAGTTGACGTTTAAGGTCAGAACCCTTCTTCAGACGAGATCTGATCATTTAACATCCATTTACATTGTTGCTGTGTTCCTTCATAGCTTTATTACTATACTGTCCATCCTACATAGCTTTATGAATAGTTCATCTGTGAGGGCATCATTTCCCTCCTTTGGTTCAATCAGTGACAAAGCACAATCAGATGATTGTTTTTCCAAAATGAATTTGAGGAACTGCTTGCAAATTAGCACAGCAATCAACATTATCTTAGAAAGGAAAGGATAACAAATTTGCTAATTGGCATCATGAAATGAAGGGCAGACAAAATATACAACAAACCTCAAAGGTGTTAATCATTAGCTCATGCAGATAGATGATGATTAATGGACTCAGTTGTTTCAAACCTCTATGAACCTGTACTTGATTTTCAATTATTATTAGTGCATTATATACAGTGCCCTCCATAATGTTTGGGACAAAGACCCATCATTTATTTATTTGCCTCTGTACTCCACAATTTGAGATTTGCAATAGAAAAAAAATCACATGTGGTTAAAGTGCACATTGTCAGATTTTATTAAAGGCCATTTTTATACATTTTGGTTTCACCATGTAGAAATTACAGCAGTGTTTATACATAGTCCCCCATTTCAGGGCACCATAATGTTTTGGACACATAGCTTCACAGGTGTTTGTAATTGCTCAGGTGTGTTTAATTGCATCCTTAATGCAGGTATAAGAGAGCTCTCAGCGCCTAGTCTTTCCATCACCTTTGGAAACTTTTATTGCTGTTTATCAACATGAGGACCAAAGTTGTGCCAATGAAAGTCAAAGAAGTCATTATGAGACTGAGAAACAAGAATAAAACTATTAGAGACATCAGCCAAACCAAAATCAACTGTTTGGAACATCATTAAGAAGAAAGAGAGCACTGGTGAGCTTACTAATTGCAAAGGGACTGGCAGGCCAAGGAAGACCTCCACAGCTGATGACAGAGGAATTCTCTCTATAATAAAATAAAATCCTCAAACACCAGTCCGACAGATCAGAAACACTCTTCAGCAGTCAGGTGTGGATTTGTCAATGACCACTATCCGCTGAAGACGTCATGAACAGAAATAGAGGCTACACTGCAAGATGCAAAACACTGGTTAGCTGCAAAAATAGGATGGCCAGGTTACAGTTTGCCAAGAAGTACTTAAAAGAGCAACCACAGTTCAGGAAAAAGGATTTGTGGACAGATGAGACAAAGATTAACTTATATCAGAATGATGGCAAGAGCAAAGTATGGAGGAGAGAGGAAACTGCCCAAGAGCCAAAGCATACAACCTCATCTGTGAAAAACAGTGATGAGGGTGTTATGGCCTGGGCATGTATGGCTGCTGAAGGTACTGGCTCACTTATCTTCATTGATGTTACAACTGCTGATGGTAGTAGCATAATTAATTTTGAAGTGTATAGACACATCCTATCTGCTCAAGTTCAAACAAATCTCAAAACTCATTGGCCGGCAGTTCATTCTACAGCAAGACAATGATCCCAAACATACTGCTAAAGCAACAAAGGAGTTTTTCAAAGCTAAAAAATGGTAAATTCTTGAGTGGCCAAGTCAATCACCCGATCTGAACCCAATTGAGCACGTCTTTTATATGCTGACGTGAAAACTGAAGGGGACTAGCCCCCAAAAGCATAAGCCAAAGATGGTTGCAATACAGGCCTGGCAGAGCATCACCAGAGAAGACACCAAGCAACTGGTGATGTCCATGAATCGTAGACTTCAATCACAATCACGATAATACTTTATTAGCCAAGTATGTTTTGCAACATACGAGGAATTTCATTTGCCAAGTCAGTCATACAAATCAAAAGCAACGGAACACACAGAACACAATTTAACATAAACATCCATCACGGTGCCTCCTCCACATTCCTCTTCCCTTTGCTCTCCCGCGGTCAGGGTCCTCCAGCCCTCCGATGATGGGATCATCTTGACTTCCGAAGCCGGCGGTGGGCCCTCCGCATCGATGCGATCAGCTCCTGCATCAGGGGGGATGTTAGCTTCTCCGCGCCAGACGATCGAATTCCGCGTCGGGGCTGGTCGAACCTTCCACGACATAGGAGCTCCCGACATCCATGGCCTCTCCTGAGACTGCGAGCTCTCGATGTAAAGTCCGCAGGCCATGGTTGGAGCGATCCCAGGCAAGGGATCGAGTCCGATGCATGTCCACACCCCGCGGTGGGGCCCAAGGTCAGTCCGAGGAGGCCTCCAGCTCCATTGATGGTAGGCCGCAGAGCGACCGGAGAATATGATCCGAAAATTAATCGCGTCTCCGGCAAGGTAAGAAACTGAAAAAAAAGTTTCTCCCGACCCCTCCCCCTCCCCCGACATAAAACAAATGTCTGTTGGCGGGGCTGACAATCGTTTGGCACCCCTGGCCACAGTCATTGCATGCAAAGGATATGCAACTGTAGATGGTTTATGCATGCAACCAATCACATAGCTACCTCACCACTACTAACCCCGCCTTAAGTATCATTTATAATAACGCCTGCTTCTCCTTCTGCGCAGTACAGTAACAGACTGGAATCAGTGACTACTCATGTATTGTTTAACTCTGTATACTTATTAAAAGACTATTATAATGTCACACGTGTGTAATGACAATTTACATGGTGTCAGACAGTGACTACTCGCGTCTCCTGTTTATCGGTTTTTATTTCTTTTGCTAAGTTTTTATTTTCATTTTGACAATGGCTTCCTCTTGCCGAAAGCCTGCTCAGCTCGTCTTCGATTCGGACATGTATGGTTCTCTGTCCTTGCTCGACGCTGCCCATGCTGACGATCCAATTATTTCGCAAGGGGAGGCGAGTGTGCATTCACCCCTTCACGCACCTGGCCGATTACCCGATCCAACTGTTCTGATAACTGTCAACAATTCCAGCTTTCACGCTAAGCTCGACACTGGGGCAAAAGTGAATGTAAATAGTCATTACTAAAGACTTGAACCTTGCCATCAGGCGCCCCCACTACCCCATGAGGACAGTTGAGGATGTTGCAGCCCAGGTCGGACAGGCCACCGTCTTCTCTGTCCTCGACGGAAAAAGCTCGTTTTGGCAGATACCACTGGACAAGGGGTCCTCGGATCTGACCACGTTCTCTACACCGTTCGGCAGATTCAAGTTCCTGCGAACACCATTCGGCATCAACTCTGCCAGCGAGGTGTTCCAGAGGACCATGGAACAGCTGTTCGCTGGCCTGCCGTGCGCCATCATCGTTGATGACATCCTGGTCTACGGTAAAGACATGGTGGAGCATGACCAGAACCTACGGCGTGTCCTGGAGCGGGCACGACAGATAAACCTCAAACTCAACCCCAAGAAGTGCAGATTCCGGGTATCCGAGGTCACTTACGTTGGCCATGTCTTCACTCCTGCCGGACTCAAGCCTGATCCTTTGAAAGCTGCCGCTATCACTGAGATGCCTGCCCCCACCGACGTGCTCAGTCTACAGTGCTTCCTGGGCATGGTGAACTATCTTGGGAAATTTATTCCCAACCTCAGCGAACTGAGCTCGTCCTTGCGACAACTGACTAGAAAAGACACCGCCTGGGCCTGGTTCCCGCAGCACCAGCAGGCTTTTGATACTTTAAAGTCTAAGCTGGTCAGCACTCCTACTCTGACGTTTTTTGACCTGAAGCACCCCATCACCGTCACCTGTGATGCCTCGCGATTCGGGTTCGGTGCAGCCTGCCTACAGTCCTCTGCAGATGGCTCCCTGCTCCCTGTCTCCTATGCCTCCCGTACCATGACCGACACCGAACAACGCTATGCACAGATCGAAAAGGAGCTGCTCGCCGTCGTTTTCGCCTGCTCTAAGTTCAAGGACTTTCTTTTCGGGAATTCTTTCACGGTTGAGACTGATTCTTTCACGGTGACCATCCTGATTAAGCCGATCCATGTCGCACCTGCCAGGCTGCAACGTATGATGATGCAGCTCCAGCATTTCGACTTCACCATTATCTACAAAAAGGGTACTGATATGCACGTTGCCGACACCCTCTCTCGCGCCCCTCGCGCCACCTGTGATCAACACCCCTATGAACAGGAAGACCTTCTGGTGCTCGGCGTTGACTTTGTCCCCACTAAGCAGCTTCAGTGCCTAGCCGAGCATACTGCTGCCGACCCCGCTTTGCAGCTACTTTCTTCAGTGATAAAAAGGGGTTGGCCGAGCAAGCGCGCCAGTGCGCCCGCAGAGACACAGCCTTTTTTCCTGGTTCGCGACGAACTGGTCATCCAAGACGGCGTTATTGTTAAGGGCCACAAGGTCGTGGTCCCCTCCTCCCTATATGACAAGTACTATAGCGTGGCCCACAGTGGGCACCCAGGCGTTGATGCCACGATCGCCCACGCACAGTGCCAATTCTACTGGCCTGGAATGGCTAAGTACATTCGGGACCGTGTCTCGTCTTCCTCTACCTGCAACAGCCTTGCATCCCACCAGCAAAGGCAGCCCCTTTTGCAACAACCCGCGCCTGCCCTGGCCTGGACCTCGGTGGCCGCCGACATTTTCGAGTGGCGTGGTAAACACTACCTCGTCCTTGCTGACTCCTACTCGAACTGGTTCGAGGTTGACCTTCTGACCTCCCTCACGTCCGAGATGGTCATCCGTAAGCTGAGGAGACATTTTTCCACTTTCGGCTCGCCTGTCCATCTGCAGACCGACAACGGCAGGCAGTTTACCAGCCGGGAGTTCAAGAACTTTGCCAACAAGTGGAACTTCCTCCACTTCACGAGCAGCCCTGAGTACCCGCAGAGTAACGGGCTTGCTGAGCGGGCTGTCCGGAGTGCAAAACTACTAATGGAGCAAGCGCGCCTGGCGAATTCCGACTTTTACCTCGACCTCCTGAACCTAAGGAACATTTCCAGGGACGCAACCCTAGGCTCACCTGCTCAGCGACTGATGTCCAGAACAACAAGACCACCGATTCTGATTGCTCAACACAAGCTGCTGCCTCGAGTGCTACAGCCTGCCTCTGTCCAGACGCACATTCAGGCTAAGCATGACATCCAAAGACGGTCACATGATAGATCGTGCAAGCCTCTCAAGCCTCTGCTGCCTGGACAGGCCGTTCGTCTACACACTGCTAGCGGATATTCCCGTCTGGCCACCGTGGTTGGCATTGCCGATGCGCCTCGTTCGTACCTTGTGGACTTTGAAGGGACTGTCTACCGCAGGAGTCGTCAGCACCTGCTTGCAGTACAGGAGCCGCTCCCGCAGGCAGCCGGACCTTACGCTGCAGTTCCAGCCATCCGCTGCTGATCCCGTTGCCGGCCCCTGCATGCCTCAGTCGCCTCGCATGTTTTGTTCACCTCCGCGTGGGTCGCCCATTGCTAACCGCTTTCCTAGCCCTCCTGCACGTTTGTCTCCCATGCCGCTTTCTGTTTCCCCACCGGCTTTGTCGCCTCCGGGTTTGGGTCTTTCTGGTGAGGGGGGGAAGGGTTGGGCCGTACGCGCTCGGGCCGTGTCAGCAAGCCGCCTGTTCGGTATGGTGATTTTGTTTAAGTCGTTGCCATAGTTATCCACCATGTTTAATCATGTGTTCATGTTTAATCTTCTAAGGGGAAGGATGTAGATGGTTTATGCATGCAACCAATCACATAGCTACCTCACCACTACTAACCCCGCCTTAAGTATCATTGATAATAACGCCTGCTTCTCCTTCTGCGCAGTACAGTAGCAGACTGGAATCAGTGACTACTCATGTATTGTTTAACTCTGTATACTTATTAAAAGACTATTATAATGTCACACGTGTGTAATGACTATTTACAGCAAAAAAATACTAAACATGACTACTTTCATTTACATGACATTACTTTTCCCCAGACATTATGGTGCCCTGAAATGGGGGGACTATGTATAAACACTGCTGTAATTTCTACATGGTGAAACCAAAATGTATAAAAATGGCCTTTATTAAAATCTGACAATGTGCACTTTAACCACATGTGATTTTTTTCTATTGCAAATCTCAAATTGTGGAGTACAGAGGCAAGCAAACAAAGGATGGGTCTTTGTCCCAAACATTATGGAGAGCGCAGTAACTAATGTGTTAGTCCTAACCACGGGCAGGCAGAAAACCAGACTTGGATTCCATTTAGTTACCAACCAGGATCTGCCAGAGATTCTCTGTTCCAATCCCATTCCCGAGACTTGGAGTTAGAAAGTCAATTATACAGCGTGGTTTTTTTTCCTCTCTGTTTTGTGCAATTGATTTCTAGTGCAAATATGATTCCCAAATAGTAATCAATTCATAATTGTCTTTTGGCCTGCTGCATCATTGCCTATGGAACATGCATGGGTGATGATAATCCTTATGTAATTCAAAATGTCTTCCCTTTGAAGTGGATTCATGAGCATACAGTTATCACTGTAAAACAAGCGAGTTTTGTGGAGCAAGAGAATCATTCAAGCTATCCATTCTCAGGTCAAACAGAAAGTTATTTATTCTATAGATCTTTTAACTGAGGAAAAGGGAGGCCAAATTACCGTACTCGGGTTGCGTTTCACGCACTCCTACTCTGACTGGTCAAAGCAAGGCATTTTTAAACATATTTAGAGACCAGATGTTTAGTTATCACATTTTGACATTTCACCAGTCACTTCTAACATAACCTTCCTTGTATGATCATCTTCTACTTACTAAATGTTGCCTTTTTTGCAATTTTGTGGCTCCCTGTGTTAAGTATGCCTTTGTTCAGTTAAAATAACCATATTGATGCAATAGACCCATGATCTCCAATTATCACATTCCTCATGGGGACCCTATGGTATGCCTACCCTTCTGTTGCCCAAATCAGGACTGACTTACTTGGTGTGGTGGGATAAAAATGCACTTTGGATTTACACTAAGATTTTCTAATAGAGTTTTAATTTGAGTTGACCTTGTGGTCTTAGGTCCCTGAGTTTACAGTGTGTACCACTTCAGGTGAAGCTCTAGATCCAAGCTGTTTTAGGTGATCAACATTCACGTGTACATTTCATGGGAATTGACTTGAATGAGAGCTCATTGCATTTAAACTGAAGATTGCAGCTTGAGATTGGTGAGAATTTGTTTGATATCTGCGATTTACTTTTACTTGCAGCGAAATGTGAATCATCCTACCACAACCAGAGAGCAGTCCTGAACTACTATCTACCTCTTTGGTGACCCCCAGACTGATCTTGATCAGACTTTGCTGACTTTACCTTGCACTAATCACTATTCCCTTATCATGTATCTATACACTGTAAATGGCTTGATTGTAATCATTTATTGTCTTTCCACTGACTGGATAACACACAACAAAACGCTTTTCACTGTACCTCGGTAGATGTGACCATAATCTAAAGTGTAACTGTAACTTGCTGCATGTTAGAGAATTAGTGATGGCCCCACTGGACCTTCAATATGATCAGGTACAGGAGCGGATGAGGAGAAGGTGAAAACATGTCACACTTGTCTGTTGCATCCTGTTTGCTTAAAGAAAAAGGTTACGTTTGAAATCTACCCCAAATTCTGGTGGAGGGATTGAAAAACTCATAAATAGCATCACAATTCAATAAACATAAAGCAAGAAACTCTAAGCCAGGCAGCCTAACATCTGTCATTGATAAAGTGTCAGTATCCATTATTAAGGAAGTAATAGACTAAAGGCTCTGTCTTACCTGTTTGCGGTCATCGGCGGTGAAGCGCGGCGTCGCCGGTAGCGAGGACCGCGCGGCAACGGCGAGAGCGTCGAGCCTATCCACCGGAGCGCCGCACGGATGCTGCGCGGGGGCCGAGTTAATTCAAACACGGCGGGTCCCACGTGCTTGCGGTAAGTAAAAAAAGGGCGGGCCGACTGCGATGACGTCGGCCCACCGCACGTGACTCACCAGCGGCGGCTGTGGTGGCGGCCATCCTGATCGCGGCGCTGTAGCGGTGGCTGTGCCTGCGGCCGTGCAGCACACGTGCCTCACTGGCGGCGGCACGTGCGTCACTGGCGGAGGCTGTGCCAGTGGAGGTTTGACGCACGGCGCTCGAGCCATACTGGCGGCGGCCCGTGCGAGCGGCCGTACGCACTCGTGCATCACTGGTGGAGGTTGTGCGGTGAGTATTTTGTTTTGGACATTGTCGTTTTTATTTTAGCACCGCGCGGTGTTGGGAACACCGCCGCACGGCCCGGGAATTGTACTTTCTCACGAGTGCGCGGTCTATGGCGGCAGATTCCTCCCGTTTCGCCGCCATAGACCGCAGACTCGTGAGACAGGCCTTTAAGTGGGACCCGTTGGGTCCCATTCTCACATGGGAGGGCTGGTCCACCAATTCCAATATTCCACCACTCGTGCATAGCCCCAAACTGCGCAGGCCCGGCTGACGGGTTCCCGTTGTGATGCCCCTGATCCCCCCTCCTCCCCTCACCCACCCCACTCCGCCCCTTGACCTCCCCCCCTCCACGCACTCACTCCATCCCACCCTCAACCCCCCCCCCCCCATCCACTCTTAGCGGCTCTCCGGCGGCGCAACAATTCCCCCCATTGGGTTCCCATTGTGACGTAGAACATGCAGGTATTACTGCGCAGGTGCAACTGACGGGCATGGCAAGTGGAAAAGGGATTTATTAAAGCTTAAAAGGTGAATAACTCTTAAAATATAACAACAATTTAAATGTTTAGATTTATTCAGTCCATTCTTTCTTGTTGCGTTCTGCAGCCAGGGGAGGGGGTCAGCTTCAGGCGGGGGTTGTCGGGGGCCGGTGGGGGAGGGGGAGTGTCCTGCAGCCAGGGGAGGGGGACGGCTTCAGGCGTTGACCAGTGGGTTGGGGCTTTCTGGAGGGCTAGTATGGCTGTTGTGTGCCGAAGGGGCTGGTTTCCAGAGGGCAAGTATGGACATTGTGGGCCAAATGGATTCTTGGGCTAGTGCTGCAGCTGGGGACGGGGAGGCTTCAGGTGGGGGCCGGCGGGAGTGTTCTGTAGCCGGAGGAGGGGACGGCTTCAGGCAGGGGCCAGTTGGGGGGGGGGAAGCACTGCTGTGGCCTGCCGCTGGGGGTGGGGGGTGCGAGGTGAGGGGGGGGTGTGGGCGGGGGTGGTGAGCCTTCTGTACTCGCAGTTCACTCAGCCACGGCTTGCGGACTCACAGTTCACTCAGCCACGGCTTGCGCACTCACAGTTCACTCAGTCACACTTGGGGACTCACAGTTCACTCAGGCACGGCTTGCGCACTCACAGTTCACTCAGCCACGGCTTGCGCACTGTTCACTCAGCCACGATTTCCGCAGTCACAGTTCACTTACTCGCGGCTTGTGCACTCACAGTTCACTCACTCACGGCTTGCGCACTCACAATTCACTCACTCACGGCTTGCGGACCTCCGGACTCAGCGCGACTTCTGGACGCAGCATGGCTTGTGGACTCACAGTTCTGGACTCAACTCTGACTCATGGCTTCCGGGCTGACTGACTCACGCCTGGACTCCGGGGCTTTATTCTCCTCGCCCCCAGAAGGGGCGTTACCTTCATGGTGGATGACAGGCGAGAAGACAAATCTGCTCATCTCACGATTTTTAAACCTTCATAACTTTTGTAATATTCCACCGATCGGAACAAAACGTGGTGCGCTTGGAGCAGAGATGAATGGTAAGGTGGCGAAAAAGTCCAAGTGATATAGGGTACAGTTTTTGCGCAAATTTAAATACAACGCAGTGGTCAAGATGAGAGTTTTAGTAATAGTAAATAGATATAGATAGAAGATAGATAGATACATAGATAGCAGATTGATAGATAGATTGCAGATTGATAGATAGATAACTGGTAGTATAGGAAATCCTAACACAATCAGGCAGTCAAAAGGAAAGAAAATGGTATTGGACAAATTTGCTTGGATTTTTTGAGGATGTAACATTGTATAGAAAGAAAAAAACAATGCGTGTAGTATGTATGGATTTCTAGAAGGCATTTCATAAGGTGCTACATACTGTAAAAGATTACTGGATAAGAGCAAGCGATTGGGGATAAGGTATTGACATGGTTGGGAAGTGGTTAACTAACAAAACCACATTGGAATAAATAGGGCATCTTTTGTTTGGCAATCCACATGGGTGCCACAAGGGTCAGTGCTGGGTTCTCAATTATTTATAATCTATATAATGATTTGGATGAAGGAACTGAGTGTACTATAGGTGAATTTGGTGATAATATAAAGATAGGTAGCTTAACAAATTTTGTGGAGGACAAAAATAATCTATGAAGGCATGTGCATAGGTTAGAGTGGGCAAGAAGTTGGCAGATGGGATGTAATGTGGAAAGTTGTAAGGTTATCCAGTTTGGAAGGAAGTATGCATAATGTGCCTGCTGATGTTGATGAGCTGTAAGAGTACGCATGATGTAAGAATTGTGTGGTAGTTGGAGTAATAAAAGCTGTAGTACGGTCGCCCGACAGAATCTGTTGCAGTTCTCACTCATTTTAACCAGTCAGGATTATACCTCTTGCAGCACTGAGACTGTTCTGTTGGCATTACTGTCTGTATTGATCTGTCTGGCCACTTCCTCCTACTGGAACATCATTTATCTGTTGGGGTTGGAGATTGCAACCTTCACCTGTTTCGACGAATGCAATCAACCTGGCGTGCACAATGAAATAGAACAGGTTGTCCTACAACTTTAGGCTGTGCACGCTATACGCAAGAAGATTTATCTGTTGGGTAGCCTCCAGACCACGTTTCCCTCCAGCCCCCCCCCCCCCCCCCCACCACCACTCATAAGATCATGTGAGTAGAATTAGGCTATTTGGCCCATCAGGTCTACTTTACCATTCATTCATGGCTGATCTATCTCTCCCCCTAACCCAATTCTCCTGCCTTCTCCCCATAACCTCTGACACCTGTACTAATCAAAAAATCTTTCTATCTCTGCCTTAAAAATATCCACTACAGCCTTCTGTGGCAAAGAATTTCACAGATTCACCACCCTCTGACTAAAGAAATTTCTCTTCATCTGCTTCCTAAATGAACATCCTGTAAATCTGAGGCTATGACCTCTAGTCCTAGACTCTCCCACTAGTGGAAACATCCTCTCCACATCCACTCTACCCAAGCCTTTCGCTATTCTGTATGTTTCAATTAGGTCCCTCCTCATTCTTCTAAACTCCAGCGAGTAGAGGCCCAGTGTCGACAAACGCTTATCATAGGCTAGCCTGCTCATTCCTGGGATAATTCTCGTAAACCTCATCTGGACCCTCTCCAGAGCCAGCACATCCTTCCTCAGATATGGTGCACAAAATTGCTCAAAAACTCCCCCGAACCTACAGAATCTTTCTGTTTCCTCATTTACCAAAACCTCCAGATCCTATTTGTGATACCCAAATTCTCAGCGGTATTCATTGCCCCTCCTGATGATGATCTCTATAAAGTGTTAGACTTTATCACTTCTTCATAGTTTCTATCCTGATTCAAATTAGATACACAGACAGCTTCAAACTAGTTTGAAAAAACTTCACATGAACCAACTTTGTATAATGGTGTAACCATTTTGGAAGCTATTATTCTGTCTAACCAGATGTTCAAACAAACTACAGGTCTGAACGGTTCAGAAACTCTGAAATGTAGGCCGAGAACGGAGTTCCTATCTGGCAGAAGATGATTGCAGCCCCACAGTGATTGCAAATCCATACCGCTGGTCTCCAAATGCTTGCTCGTGTATGTACAGGCTGTACATAAGTTGGGTGTTCGTAAGCTGGGAGGGCCTGCACTTATCTTTTGTTTTTTTAAATATATGTAGTTTCTATATGGGTGGCATGCTCATTCAGTGAGTGGGATGCAGATTCATTTTTGGGGAGTGAATTGCATTTTTACTTTGATCGTTTGTGTCAGCATCAAGACTTCGAATAGTGGGTGAATTAGCTGGAGGGCTATTTATAATTGGGTCATGGTGACACACAGGTAAAGTTACTGTCTTGCTGGTCTTGGTTCATATTCCTGCTTGCGTGGTTTGCTCGCTCTCCCTGTTACCACATGGTTTCCCCCAAGATTCTCCCATTCCCTCCCACATCCCAAAGATAAAATGCGGGTTAGTTAATTGAATACTGTCAAATGCATTTTATGTAGGTGGGTGATTGCATAATGGGGGACAAGGGTGGGGCTACAGGAGGGGGGTGTGTGCTGATAAGAACAAGACGAAGAATAGGTTTCAGGGATATTAATGTTAATGGAATAGGACCTGTGGGAATGCTGCAAGAGCAGGCATAGGTTTGATGGGCCAACTGCACCCCCCCTCCTCCCCCCTCTCCCACTTTACATCTGATGAAGATATCTTAAAGTTTGGTGCACCTATTTGAAAGGCTTGAATGAAACTGTCAATTTGGTAGAAACATTTATAAACTTTTGACATTAAGATTGAGACTGCCCAAACTAATTTCAGATAGGCTGGTGGTGGAAGGGAACTCGATTTGGATGGTTCTGGATTTGAATTAATTTCCCAGAACTGGAAAGACTGCATAATAATCCATTCCAACCACATGCATGAGAATCCATTTTTCATTTTACAGTTCTTTTCACTCAACCTCCCAATATTCTTTCAGTACTTTTCTATAACAGGATGTTATTGCTGAGAGGTAATTATGTTACACCACCTTGGTTAGCATGAGGATTGAAATATTCTGAATAAATATCTTATGACATAATCAAAAATACCATCATTCATCAGAAAGAATTGTACACTGTCTCAGACATCCCTGCTTGGTTGCTTCACCAGTCAGCCATGTATCATAAAAGTTGTTCTGCTTCTGTATTTTCAATTCTTTGACTATAATTGAGTGAAATATTGGTCCTTTTAAAAACAGAACAATTTTATACGAAATGAATGTTGCAGCAGTATATTCTGGAAAAGTAACAGTGGGTTTAATGGTGCATAGCACTGTTATTGCTTAAGCAACCCAATGATGTGCCCAGAGAGAGATTTGCTACGAAGTACTAAAACACAATCTCACTGTGCTGTTCATGGAATCGTTACAACTATAAATGTGTTGTGAATAAAGCTCAAGCTGCATAAAGTAAAGGCTGATGGTCAATGATATAAAAACAATTTAATAGCTTTTGTAATGCCACTCAGCCCCAGTAGCCCAGCTAAGTGGAGCACACTGAAGTATTTGAAACTATGAAGTTTCATTCTTGAAAGTAGTAAATTGTTCCCAAAAGTCATTAGTGTAAAATTGATTTTATTTTAAAAGTCTTATTTTGTTCCCCTCAAGTTAATTTGACTCTACTTCACCATGTTGCCTTCCCTGCCTCCTTCTCCACTCTGATACTTGCTGGGTATGGTGAATGACCATTGAGTAGAAACATTGAAAACAAAGAAAATAGGTGCAGGTGGAGGCCATTCGGCGTGACGCTAATCAAGATTTTGGGCACAGTTGGCCTCCCCAAACCGTTCTGAACTTGGACCATTTAGGTGGTCAGGTAGAGTGCACTCTGAGGTGTCAAGCCTCAAACACCAGTCCCTGCTCTCCCAATTCACCCATCAAAGGGTTCTGAATCGTTTTTCAATGCCTCTGGTATTTAAGGATATTTAAAAACTATTAAAATAGATTTAATAAAAAGCACAACTGATGTTTGAGGTAAATAAAATTAAAACCTGAAAATGCTAAATAATAAAAAATATTACAAACTAAAATAACGCTAACACTTGAATCAAATTCACACGAATGGACAAACATTACCTACACCATACTTCCCTGGTACAGAGATGAGGTCGGATGCCAAATGCATTCCCCTCTCCTCAGGACACAATGCTCTGCTGCTGAGCTGAAAGTGGGCACTGCAGTGGAGACAGAGATCCCGTGAGCCATGACTTGACCTACGGCCTGCCCAGCCTTTGTGCATTTGGTTGTATCTGAACATCCAACCAACTTATCTGAGCTGAAACTTGAATGGATGATGGCTGCCAGTTTAATTGGTGAAGATTATTTTACTGTAGCATCACTACTGGGACAGATTCAGATTTGGTAACATCGCAGGTAGACACAAAATGCTGGAGTAACTCAGCGGGACAGGCAGCATCTCTGGAGAGAAGGAATGGGTGACGTTTCGGGTTGAGACCCTTCTTCAGACTGATTGCAGGGGAGTGGGCGGAACAGAGATAGAATGTAGTTGGAGACAGTAAGACTGGTGGGAGAACTGGGAAGGGGGAGGGGATGGAGAGAGAGTGAAAGCAAGGGCTATTTAAATTTAGAGAAGTCAATGTTCATACCGCTGGGGTGTAAGCTACCCAAGCGAAATATGAGGTGCTATTCCTCCAATTTGCGCTGGGCCACTCTGACAATGGAGGAGGCTCAGGACAGAAAGGTCAGATTGGGAATGGGAGGGGGAGTTGACCCTGAGCAACCGGGAGATCAGGTAGGTTAAGGCGGACTGAGCGGAGGTGTTCAGCAAAACGATCACCGAGCCTGCGCTTGGTCTCGCCAATATACAGGAGTTGACACCTGGAACAGCGGATACAGTAGATGAGGTTGGAGGAGTTGCAAGTGAACCTCTGCCTCACCTGAAAACTGGTAACATCGCTTTGGGCAAAACAAGCACTGGTTGCAGAGTTAAACACATAAACAACTCACTGCCTGTGGTGGCCATCAAGCACCCATTTACACCATTTCTGCACTTTTATTCTTCCCACATTCCTGAGATCCTTGCCTGCACCTTTACACCAGGAAAATTTACAGTGACCAATGAAGTAAACACACGCAACACACATGTGTGAAGGAAATACGCATGATCATGGAGAATGTGTAAACTCCACTCTGACAGCAGAGTAGGTCAGAATCAAACCTGGGTTTTGAGAGATATAAGGCAGCAGATGTAAAAGTAACCCAAACTGTAGTTACCAGCAGCTTTGTCTAATAATTTATGCTGTTGCAGATGGGCGTTTTGTATCATCTCACAAGTTAGCAAAACGCTCTTTCATTCGGGGATTCTTTAGGCCCTATGAATCTTTCCTCATCAGCATAATGAAGATACAACAGTGAATTCCAACTACTTGTACAGGGCATTTGCCTCTGATTTCAATGGTTCTACATAATCACGTATGCACGGCACAGTGAAATTCTTTTGCACAACCCACAAATGCACAGTCGTCATATTTTGGTTCCGTTGCTGCTGCTGTTGATATTATGAAACGTTGCCCTGGACAGGCCCATCACCACCTGCTGCCAAAGGCAGACATTGCCCTGTAAATGTAAACTCAATATTTAATGTAGCACAGAGACATTTAGGAAGAATATATTAAACATTTAAGTTAAAGTACCCCATAATGTAAGTTCATTGTCATTTCTGTTTAGTGGATCAAAAATAACAAACTTTTTATCAAGACTATGATATGTGGATGTTAAAGTATTTTTCGAATAATGTTTGACATATTATGGCAAAGATATTGCAATGCTAACAAAAATGAATAATCTGAAGCTCCGCTTAAATACATTGACAGGAGAGGAGGGAAAGTGTTGCGTGTGGTCTTTGATAGCGGTCAAATAAGCAGTCAAACTGCTTGGGCACAGTGGCGCAGTGGTAGAGTTTCTGCTTTACAATGCCTGCAGTGCCGGAGACCCGGGTTCTGTACGGAGTTTGTATGTTCTCCCCGTGACCGCATGGGTTGTCTCCGAGATCTTTGGTTTCCTCCCACACTCCAAGACGTACAGTTTTGTAGGTTAATGGCTTGGTATAAATGTAAAATTGTCCCTAGTATGTGTAGGATAGTGTTAATGTGGAGGATTGCTGGTCGGCGCGGACTCGGTGTGCTGAAGGGCCTGTTTTCGAGCTATATCTCAAAACTAAATTAAAGACAGCAAAAGAGCTCAGTGGAAAAGGAGACCATAGAGAGTTGCAAGCACAGGAGGATAAATGGGATTTGGTTTGAGTTAGCATTTCAACAGCGTTTTGAATGAGTCTGATCACAGAGCGAAGGGAGGCAGGCCACTTGGGCACAAAATCCCAATCTCAACTCAGATGGCACAGAAAATCAGGCAGATTCCTGTTATGTGCAAATAATAAAGCAAAACAAAAAATACCAGTGATGGTTAGAATTCCTTATTAGTTTCTCTGTTCAGGTTGCTGTATTGCAACACAGTAATCCAATGCCATCATAAATGTGGTGAGAGAGAAAGACTCCAGTTATATTACAACCTGCATTTTGAAACCGATGCTGATTACCATCACCACTTTTACTCTGGATATCACTTGTTGTATTCCATCTGCATGTGCAGCACAATGTTGCACATTGGCACAGTTTCAAAGCACACAGTCTCACTCAGATCCTTTATTACTAAACAGTACCGTTATATGTTCTGACGGCAAGACATTGACCTGGAATCTTAATTCTGTTTCTCATTCCACAGATGGTGTCCAACATGCTGAGTATCCCAGCATTTTCTGATTTTAGTTCAGATCAGAGGCTGCTTGCCTTCCAACATGTTTATTTCATTTTTATGGCACATTTGATGTAGCAAACAGACAACGATGCTTCCTAGGAGTTTTGCATCAAGCAACAAGCAGATAATATTTTGCACAAAGCATTTGGTTGCAGAGATTGATGAAAGGGGACAGCTGAGGGGAGGGGTTTAAGGAGGAAATTCCTGAACACTGGGCCGCAGCAGTTGAAGATCCTGTTGCCAATGATGCAGCAGTTAATTGCAGGGTTGAAGAAGAGAGGTCAGACCTGAGCATGAAAGATATGGTTCCTACCACTTCATGCAGGGTGCAAGGCCACCAAATTCAAGTGCAGTTTCCTACCACTTCAAGCAGGGTGCAAGGCCATCGAATTCAAGTGCAGTTTCCGACCACTTCAAGCAGGGTGCAAGGCCACCGAATTCAAGTGCAGTTTCATACCACTTCAAGCAGGGTGCAAGGCCACCGAATTCAAGTGCAGTTTCATGCCACTTCAAGCAGGGTGCAAGGCCACCAAATTCAAGTGCAGTTTCGTACCACTTCAAGCAGGGTGCAAAGCCACCAAATACAAGTGCAGTTTCATACCATTTCAAGCAGGGTGCAAGGCCACCACATTCAAGTGCAGTTTCATACCATTTCATGCAGGGTGCAAGGCCACCAAATTCAAATGCAGTTTCATACAATTTCATGCAGGGTGCAAGGCCACCACATTCAAATGTAGTTTCATACCATTTCAAGCAGGGTGAAACTACCATAAAACCACACAAAACACCACATGAACAGCACACTAACAGTTCAGTAGACATTCAGTGTGTTCAGTTGATTCACAGCTCATACAGTCGTGACCTCTCCCTCCCCCATCTTGCAGAGACTGAGTCACACCCACACTTCCAGGATTTATAATCGCTCCTCCCTCCCACCGGAAGGGGCGTGGCCTTCAGGGTGTGATTGACAGGACAGAGATCCTCAACATTTTTTAAACACTAATAACACTTTTATTTTTCATTGATGGGAAGAATCCTCTGCACCTGATGAGCAGAGGGGAACTGAGTAAGATGGCCAAAAATCACAGCCGTAAGTGGTAGCGTTTTATCTAAAATCAATATACAGTGCAAACAGGAAGTTGTGAAGTTTAGACTTTTAATCATTTGTCATTTCAAACCAGCCACCACCACCAACAACCATTTGCTGTGCTTTTATTTCAAACCAGCCACACCACCAACAACCATTTGCTGTGCTTTTATTTCAAACCAGCCACCAACAGCCATTTGCTGTGCTTTTATTTCAAACCAGCCACCAACAGCCATTTGCTGTGCTTTTATTTCAAACCAGCCACCACCACCAACAACCATTTGCTGTGCTTCTATTTCAAACCAGCCACCACCACCAACAACCATTTGCTGTGCTTTTATTTCAAACCAGCCACCACCATCAACAACCATTTGCTGTGCTTTTATTTCAAACCAACCACCACCACCAACAACCATTTGCTGTGCTTTTATTTCAAACCAACCACTACCACCAACAACCATTTGCTGTGCTTTTATTTCAAACCAACCACCACCAACAACAACCATTTGCTGTGCTTTTATTTCAAACCAACCACCACCACCAACAACCATTTGCTGTGCTTTTATTTCAAACCAACCACCACCACCACCAACAACCATTTGCTGTGCTTTTATTTCAAACCAACAACCACCACCAACAACCATTTGCTGTGCTTTTATTTCAAACCAACCACCACCACCAACAACCATTTGCTGTGCTTTTATTTCATACCAACCACCACCACCAACAACCATTTGCTGTGCTTTTATTTCAAACCAACCACCACCAACAACAACCATTTGCTGTGCTTTTATTTCAAACCAACCACATTTTCATTTTCAAACCACATTAAGGGCACTCAAGGTCAGTAAAACCACACTCACAGTTTAGCAGACATGTGTTCAGTGTTATTCACAGCTCCAACTGAGAGACGTGATCCTCTCGCTTCCCCCATCTTGCAGAGACTGACTGAGGCACTTAACACTTCCGGGTTTTATAGTCCCTCCGGAAGGGGCGTGACCTTCAGGAGAGAGAATCTCAACATTTTTTAAACACTAATAACGCTTTTATTTTTCATCGATGGGAAAAATCCTCTTGTCCTGCACAGCGGAGTGGGGCTCTGAGTAAGATGGTCAAAAATCACAGCTGTAAGTGGCAGCGTTTTTTCTAAAATCAATATACAGAACAACAGGAATTGGTCAAGATCAGGCTGAGTAACCACAATCTTTTCCCTGTGGATTAACTAGGGGAGTAACTAGGGCCTAGGTTTAAGGCAAGAGGGGAAAGATTTAAAAGGGACATGAGGGGCAACTTTTCCACACAGAATGTGGTGCATTTGTGGAATGTGCTGCTGGAGGAAGTAGTACACGCAGGTACATTTATGGCATTTAAAAGTCACTTTGTTGGATGAATGGATAGGAAAGGATTGGAGGGGCATGAGCCAGGCATATGGGACTAGCTCAGCTCAGCAGCTTGATCGGCATGGATGAGCTAGGCCAAAGAGCTTGTTTCCATGCTGTGCAGCTCTATGACTGAGTGGTTATATAGAGTAACTGGATTCCTCAAAAGCAATCACAGTCAGAAAATCATATTTACTTTCCTTTTAAACTAAATCTTAACTGCAAAAGACATCCCATACTGCAGAGAGGGGAAAAAATCCACAATTTTGTCTGTATTCAATTGAGCCCCAAGAAGAACTAGGCTTCTGGTCTATAATCCTGTTGCAAAATGATAACTCACTTTGAGGGTGTTAACTCTGTCAGTATAGCCTGTTAAGTGTCTCAAGTGAAATGATGCCTGGCTCTTTTCCATGTAGTCTGCAGCGGATTTGATTTGACAAATGTCTGAAGAGCTGAAGCCCAATATTGCCCAGTGCAAAGGAGATAAGTGGTTTCTTAAGCAATGCTGGGCTACCAAATAATCCCTTTGATAAGAAGAAATACATCATTCATCATTCCCAATCCTCATCATATGGAAGTACAGGAACTGCTCGTATGTGTTGAATGTTTTTCATACGCACCAGCTTTATATACACATATTCTAACAGCTTTTAATAAACAAAGGAAACTGCACAATGTTAAACAGAATTTATGTTTTCCACAGGAGAAAGCATTTATAGGATACTAGACCAAGTGCAGACACGTTGGGTCTGTTCCTGCAACGCGCGGTTGCGAGGGGAGTGGGCGTCCTGAGGCATCACACACACACTAACCAACCTCTCACACACACTAACCACCCCCATTGATATTATATTAAGAAGGGAGGGAGGAGAGCGGTAGGGCCGCCGAGCAGCCGTCGGCCTCAGAGTGGGCCTCAGCTCCATGGCCTCGCATCCTCGGCGCTTTAGACCCCGAGTACGGGGAGGGGGAGGGGGTAGTGGGCGGGCGGGCGTGATCTCAAGTGAGCCTGCAGGCCGCCAGCGAGGACGGCGAAAAGCAGCGGGAGGAGCAGCTGATCTGTAGCTTCCGCCAGCGTGACAGAGCCGGGCCGTGGGGGGGGGGGGAAGTGGAGGAGAGCCGGGCGGCAGCAGCCGTTATGGTCGCGCGAGGCACGCGATGAGAAGGTGGCCAGCGAGATGCAAAAAAATGAGTGAGTGGGGGGGGGGGGGTGAAGGATTTTATTAAAAATGTGTACAGAAAAATGACTAAATGTAATGAGGAGTGGATTTGCGAATGTAAAAGTAAAATCGCTAGGTCGCGCGGGGCACGCGATGAGAAGGTGGCCAGCGGGAGGCGAAAAAATGACTGTGGGAGGGGGGTGAAGGATTTTATTAAAAATGTGTACAGAAAAATGACTACATTTAATGAGGAGTGGATTAGTGAATGTAAAAGGGAAATCGCTAGCGAAATGGTAAAAATCTTGGCGTTTTTGCGTCTGGTTTTCGCGGAGTAACGAATCAAAGGCAAAATCAAAAAAATCAAAGGCAAAATCAAAATGACATACACCCACACACACAGTTTTAAAAGTATACTAGACCAAGTGCAGACCCATTGGGTCTGGTCCCCGAACGTGCTTCAGACCCCGGGGTCTAGTTCCCGAACGTGCTTCAGCGTCTTGACGGCGTACAGCGTCTGGAAGGCCGTATGCAGTGTCTCGACGTCGTACGCAGCGTCTTGACAGCGTACGCAGCGTGTTGACGGCTGCGTACGACGTCGAGACGCTGCGTACGGACGTTGAGATGCTGCGTACGCCCTCAATGGGGCTGCGGGCCGACAGGCCGTTGACGCGCCGGCTCTGTGATGCTAGCTGAAGGCAAAGATGGGTTGTTCCGCCGCTGCTTTTCGGCGTCCTCGGAAAGAGGACGGCGAAAAGCAGAGGCGGAAGAGACGATGTTTGGCTTGAGCCAGCGTGAGAGAGCCAGCCCGGGGGGGGGGGGGGGGGTGGGGGGTAGTGGAGGAGAGCCGGGCAGCAGCAGTGAAAATCGCCAGCGAAAAAAGTAAAATGTTGCCGTTTTTGGAGGAGAGCCGGGTGCTTGAGCCAGTGTGAGAGAGCCGGCCCGGGGGGGATGGGGGGGTAGTGGAGGAGAGCCGGGCGGCAGCAGCGAAAATCGCTAGCGAAAGGAAAAAAAATCGTCGTTTTTGGAGCAGAGCCGGGCTGGCCAGCAGGAGGCGACAAAATTAGTGAGTGGGGGGGGGGGGATGGATTTTATTTTAAAATGCGTACATAAAAATGTCTAAATCTAATAAAGAGTGTGTTAGGGTATGTAAAAGTGTAATGTCTAGCGAAATGGAAAAAAATCGCGTGTGGTTTTGGCGGAGCAAGGAATCAAAGGCCAAATGTGACACCCACAAATAAACACACACACACACACACACAGTTTTAAAAGTATATAGATAGATAGATAGATAGATAGATTTCAGCAGTGGCAGGACAAATTCAAAAATACTACAGAATTTTCCAAATCCATTTTTTAATTTTGCCTTTCTTCCCCCTGCCCCCTCAACACCCAATCCAAATTTCAGCTGCAAAATATATATATATTAAACTGACAACCAATTATTAAGTAGTTATAGATCACAGTAGTTAATTTATTGCTTCACCATTCTCGCGTGAAACATTAGCTCCTTATACGAATCAGAATCTTTCCACAATCCCACATCAGAATTATTTTTCAGTCATGCACTTCGGAATGTTCACCTCTGAACTAAGCAAGGACAGTGATTTAATGGGTGTCAGACAGGCTGATTTACCATATCAGCCCCAATCTTTAGATTATTCTGGACGGTTTCTGACAATTGCCCCATATCAGCGTCACTAGACTTTTCCAGCATTGCCGTTCCAATTTCCATTTCTGCTCCTGAAATCCCTTTCTCTTTCAGCAGGATCTTGAGACATTTGTCCAGTTTTTTAATAAAAATGTCAACATCTTGTTTTTTTATTCCAATGGCTGCTGCAGCATTCAGGTAAGGACACTGATAGCAATTAGTGTGAGACATAAATCCTTGGAAAGTGTAGCCATTTATATCTTGTTTCGTGCCGACTGGAACAACTCTGGAGGGAAGGCAGAAGGAAACAATGTGGGTTTGTTTGACGTTGCTCAATAAGACCCCATTAAATTCAAAATTTGAATAATATAACAAAATAGATACTGTATAATATTTTTTAAACATCCCTCTTCAACAAAAGCAGATTGGTGAGATGGCAGGGGATGGCTGCTATTTTAAAAAAATGACTTGATGGATGAGGCTCGCATACCTAATTCAGACATTCATGATCCTCGTATGAAAAGGAAAACGAAGCTCAACTCAATCAATAACTGCATTGAGGGTGCCAATTACTCACCTGGCTCCAGATACCAGTCTGGTGAAAAGCATAGATCCAAGCTGAGTGACAGCCCTGTCACTGCGCTCGTGGAATTTCTTCAAGGACATTGCTGAAATGTGCAGAAAGAAAGGGACAATGAGGACCCAGCACAGTACAGGCTTCATCAAAGCTCTGTCTAACTTAGTAGAAACCATACAACGTTTTTTTTTTAAATTGCAAGAATGAACAGGATGGTTGCAAAAGCGCAGGTGGGCTAAGGAATGGTTGATGGAACTCAAGTCAAGTCAAGAGAGTTTATTGTGATGTGTCCCAGATAGGACAATGAAATTCTTGCTTTGCTTCAGCACAATGGAATATGGTAGGCATGAATACAGAACTTTATACAGAGAAATGTGAAGTGTGGCATTTTGAGAGCACTAACATGGGCAGAACCTACACAGTGAACGGTAGGGCTCTGGGAGTGTTATGAAGCAGAGGGATCTAGGAGCACAGGTACATAGTTCGTTGAAAGTGGCATCACAGGGAGATAGGGTAGTCAAAAAGGCTTTTGGCACATTGACCTTCATCTGTCAGAACAATGAGTATAGACGTTGGGAGGTTATGTTGCAGTTGTACTGGACGTCGGTAATGCCATATTTAGAGTATTGTGTAGGAAGGAACTACAGATGCTGGTTTAAACCAAAGATAGACACAAAATGCTGGAGTAACTCAGCAGGACAGGCAGCATCTCTGGAGGGAAGGAATGGGTGACGTTTCGGGTCAGGTCTGAAGAAGGGTCTCGACCCGAAACATCACTCATTCCTTCTCTTTAGAATATTGTGTTCAGTTGTGGGCACCATGTTATAGGAAAGATGTTGTCAAGCTGGAAATAGTGTAGAGAAGATTTAGGAGGATGTTACCAGGGCCTGAGCTATGGGGAGATTGAGCAAGCTAGGACTATATTCCTTGGAGTGCACGAGGATGAGGGGTGATCCTATAGAGGTATATAAAATCGTGAAACTTACAAATAGTGAAAGGCTTGGATAGGGTGGATGCGGACAAGATGTTTCCACTGGTGGGAGAATCTAGGACTAGAGGCATCGCCTATGAATTAAACAACGTTAATTTAGGAAATAGATGCGGAGGAATTTCTTTAGTCAGAGGGTGGTGAATCTGTGGAATTCTTTGCCACTGAAGGCTGTTGAGACCAAGTCAATGGATATTTTTAAGGCAGAGATAGATAAATTCTTGATTAGTACGGGTGTCAGGGGTTATGGGGAGAAGGCAGGGGATGGGGTTAGGAGGGAGAGATCGATCAGCCATGATTGAATGGCGGAGTAGACATGATGGGCCCAATGGTTTAATTTTGCTCCTATCACATGTCTTTATGAAAGGAATAGATCGGGTGGGGGGGGAAGATTTAATAAGAATCTGAGAGGTAACATTTTCACGTAAAGGGTGGTAGGTGTATGGAATGAGCTGCCAGAGGAGGTAGTTGAGGCAGGTATGTCACAATTTAAGAAACATTTAGACAGGTACACGGATGGAACAGGTTTTGAGGGATATGGGTCAAACACAGGTAGGTGGGAATAGTGTGGATGGGACATGTTGGCCGGTGTGGGCAAGTTGGGCCGAAGGGCCTGTTTCCATGCTGTGTCACACTATGATTCTAAATACAGATGTAGTAGACAGTCCCGACTTAAACTAAGAATTACTGGCTGTAATTCCATGGTTGTAGTAAATGTGAAACTTATGGGGTTTTTTTATAATGGTTTTAATGGTTAACCAAGTTGACAGCAACTTCTGAAGCAGCTACATAGACATTTAAGCAAGGAGAACAACTTCTGGAGTAGCTACATGGACAGTTAAGGGCCTGTCCCACCGGCATGCGATTGCATGCTTCTAGCGCGACCCAACGTGGTCGCTTGAGGCGTACGGCCTCGCGGGGCCGGTCCCCCTTCGATCGGCAGAGGGAGTTGTGCGGGCTGGTCCCGACATTGCGCGGGGCTCCGAAAATCTTGCACTGTCCGAAAATCCCGCGCGACAACGGCCTGTCAGCCCGGAGCCGCATTGAGGCCGTACGCAACGTCTCAACGGGCGTACGCAGCGTCTCGACGTCGTAAGCAGCGACTTGACGGTGTACGCCTAGCGAGTGGCGTTGCGCGATGATGTCACCGCCCGGCGTGCCGTTGCGTGATGACGTCACCGCCCGACGTCCAAATTCAGTCGGCCCGCCTCCTGCCCAGCTGATTGGTGAGTATGATGTCGGGACCAGCCCCGCACAACTCCAGACGCCTCTGCGGTTGGAAGTGGGACTGGCCCCGCGAGGCCGTACGCCTCTAGCGACCACGTTTGGTCGCGCTAGACGCATGCAATCGCATGCTGGTGGGACAGGCCCTTTAAGCATAGAGAACATTGCATAATCTTTAGGAATCTGTAAACTGATGAGAAAGTAAGAAATTTACAATAGGACTAAAACTATCAGTGTGAAACAATCACTGCCTGATGCGAGGTAAGCTTTCACTGGTGTGCTGATCCCTAACTGTAGTTTAGAAACCACTCTGGAACCTGACAGAAAAAACTATTTTCCAAAGTACATTTCAAATCATATTGGATTTTGAAGTAATATTTAATATTTTACACATAGTAATGATATTTTAGCTTCTTTGTTCTATTAGATTTCCAAACATGACCAGATACTCAGCCACTTTGAAAATGATCACAGAACTTGGATTCCATTGAACTAGTACTTGTCAGGGACCAGTGCTTGGCAAGGGGAAATCCAGGACACCCACCGAGCTAACTAGATTTTCGTGGGCAGCTTTCTGCAGTCAGTAGGAAATCACTTCACCTTGGACCACAAAATTACTGTCTTTGAGAGACACTGAATGGACACAAAACAACTTTTCTCCTGGTGATGACAAAATCCAATGATACACAACAAGTGAGACTGCTCCTGGCACACCACCACACCGCCTGGCAGCTCTTCAGTCGGGACCACACAGTCGGACCACTAAGGAACATGGCTTGTTGATAAGAAAGAAATCCTCAACCAAAGAAGATATTGGAAAAAAAATATTCAGAATCAATTAAATAATTGAGAAATGGGTCTGGGCAGCAGGGTCAACAAAACGAGGGTAGTTATCAACTGATGACTCCGAGGGGCGGATCAAGGGTGCGTGCGGCTTGTAGAACTGCTACCTCACGTCACCAGAAACACAAGGGCGGCACAGTGGTGCAGCCATAGAGTTGCTGCCTTACAACGCCAGAGACCCAGGTTTGATCCTGACTACGGGGTGGTTGTCTGTAAAGAGTTTGTACGTTCCCTCTGCGAACTATGTGGGTTTTCTCACAGTCAATGCATGCATTTGCCTCCAGCAATTTGCCATCATAGGACATAGACCATAGTACAGTACAGTACATGAACAGGTCCTTTGGCCCACAATGTTTGTGCTATAACATGATGCCAAGACCAACTCTTATCAGCCTGCACATAATTCATATCCCTTCATTCCATGCAAATCCATATGCCTATCCAAAAGTCTCTTAAATGTGCCTGCCTCCACCACCACCCTGGGCAATGCGTTCCAGGCACTCACCAGCCTCTGTGTAAAAAAGCTTGTCCCTCACATCTCCTTTAAACTTCTCCCCTCACCTGAAAGCTATGTCCTCTAGTATCATACTAAAATAGAAGATACAGACCCTCCATCCTGGGAAAAGGTTTTGACCGTCTCCCCAGTCTATGCCTCTCATACTTTTATACGCTTCTATCACATCTCCCCACAACCTCTGACATTCTAGAGAAAACAAACCATGTCTGTCCAATTTCTCTCTGTAGCAAATACCTCATAATCCATAGTCAAAAAGACCCAACTATAGGCTAGAAAAAGGTCACATGGTGGAAAACGTTTATCTCCACTCGAGATGGATGCTGAACTTCATCTACATCATTTTTTGAATATTCAATTTATCAAAATGTTAGCATTTTATAAAGGGATTGTGAAATGAAATGGATTAAACTTTGACGAATATTCAAAAAATGCTGTAGATGCATTAACATTTTACTGGAGAAATCTGTAGGGTATGGATTAGATTCCTGGACATCCTGAGTCCCATTAATGACTCCCTCCACCTTCACCTTGGAGAATTTATCCTTGTTTTATTTAGAAGATGGAGGCTTAAAATAAATTGTGATTTATAATTTAATTCAGTCAATATGAAACTAAAAAAATGCATCATTAACTTCTCAGCAACAAAAAGTATCTGCAACGGATATTTTTATCTCATACACTGCACATTTGGCAGTGCTTCACAGTAGTTTTGACACTGCACTAAGATGAGGTTTGCAGTGCAGCTGCAGCTCTCCTGGAATCTGTTTGAGATTTGTCAGGTGTGACACAACTTTGAGGGGGTGGTCTCACACCAGCTGTACTCAACCACAAGCATGGAGAAGTCTTCCTTGTAAAAAACATTTTAAAGCCCTTTGTGGTTGAATTTGCATTAATCTGGTAGTTTATAACATTTAAAGCCCGATATTTAATGTTTCATTTAGCAAGGTAGCATGATTGCTATTGGAGGCAAATGCCATTGCAGCCAACTCTTCACGAACATTAAGTACGACGATAGCTGGGTGTGCCTTGTTGATAACCATGTAATTTGCTGTTGCCAGTTTCTACTTCTCATAATTTAGACAAACTCCAAGAGCACCATTTAAGAAAAATAAAAACAAATGCCAGTCTGAAGAAGGGTTTCGGCCCGAAACGTTGCCTATTTCCTTTGCTCGATAGATGCTGCCTCACCCGCTGAGTTTCTCCAGCATTTTTGTCTACCACTCGGTATTCAACTGGCTTAAACAAATTAGCACTAAAATAAACTGAGAAAACGAATCATTTTTAAGTTATAAATATGAAAGCTATGTACTATAATACTATGCTACAATGAATGTTTATATGGCAATTAAACTGGTATCTTAATGTCATAAAATTATAATTACTTTCTGGTATAATTTACACAATCCAAAGCAAAATCATCAGAGATGAAGCTTTTACTTTATTACTGCTGTGTTTAGAAAAAAATTAAATTAAAGCACTTTTCAGATGCGAGTACTTGAATTGATAAAAATCAATTAACAATGAACAGCTGCAAAGCATCTTAAGTGCCATTATTATAAAGAGGAACAGCAGCATCACTCACTTCACTGGCAACACTCCTGTCAGTAGATTGAGATACAAGGATGTTTTGAACGGAGCTGTGGGATGCAATTCTATACCAACGAACTGAAGAAGCCATTAGAACATCACAATGGTGAAGCAGATCACAAGCACAGCTCATTGTGCTACTTCTGATTTCACTGAATTTTGGTGATATGCAAGAAACTGTGTGCCGTTTTGGTCTCCAAATTTGAGGAAGGACATTCTTGTTATTGAGGGAGTGCAGCGTAGGTTCACAAGGTTAATTCCCGGGATGGCGGGACTGTCATATGCTGAGAGAATGGAGCGACTGGGCTTGTACACTCTGGAATTTAGAAGGATGAGAATTTAGATGAGAATTTGGAAAAAATGCCATCATTTAGAACGGAGATGAGGAAACACTTTTTCACAGAGAGTTGTGAGTGTGTGTAATTCTCTGCCTCAGAGGGAGGTGGAGGCAGGTTCTCTGGATAGTTTCAAGAGAGAGCTAGATAGGGCTCTTAAAGATAGCGGAGTCAGGGGATATGGGGAGAAGGCAGTAACGGGGTACTGATTGGGGATGATCAGCCATGATCACATTGAATGGCGGTGCTCGCTCGAATGGCCGAATGGCCTACTCCTGCACCTATTGTCTATTGTCTAAACTATTGGGCCAAAACTGGGTTTTGCTGTTGTCAACTTGCCACCTAAAGTTATCCCACTCCAAAATACTGAGACCCAGCATGGTAGGTTTGTCTTGTATAATATAATGCCATCAAGTAGATTGGCCAAAACAAGCTCTGCCCATTAAACCCTGATAGTGAGCTGTCATAAACCAGATCAGACCTGCTAAGGATTCTGAATGTATTTGACATTCAGCAATAATAGACATGAAAATAAATCTAATTAAGTTTTTTAAATATTATAAATGTAAAATAAGGATAGTATTAAGCTAAAGTCAATGTATTTATGAAAATGTAAATTAACCAATTCTTATTTTTCTCTCCAATCAGATGATCAGGCTCAGTGTTCGATCCAGATCGAGCCTGCTGCCTATATGCTGGAAAATTGCAGCAAGTACTTGCTTGGTCACAGGACTTCAAGAACCCAACTTCAGAGGGCAGTCAGGAAAATCCCAACACAGAGCAGCCAACAAGTTCAGGATTTATATTTGTGTGGGGGTTGCAAACTTCCTTACATTTACGGACCTGTGTGCAAGCGGTTCAGCACAGAACTGCCAGCATTCCCAGCAAGTTCGGGCCAAGTCTATTCGTCAAATAGAAGTTGTGTTTTATTGAAAAAAATGCCATCAATCTTGAGGCAGTGTTTTGAACACAGAAAAAAACTGCAGCTCAAATTGCTTTTCAAAACGTGGGGCTAGAAATGGCTTTGCTACTGCAGTAGCTGACAAATGGTTCTGCAGGATCCATTAGTCTGTTTGTAAAAGTCATAAAAGGATTGAGACCTGCAATAGGAAAGTTCACAGAAAAGTACTGGCATGTTTCTCTGTGTAACACTGTGCCGAATCAGACAATGCCGGTTTCAGCACGGCATTTCCCAAAGACATGCTGCAAGTTCTTCAGTCAGCTCTTATCTCATCGGAGTAATCTTTGCTGCCAGCTCTGAAAGGGACACGCCACAGTAAAATAAAACAACACTCCTCCATCTTGAGGAGTGTTGTTACCAAATTAATTGTGGTTCTTTAGAGTGTGGAGATGAGGTTTAAGAGGGGGCAAACAGGGGCCAAAGAGTCACATTTCCCAATGGACACTGAGGTATTCAGAAATCTGTACAACATTACTCCAGGTGTAACTAATCTTCAATAGCACATTATTTATTGGAACTGTGGGTCTTGCTTTAACTTTCATATGAAAATGACCACAGGAAATGCGTTCCAGAAACTAATTGTCCTGTAACTTAATGCCAACACCCTCCAGGTTGTATCGCCAGGACAGTGTATCTTTAGAAATTATTTACCTATAACCTGAACCGGCAAAGCAAGGTCATATGTCTTCATATTGATTAAATATTCATGTCACAACAATAATAGAGTCCGGTTCCAAATACATTTACTATCATCCATATTTATCACCAAAATTGCGTATTATGAGTTCACGCAGCATACAGAACTATTACCTAACTGGATTGTGAGCTTGCAACTCTCTTGCAAGGATCCTAATGAATATGTGAATGAAGGTCAGCAGTAAAGCACAAACTGAACCAGGCCTTACCTTAGTTATATGCATAATGCATATCATAAACAGAGCAACATATTCCTGGATGTAATTGTAAATCAATCCGTCACTTGTACCAGCAATATTTTTGCATGTTATGTCAGAAACTGGGACAAACAACGGCTGTGACTTACAAAATAATGCAGGAAAACAGGATGGCACAGAACTCCTGGGAAACACTAGCCTTGTTTGAAAATATTCATACACTGTAGCCACATATCAAACTACAGTAAACCTTCACAATTATGGATGCTGGTTTAAACCGAAGATAGACACAAAATGCTGGAGTAATTCAGTGGGACATGCAGCATCTCTGGAGAGAAGGAATGGGTGACGGTTTGGGTCGAGACCCTTCTTCAGATTGAGAGTCAGGGGAAGGGGAGATACAGAGTGTAAGGCGTGAAAGGAGATTTTGCAATGGAGCAGACTAAATGTGCAGGAAGTAACTGCAGATGCTGGTTTAAACCGAAGATAGACACAAAATGCTGAAGTAACTCAACAAGACATACACTTCCTTATCTCTGTATCTGCCCCTCTCCAGACATTTTGTGTTTGTATTCACAATTACGGACATCTATATAATGGATTTTGGTTATAGTGGACCAAGACGTCCGTCTGTGGTGGCGGTTGGTGGGTGTCTCATAAATCAGCAGAAAGGTGGTGGCGGGGAGAGCGCGAATACTCTTGAAGAGCGTTGCATTGGGCATGAGGTTTGCAGCGGCTGAAACAAAGCGAGGTCCCGGGGTGATGGATGCAGATGCAGCTACTGCACCTGCATCGCCCTGACAATGTTAATTCGATGTATTCAAGAGAGAGTTACATTTAGCTCTTAAGGCTAATGGAATCAAGGGATATGGGGAGAAAGCAGGAATGGGGTACTGATTTTGGATGATCAGCCATGATCATATTGAATGGAGGTGCTAGCTCGAAGGGCCGAATGGCCTACTCCTGCACCTATTTTGTTTCTATGTTTCTAACATGAGCCTCCGTTGCCTGGTAAAAGCGCAAGGCTCTCGTTGCACTGCCCCCCGATTCTGTCAGGTTACCCAATGAACTGGCACCACATGGCGTGCTTCTGGTATGTGGGAGCAGAGAGCGCGAGCAGCATGAAGAGGGCGTGAGTAGCGGGCCTGGCCCCATTGCACCATGTGTGGGACCGGGGGCCCTGTGGCTCCCTGACTTGTGAATTCTCCCTGGCTTTCCCCCATCCCCCCCTCCCCTGGACGCCACACTTCTTCCCATCCAGCCGGGTTAAACTAGTTAATATTTACTCCCACATTCGTTTATAGCAGACAATCGGCAATAACGGACAACATTTCTTCCATCCCCCGAACTCCCAATCTCCCCAGTCCGTTTTAATGTACAAGGAAACAGTGAGGAAAACACACATTGTTGTGTAGCAGTGACCTCTAGTGTCAAAAACGAAAAATAAATAACCTTGAAAAATAAATGACTTCTTTAATAACCTTGTTTACTGTGGATAACTGCAGATGGAAAAAGATCCAGACTTATCGACTATAGACAATAGGTACAGGAGTAGGCCATTCGGCCCTTCGAGCCAGCTGATCATCCCCAATCAGTACCCCATTCCTGCCTTCTCCCCATATCCCCTGACTCCGCTATCTTTAAGAGCCTTATCTAGCTCTCTCTTGAAAGTATCCAGAGAACCGGCCTCCATCGCCCTCTGAGGCAGAGAATTCCACAGACTCACAACTCTCTGTGAGAAAAAGTGTTTCCTCGTCTCCGTTCTAAATGGCTTACCCCTTATTCTTAAACTGTGGCCCCTGGTTCTGTACTCCCCCAACATCGGGAACAGGTTTCCTGCCTCTAGCGTGTCCAAACCCTTAATAATCTTATATGTTTCAATAAGATCTCCTCTCATCCTTCTAAACTCCAGAGTATACAAGCCCAACCGCTCCATTCTCTCAGCATATGACAGTCCTGCCATCCCGGGAATTAACCTTGTAAACCTACGCTGCACTCCCTCAATAGCAAGAATGTCCTTCCTCAAATTAAGGGAGCAAAACTGCACATAATACTCCAGGTGTGGTCTCACTAGGGCCCTATACAACTCTTTGCTCCTATACTCAACTCCTCTTGTTATAAAGGCCAACATGCCATTCGCTTTCTTCACTGCCTGCTGTACCTGCATGCTTACTTTCATTGACTGATGAACAAGGACCCCCCAGATCTCATTGTACTTCCCCTTTTCCCAACTTGACACCATTCAGATAATAATCTGCCTTCCTGTTTTTGCCACCAAAGTGGATAACCTCACATTTATAAAACATTAAACTGCATCTGCCATGTATCTGCCCACTCACCCAACCTGTCCAAGTCACCCTGCATTCTCATAGCATCCTCCTCACAGTTCACACTGCCACCCAGCTTTGTGTCATCAGCAAATTTGCTAATGTTACATTGAATCCCTTCATCTAAATCATTGATGTATATTGTAAATAGCTGCAGTCCCAGCACTGAGCCTTGCGGCACCCACTAGTCACTGCCTGCCATTCTGAAAGGGACCCATTAATCCCTACTCTTTGTTTCCTGTCTGCCAACCAATTCTCTATCCATGTCAGCACTCTACCACCAATACCATGTGCCCTAATTTTGCCCACTCTCCTATGTGGGACCTTATCAAATGCTTTCTGAAAGTCCAGATACACTACATCCACTGGCTCTCCCTTGTCCATTTTCCTAGTTACATCCTCAAAAAATTCCAGAAGATTAGTCAAGCATGATTTCCCCTTCGTAAATCCATGCTGACTCGGACCGATCCTGTACTGCTATCCAAATGTGCCGCTATTTTATCTTTTACTCCAGCTCCTTCCCCACCACCGATGTCAGGCTAACTGGTCTATAATTCCCTGTTTTCTCTCTCCCCCCTTTCTTAAAAAGTGGGATAACATTAGCTACTCTTGAAGAATGCAAAATAATAATTTGAAAATTGGAACTTCTCACTACTTCTGTGTACATTTTCTAGTGTGACTATTTTGTATTTCCGGACAGTCCATTCCTTAGATCAAAGCTATGCAATCTATCTCAATTCAAATTCAAATAATGATGAGCTAATATCATGCAGTCGCTTAATCTGAATTACTGAATAAATTGGGTTGTTATTGCAAGGGAATATACATAGAATATAGTATAGATTTCAAGGCAAGCAGATACAATAATTACATGCTGCCTGACCCACTGAGTTACTCCAGCATTTTATGTCTATCTTTGGCGTAAACCAGCATCTTTAGTTCATTCCTACGCAATAATACATCATTTAAAATATATATGAAAAAAAACCAGATTTACCCAAAGATACAGGGTTATTTGGGGTCTCCAGAAGTCTTTCACCATGAGCTTCGGACAACTTCTTGATTTCACTGGAAAGATAACTGAACATTTCCTGCAAAAAACACAAATTTCACTCATTAAGGTCATAAGTGCTAGGAGTATTAGGCCATTTGGCCCCATCATGTCTACTCCGCCATGCAATCATGGCTGATCTATCTCTCCCTCCGAACCCCATTCTCCTGCCTTCTCCCCATAACCTCTGACACCTGTACTAATCAAGAACCTATCTATCTCTGCCGTAAAAAATATCCACTGACTTGGCCTCCACAGCCTTCCAGATTCAAGATTCAAGAGAGTTTATTGTCATGTGTCCCAGATAGGACAATGAAATTCTTACTTTGCTTCAGCACAACAGAATATAGAAGGCATGAATACAGAACAGATCAGTGTGTCCATATACCATTGTATAAATATAGACACACATGAATAAATAAAACAGATAAAGTGCAAATAAACTGATAATGCGCTATTAATGTTCAGAGTTTTGTTTGAGTTGAGTTCAATAGCCTGATGGCTGCGGGGAAGAAACCGTTTCTGAACCTGGACGTTGCAGTCTTCAGGCTCCTGTACCTTCTACCTGAAGGTAGCGGGGAGATGAGTGTGTGGCCAGGATGGTGTGGGTCCTTGATGATGCTGCCAGCCTTTTTGAGGAAGCGACTGCGATAGATCACCTCGATGGTAGGGAGGTCAGAGCCGATGATGGACTGGGCAGTGTTTACTACTTTTTGTAGTCTTTTTCGCTCCTGGGCACTCAAGTTGCCGAACCAAGCCACGATGCAACCGGTCAGCATGCTCTCTACTGTGCACCTGTAGAAGTTAGAGAGAGTCCTCCTTGACATACCGACACTCCGTAATCGTCTCAGGAAGTAGAGGCGCTGATGTGCTTTCTTTATGATAGCATCAGTGTTCTCAGACTAGGAGCGATCTTCAGAGATGTGCACGCCCAGGAATTTGAAACTCTTGACCCTTTCTACCATCGACCTGTTGATATAAACGGGACTGTGGGTCCCCATCCTACCCCTTCCAAAGTCCACAATCAGTTCCTTGGTTTTGCTGGTGTTGAGGGCCAGGTTATTGTGCTGGCACCATTTGATCAGTTGGTCGATCTCACTTCTATACTCTGACTCGTCCCCATCAGTGATACGTCCCACAACAGTGGTGTCGTCAGCGAACTTGATGATGGAGTTCGCACTATGACCGGCTACGCAGTCATGAGTATAGAGTGAGTACAGCAGGAGGCTGAGCATGCAGCCTTGAGGTGCTCCCGTGCTGATTGTTATCGAGGCTGACACCTTTCCACCAATTCGAACAGTCTGTGGTCTGTGAATGAGGAAGTCGAGGATCCAATTGCAGAGGAATGTGCAGAGACCCAGTTCTGAGAGTTTGATAACCAGCTTGGAGGGGATGATTGTATTAAATGCCGAGCTGTAATCAATGAATAACAGCCTGACATATGAGATTTTGTTGTCCAAGTGGTCCAGAGCGGAGTGGAGAGCCAGCGAGATCGCATCCACCGTTGATCTGTTGTGGCGGTAAGCGAACTGCAGTGGGTCCAGGTTTTTCTCGAGGTAGGAGTTGATCAGGAGTTCACCACCCTCTGACCAAAGAATTCCAGATTCACCACCCTCTGACTAAAGACTTTTCTCCTCATCTCCTTCCTAAAAGAATGCCTTGTTAGTCTACAAAATAATTAACAGGAATAACTCATAACTGTAACATTCAATTAGGTTATGTTATCTGCCATCTTTTTTCATTTAGTATTCACTCTACTGCTCCTGAAAGTTGAACTTTCTTTACTTCCACAGATGTTGCCTGACCCACCGAGTTCCTTCAGCAGTTTGCATTTTGCTCGAGATTCCAGCATCTGCAACCTAGTGTCTGCAGAGCAACTGAATTTCTACTAATAGATCAAACATATTGTCACCCTTCAATCACCCTTAACAAAAATTCAATATGAAGAAGATTAAGTAATTGTTCACAAACAGAAAATCATTGCCCAAATATTAGAAAGTCTGGAATTGTGAACTCAAAGTATTCAAAGCTACATTTTCCCCCATGATAAAGCAGAAAAACAGGTAACTATTTTGACAACTGCTTACAAACTGATGTGTGATTATATAGCAACAATATCAGTAAGCTTACTGTGCATCGTAAACTAACAACATTGAATTGTAATACATATACTTATTGATTCTTCTAACATGTACACTGATATATGTTGCAATGGAATGAAAATCAGATTGCATTACACCTATAACCCAAAGTATCAACATACACATCAAAATACTTAAATAAAAAGGATTGAAACCAGTCCTCTGTACACTTTTTGCTTTGCCGAATCTTTCGAATTCTTGTCAAGGTAGCATTTCCCATTTATAACACTTAATTTGTGACATTATACAAATTATAGAACATTGAACTTTACTGCAGAGGAAACAGGCCAGGTCTGTGCTAAACATGATGCCAAGACCAACCCTTATCTACCTGCACTTAATCCATATTCTCCAACTCCCTGCATATCCATGTAGCAATCCCTTAGAAGTCACTAGACCAAGTGCAGACCCGTTGGGTCTGTTCCCCCAACGCGTGTTTGTGGGGGTGGGGGCGGGGCAGCATGCGGCGTCACACACACTAACCACCCCCGCACACACTAACTACCCCCCTTGATATTATATTAATATTATTAATTTGCTCCTTTTACCCCATAACCCTATCCAGTGACGCATAGCCCCCAACTCGCAGGCGCGTCTAGAGAGGGAGGGGGGGGGGGGTAGAGAGTGAGGGCAGAGAGAGAATGGGGAGAGACAGAGAGATAGGCAGAGACAGAAGGGCAAGAGACAGATGGAGAGGGGGGTGGAGGGGAGGAGGTGAGAAGAGGAGGGGGGGTGGAGGGGAGCCAGGCGAGTGAGTGGGCTGCGAAATGCGGAGACAGAAGCGGCTTCTGGCTCTCTGGAAACTCACAGCTGGAATAAGCAGGCGGGCGGGGGAGGGGTGGGGCTTCACGAGCTGCACAGGCAGCGCGGAAAAGTTTCAGCGCATGAGGCGCCGCTGACCCAGAGATCTGCAGAACAAAGATCCTATAGCGGCGCTGTAGAATCTTTGTTCTGCAGAACTTTGTCGATCTTTCTGCGCCTTTTGAAGAACGGGGGGTGGGTGGGCGAACGTACCTCGTGGAAAACTGCGCATGCGCGTTGACAGCAGCTGCATTAATCCACAGTGGTGGGGGGCGGGGCCAGGAGGCAGGTGGGCCTCGATTGGTGGGCATATGGGCATTGTGACGTCAGCAGCTGGCAAGCGGCGATTATTTTTTAAAAAGTGACCTTTGTGAACAACTTTATTCAAAATCTGGGGAAATAATTGAGCAAATTTAGAGTGGATTTCTGAAATCATAAGTTAAATCCCTACCGAAATATGTAAAAATCTCTGCGTTTTTGCGTCTGGTTTTCGAGGAGATACGTTTCAAAGGCAAAATGACACACACCCACACAGTTTTAAAAGTATATAGATTGTTGTAACTGCCTCCCCTACCACTCCTGGCAGCACATTTCAGCCACATTGCCCTCGGTGCAAAAAACCTGCCCCACAAATCTCCTTTAGACTCCCCCCCCCTCACCTTAAAGCTATGCCCTCTAGTATTTGATATTTCCACTCTGGGAAATAGGTCCTGACTGTCAGGTCTTCCTCCAACTTTTGGTCTTGCAGAAAAGACAATCCAAGTCTGTCCAACCTCTTCCTCTAGTCAATACCCTCTAATCCAAGCAGCATTCTGGTAAACCTCCTCTGCAATCTTTCCATAACCTCCATATCCTTCCTGCATTGGGATCACTAGAACTGCACACTATATTCAAAATGCAGCCCAACCAAAGTCCTATAAAGCTGTACCAGGACCTCCTGACTCATAGTCAATGCCCCGACCATGGAAGGCAAGCATACCATATGCCTTCTTTATCACTATCTACCTGTGTTGACACTTTCAGGGACTTATTGACCTGGATCCCACAATCCCTTTGTATATCAATGCTGTTAAGGTTCATGCCATTAATTGTATATTTTTTTCTTGCATTGGACCACCTAAAGTGCAACACCTCACTTCTGAAGATGGGTCCTGACCCAAAAAGGCACCGTGTTCACCATGGATGCTGTCTGACCCAATGAGTTACTTGAGCACATTGTTTTTTTTTAAGTAAACCAGCATCTGCAGTTCCTTGTTTCTGCAATACCTCACATTGCTCGGGTTAAATTCAATCTGCCATTTCTCCGCCAATTTCTGTCGCTGATTTATATCCCGCTATCTACTTTAACAGTCTTCCTCACAATCTGTGACCCTAGCCATCTTGGTGTCACCTGCAAACTTATTAACCAACCCATCCACATTTATGTCCAAGTCATTTATATATATATATATATATATATATATATATATATATATATATATATATATATATCACAAACAACAGCAGTCCCAGCATAGATCCCTGCGGAACTCCACTGCTCACAGACCTTCATCCGGAATATTACCCTTCCACCACAGCCCTCTGTCTTCTATCAATAAGCCAGTTCTGAATCCATACAATCAAGTCATAGTTTATCCCATGTATCTTAATCTTCTGGATAAACCTGAACATGCCGGCCCTGAATTTCCATCAACAGTCCTTTAAATGACTCCCACCTGTCAGATGTGGACATGTATTAAAAACTGCTCCCAGTGCACACTCCCGAGCTCCTGCCTAACATTAGTTTAACTTGCCTTACTCCAATTTAGTATCTTCCTGCAAGGTCCAGCCTTCTCCTTATTCATGGAACAAGAAAACATGCACAGTCTTATTAATGTTTTTTCCTTTTTGATGCATTTTCATCTCATTTTCTTTTATTCTCCCACCACACTTGGGTGAGGCAACTGCCCAGTTCCTGTGTTTGATTTTATGAGAAAGACCATTTAAACATCATTACTTTATTCAGATATGTTCATCACCTTATAAACCTCCTCACTTCCCAAATCATATTACTCAAACTTATTTATTTTTATATCTGCGGATTTTGGCGAAAAGTAGTTTTAAAGGCACCTTTCTTCAGATTTTCTTGATACCACATCCTAAACAATAATCAATGACAAAATAATTATCATAAATCTTTAAATACATAACAGATAGTTCCTTTCCAGTACATTCAAAGTACAGTGCTTATTGTACTTAAATACTAAAACAAATATAATTTCTAACAGTGGAAAAGTTGCTGATTATACTCAGAATATGAGATTGCACAAAGTCATTCATATGCACTGATCATGGAAAACAAATACTTTATCCATTCATGTATCATTATCTCCTGGTAAAACTTTGAGTACTGTTATGATTATTAGGAAGTATGCATTCTTAAGCTCCACCATACGAAAGTAAGGGCACACAACCATAAGTTCTTGTGAACAAATTTCAAAGCTAAGTGCAGTTTGTTCCAAAGGTCATGTATGAAAAATATAAAGCTTCCATCAGTTTACTCAGAAAGAGCATATTATTTTTCTTTTTTTAAGATTCTATTTAAGATTTCTTCTTTTAAGATTCTATTGGTGGCGCCGCAGTGGCTGCCTTGCCAACAGTCTGTCTCATCCTTTTCTTCTTTGTTGTTTTTTAGTATGTGTTAAATTGATGCTTTAGTATATCTTTAGTTTTGTTTTATGTGGGCGGGCGGTGGGGGTTGGGGAAACTTTTTAAAACCTCATACCTCGACGGAGATGCGATTTTTTTCCGTATCATATCTCCGTCCGCACTGCGGCCTAACACCATGGAGCTGACGGCCTCTGTTGGGGACCGACTTCAGGAGCTCCAACCGCGGGATCCTGTAGAACCTAACATCGTGGAGCTGGCGGTCCTTGGTTAGGGACCAACTTTTGGAGCTCCAGGCCGCAAGAGCTTTGCCCACCCCGATCGCGGGAGCTTCGATCGCCCTGATGCAGGAGCTTCGACCGCCAGCTGCGGGAGCTTCCATTGCCCCGACTGCAGGTGGTACGACTGCCCCGTCCGCGGGAGATTAAGGAGGAAAGAAGATTAGACTTTATTGCCTTCCATCAGTGAGGAATGTGGGGAATCCGCTGTGGTGAATGTTTAGGTTAACATTTATGTAGTTGTGTGTCTTGTTGCTTTTTTTTTGTATGGTAAATCGAATATCACTGTAACTTAAGAGCCTGTCCCACTTGGGTGTCATTTGCGCGTAATTAACGCAACATAATTTCCGCGTCACGACGCTTGGTGCACATTACGCGTGCATGGTGCGTGGTGACATAGGCAGTGGTGCGCGGCGCCCCAGGATTTTGGGATGCACAAAATCTTCGCGCGCCATCTGCATGACGCGCAAATGACGCCCAAGTGGGACAGGCCCTTTAATTGGCACACGTGACAATAAAATACCCTTTGAACCCTTATGCTCAACTTTGTATCTTAGTTGACCAACAAACTTAACTGCAGGTCATTACATCAACCTTCTACTGTCTTCCAATTTACATTGGCCTAGCAACTTTCATAACCAGCAATATAAACTGGTCGCTCAACTATCCCCGTCAAATTCCGAGAATATTAAAAACCAAAACTTTGGTAAGTTGTTCACTGAATTTTGGTTCTTAGTAGCAGTAATTATTTCTATAAATAGATTAGACTCCTTGCACATAATATTAAAATAACTTAATCAATCATGTTTTGGTTCATTCTTTGCAGTGCATTTCCGACAGTGTATGTTCTACACTGTAATTCTGTAACCGGTAATTCTTATTTTAAATAAATATGCATTTCATTGCAACAGTTTATAGTTTCCACACTATTAAATCGCCATGAATTCTAAATAAAGAATGGTGACTGTCTGACCACAGGACATCTGTGTAAATGACGTCGTTAATGAACATTTAATGAGTCTTAGAAAATTAATCTAATTGTGCCAGTTTATCTTAATAGGATCCGTCCTCAAGTCAATCTGAATTGATCTCCTTTAAATAGGACAAAGAAGATTGTTTATTAAGGACAAAGACTTTACTGAATACTAATTAAACCAAAATGCAAGACAAACAAAAGTTCAATAAAAAGAAACAAGCTAGCAAAGCAGTAAGAGTAAATAGACAGGCAAATATC
>CM075977.1:333027890-333080601 GCA_038087875.1 Malacoraja senta
ATATGTTGGATGTCCTTCTAACGTGGAAAACCCTCATCCTGGGATCTGGCAGAGATGGAGAAATTGAGAGTAGGATAAGGCAACTAAAAGGTCTGTCTCACTGTGCGAGTTGACCCACGAGTGACCCCGAGTTTAAAACAAATTTAACTCGTGGTAATCACGTACAATTAACGTAGCGGGAACGTCGGAACTCGTGGACGCAACTTAGCGACTCTTGGCGCTAACGGGAGGTACACGTGAAACTTGTTAACTCTTGCAAAAGTTCAAACATGTTTGAAATTTTAACCTCAAGAGTACATTTTACTCGTGGAAAAGTTCAAACATGTTTGAACTTTTCCACGAGTAAAATGTACTCTTGAGGTTAAAATTTGAAACATTTTAAACTCGTTGTAAGAACGTAGTGGCCCGTGCGTTTAACTTTGTGACTCGTGATTCTACCGTGGGAACTCTTTTTAGAAACAATAATCAGGGACAGAAATATCAGTTACTTAGACTTTTTAAAGACAAATTCTGCTTAACAAAGTTAAGCAAGTTATTGATAAGGTGACAGAGTGGGTAGAAAAGAAAAAATTGCTTTAAGTTTATATATAAATTTTGTGTATTTGGGACTGAGCTCACAACCTTAAGACAAACCAGTATTGAGGAACAGCGTGAGAACATTTTATGACACTTCATGGCAGCCTAATCTGAGGTTTGCCAGTCACGTCCAGAAGCCATCTCTACCAGTGCTGTTGAAGAAGACAGGGTTGTGTTCACCTCTCCTGCACCCCTGTTCCGTAGGACAACACCAACTCTTTCATTATGCGGATGTTAAAGGCTGGGTTTTATTGTCAAGCCATGATGCCAGATACCCGATCTCTCTACTGAACTTTACTGAATCAAAGGGTTCTATAGGAGGTGCTGCCTCAAAAAGGCAGCCAGCATTGTCATGGACCCACACTACCCTGGCCGTGCTCTCATTTCATTCCTGCTGAGCAGAAGGTATAAGAATCTGAAAACCATGACCTCCAGGTTCAAGCACAGCTTCTTCCCAACAACCATCGGGCTTTTGAACGCAACAAATGCTAACTAAACTATGAACTACAAACTGCCTTGTTTTCACTGAGGACTTTGGGATTTTTGCAATAATACTGGATTTTTTAATATATATTTTCTTTGTTTAGTGTATTATCTATGAGTATTGTGTTTACTGGCCTGTTTAGCTGCTGCAAGTGGGAACTCTTTAACTCAGAGGGCAGGCAGCATCTCTGGAGAGAAGGAATGGGTGATGGGATGACATTTCCAAATTGGGGGAGGGGGGGTGAGGGGGGTGGGGTGGAGGAGAGAGGGTGGAGAGTGGAGGGAGAGGAGGGGAGACTGATGGGGGTGGCTTCATTCACTGGCTGCGGGTGCCTGTCACTGAAACAGGTAGGTGTAGTTTAGTTTAGAAATACAGCGTGTAAACAGGCCCTTCGGCCCACCGGGTCCGCGCCGACCAGCGATCCTTGCACATTAACACTATCCACCCACTAGGGACAATTTTTACATCTACCAAGCCTATTAACCTACAAACCTGTACGTCTTTGGAGTGTGGGAGGAAACCGAAGATCTCAGAGAAAACCCATGCAGGTCACGGGGAGAACGTACAAACTCCTTACAGAGAGCAACCGTAGTCGGGATCGATCCCAGGTCTCCGGTGCTGCATTCGCTGTAAGGCAGCAACTCTACCGCTGCGCCACCATGACCAGATAACTAAGTGGGTATCTGGTAGACATCAGTTAATCTCCTTCAATGGGGACAGAGAGATCAATGAAGGGGAGAGAGGTGTCAGGGATAGTCCATGTAAATTTGAGGGCAGGGTGGAAGTTAGTGGTTAAGTTAATGAATTCAACGAGTTCTGCATATGTGCAGGAAGCAGCCCCAATGCAGTCGTCGATGTAGTAGAGGAAGATTTGGTGGAAGGTGCCAATGTACATTTGGAACAAAGACTGTTACATATAGGCAAATACAGAGAGGAAGGGTGGGAAATAGAAGCAGTGTGGGAAACACACTGAAAAGAGATAAGGTCAGTGAAAATTTCTGTAATGATGATTTGACTACGAACATGGGCAAGGGGGAGTTGGAAAATAAATCAACAAATTTTATTTCTCCAGCTTTTGCACATGTGCCCACTCTTATTCGCAATCTGATGACAGTGATGTGCTTGCAAATTCAAAGTAGATTACAGTAAACAAAGAGCAAACCTTATATTCAGTAATATCACAATAGTTGCTTGCACTGAGCAGAAAGGAAAGCAAGATGAAAAGACAAAATAGAGGTGAGAGGGCTATTGTAGGACAGGGTTGAAACCATGGAGCCTATTATCCAAAGAAGAAACCAAGACTTTAGAAGCAATGTCAAGAGAGAGGCTTTATATAGAGCTTAGGATCGTTGAGGCAAGGGCATGGAGTGAAGCAAAGACCCCAATTCAAAACAGGCAAGGGAAGTGTCCCTTCAGGTTTTTGATCCTTGCTATTCTAGTACAGGTATTGGAGATGTTGGAAAATGGCCAATAATTTAAATCAACCTCTTTCTAAACAGAATGATATGATACAGTTCACTGTCTTTCTGTGCAAGTCCGATTGTTATTACATTTGGAAGGGATTCCATCCAGCTTTCCATATCAAGTTTAGTCACAGCGTCCAGGTTTCATAATTCCATGAACCAGCATTTCTCATACCATGTCACAGTATCTCTCTCTAAGATGCCACAAAGTAGTTGGGAACAAGCTCCCAACATGGACACTTGTCACATTAAGAAACAGTCTGAAGGAGAGTCTCGACCCGAAACATCACCCATTCCTTCTCTCCAGAGATGCTACCTGTCCCGCTGAGTTACTCCAGCATTTTGTGTCTATCTTGAGAAACAGTTAGACAGGTACAAGGATAGGACAGGTTTGTTGGGATATAGACCAAACGTGGGCAGGTGGGACTAGTGTATCTGGGAAATGTTGGCCGGTGTGGGCAAGTTAGGCCAAAGGGCCTGCTTCCACACTGTATCATTCTATGATTATGACTTTCGGATAGCATTCTTACTACAGCTTTCTCCAAAGAGACAGATAGATTCTGGAACTTTCTATTACAAGGAGCAATGTTGCAATGACACAGAAGACAGCTAAGTGCACAAAACAGTCTTTAGACTAGTACAGCCTTAAAACAGCAATGTTTGTACAAATATTACACACAACACATCTGAAGCACTTGCCATCTACAAGAGAGGAACCGGGTTATTTCTTAGAGGAACGCGTTGCTAGACAAAGAGCAGGGACAGATATGATGTAGGTTGATCCAATGGCTTTAGTTGAGAGAATGTATACCACTGCATTAAATGTTGATCTTGGATTATGTACGATACGATACGATGAAACTTTATTCATCCCTGGAGGGAAATTGCTCTACCGACAGTCACAACACTCAAGGTACGCAAAAACTTGAAATTATAAGTGAAAACAAAAGAAAAAGACAAGCGACTGTTGTCTGGCTGCCGTGTGCACAGCGCCTTCACCAGAAGAAATGAACAGACAAACAAGCGAACGCAGACTTATCACCTGGGCAGAGGATTCCATACTAGAGTGTATCCCCCTCCCCCACACCGGGTTCCCTTTTGTTCTCCCACCATCCCTCATGGCAGTCTCTCCATGCCGGGTCCCCATTGTCTTCCCCTCTCCTCTCATGCTCATCGACCGCGACGCCCCCCCACCACCGAGGCTCCCGTTGCTGCCGGGGCCCATGTTGCCGCCGAGGCCCACGTTGCTGCCAAGGCCCCACTGCCGCCGAGGCTCCCGCTACCGCCGAGGCACCCGCTGCCGCCACCGAGGCTCCCATTGTCGCCACCACTGAGGCTCCTTCGGCCCAGACAGGCCTCACCGCCCGGCTTCACCGCAGTCCCCGGGGAGGCCTGTTTGGTGAGTCGGGCGTACCGGGGCGCATTCCGGTCTTCGGTCGTCGTTCTGGTCCGGTGGCGCGGTTGTTCGGCAGTTGTACAGTGGTAAAAGCAGAGAATATCATAGATATACAAGTTATCGGTCATGATGATGCTCAAGATAATATTGAGAGGCAATTGAAGTTAGAGAGAGACATAGAATTACCAAAAAAAATGGATTTAGGTAAATACCAGTTTGATAAATACAAAGGACAATTCAAGCAAACAAAACATATCTCCAGTGCAAATATTCTAGGTATGTTACAAAACTTACCTTCAGTCGCGCTGTAATTCTGCCACTGGCCGTGTGCGCGATTTTGGCGCCTTTAAGGGGGGGGCGGGGTTAAAACGCGGGTTTCTCCTTCCTTGTCCTGGTTAATATTTTGTTGGAGTACAAGCCTTGGCTGACAAATCGTTCCTACCGGCGTTTTGTGAATTTTTTATTTTTATTAAATCGTCAATGTCAGCGCTAGAGTAATTTTAAAAGCAGCTCCTGAAGCGTCAACGCCGATAACGGGGACGGATTTCACACACGGGACAGGTAAACGAAAGTGGTTTCTTTAAATGTATAAAAGTGCTTCTTAAGAAGCCTTTAATTCACATTTTTTCATGCGACACGGTGATTTTATTCCCCGAATTAACGGCAGTATTTTTCATGCCAATACGGGGTTAAATTCACCGCAAATGAACGTTCCAAAAGATCGCGTTCCATAAATCCTCACTCGCAAGATGAATTAAATGCCCATTAATTTACAGGTATTAAACATTCAATTCCTTCCATTTGGCCTGTAAATTCATGAAAATTAGATTTAAAAATTATGTTATATTGTGAATTATTGTGAATGTTATTTGGACACTTAGGCTATTTAAAAATGTTAATCTATTCTTAAGAAATTGATAGATGTTTAGATCTAGTAATTGAATTTTGTAATTAGCTACAATTAGATAACTAACTAATTATATGCTTTACTTTCATGTCTTCGAAGTAAGATTGTTTCATATTTGTTTCAGAATGCTTCAATCTATAATAACTGAAAGTTTCTTTCAGTTATCATAATTTTTAAGAAAGTTATGGGCTTTTAACTGTCCTCGATCACAGCTTTTGTGTTAAGTCAATGGAAAAGCAATAGGGAACTAGATGCTAATTTCTGAGTATGATAATGGCCATAACTTTTTTAATACTGAAGATATGAAAGTGAATTAAGTGTCAAATTAAACTTCTTTTTATGCTTTATCTGATGGGATAAATTGCAGACTTTATTTTTAAAATCTCAAAATTTTGTAACATTGCTAAATATTCCTAAAAGAGTGCAGACAGTAAAACAAAGCAGATAAAAGAAGAAAAAAATCACATCTAGGTGAAATACACAGTAAAAGCAGAATATATCAAAATTACATGGTGTATCTATTAACAGTTGAAATGGTCAACAATGTGTTCAATTAATTAATTCCCAGTATGTGAACTTCATTGACAAGACCAAACGCTTACTGCACACCAGTAAATAGCAGCTAAAGTGAGTTAGAATCTTCCAGATGTCGGTTAAGAATCAACCATCTTTACGTACATGGAATAATGTGCAGAAAAGACCAGATGGTTGGTTTATTTTCTTCCCTGGATAACTTTAGTCAGCTAGATGGGTTTTTATAGAAAATCCAGTATTTTCACAGCTATTACTGATTTATTTAAATATTCAAAATTAATTTTCCCTGGTCTCAATGTGAGATTCATATATATACACACATATACATATATATACACACATATACATATAAATACACACATTTTCATATATATACACACATATTGATGGATCAATAAAATAGGCCCCTCTTTACACCTTCTACACCTTGGCCATGAGGCTATCAAACCAAAATGTTTCACTATGTTATAGTTTAATACACAAAGGGAGGAAACTCTAGAAGCAGCCAGATACGCTAACTAGCATTGCAAAGTGGTTGGCAAATTGAATTCTCCAAACTATATTTTTAAATGCTGTGTAGTTGTATAAATGGTTAAAAATTTGGTGCACAAAATGTATCTGTCAAATGAATGTTCAGCATCTTAGTTACAAAATTACTTCTGCTGGCAAACAGGGCAGTACCATGGTGATGGCCTTACTCGGACAAAAACAGCGTTGAAGCAAAAGATAGATTAGTTATCAAGAATTGTACATTCTCAAGAGTCAAGAGTGTTTTATTGTCAAATGTCCCAGATATAACAATGAAATTTTTACTTGCTGCAGCACAACAGAATATATAAACATAGTACACTGTAAACAATATGATAAACGAGAGAGAAAAAAAATCAGTGTGTATCTATACACACACACTCACAAGTACACACATATATACATATATATACACACATATACATATATATACACATATACATATATATATACACACATATACATAAATATACACACATATACATATAAATACACACATATACATATATATACACACATATACATATATACACACACATATATATACACATATACACACACATATACATATATACACACACATACATACACACATATACATATATATACACACATATACATATATATACACACACACATACATATATATATATACACATACACATATATATATACACATATACACATACATACACACACACACACACATACTCAAAAAAACAAAATCTACTGTAAAATGGTATGGTTAACATAAATGTTTACACAACCCCTATTAAATTTGAATCCACTGCACAATATCAATCGGTATTATTCTCAGTTTTATCAGGTCAGGAAGGTAGCTAAGTTTATGCCTGTGCAGGCAAGGACCATTTGTAAGGTCGGAAAATTGGAGCAGCATTATCTTATATTCCCTAAATGAAGATGCAAGAGTAACATGTTTCATCAGACCATGTCCAAAAGCTCTTTTTAATGTACAAATTTCCATTTGTGAGTAAAATATTGGTCAATTTAGAAAAACTGAATAACAGCTGAAAATGCAATTTTCATTTGGCTACAGTTACTGTTATGAATGATTGACTGCATTGGCTTTCATGTTGGAAACTGTTTGCTTCGTGCCGCTGAGTAGCTGAACCTTTATTGTTTGCAGCAAAACAGAGTGCTGAAGTAATTCAGTGGGTCAGGCAGCAACTGGGGAGAGAACAGACAGGCGACGTATCAGGTCGGGACCCTTTTTCAGAAGTGACTATTTTCAGGTTTTGTCAGGCAAGGTGAACCAATTCCCTCCTTCACCCCTTCTTGATTGCTGTCGCAGGTAGCCGAAGACATAGGTTTATCGCTTTGTCTTATCTAGCTTCTCATTTGCCATCTCATGCTGTGATGTTCTCTTGAACCCCTTCTCTGAACGAGGAACTATATTTTGGATGAGGAAGGAAATGCAAGTTATCATTTTTGACTGAATGTGAAATGATTTATTACAAAGTTATATCTGGAAGCATAAAAAGAGCTAAGATCATCTGTGGAAGCTGATACAGCAAAGTTTTTGTCTGACATATGGTTCTGTCAACTTTTAATGACTCAGCTGTAAGGCAACTGTGTTAAGTTGTTAAGCAAGCAGTTTTACAATGCTGCAAATTATACTGTAATTATTAAAACTGGATTCTCTTCTTAATAATATTTGGGTCCAGGTAATAACATTTGCAAAACTATTTTTATTTTAGTCTGCATTTTTGTGCTTCATTTACATGTAGGAAGAAGGAATCTCTTAATTTTTGTTTTGCTTATTCCTCTGTAGAATAGCATAGTTTTCAAATAGTTTCATGTTAGCACAATAGTCAAGTTCTGTGTTTCCTATAATAAATTTGTGATCAAATTAAAATGTTGGCCCGTTGACAAAGTTTGCCAATTGAAGTCAGCAATCATTGTGTAGAAAGGAACTGCAGATGCTGGTATAGATACAAAGGGCTGGGGTAACTCAGTGGGTCAGCAGCAGCTCTGGAGACAAAGGATGGATGACGTTTCAGATCAGGATCCTTCTTCAGTCTGTAAAAAGGGTCCCGACTCAAAACGTCACCGATCCTTTTTCTCCAGAGATACTGTTTGACCCGCTCAGTTCCTACAGCACTTTGTACCAATCTTCAGCAACCATTATTGGAAGTTAAACAAGGATATCAGGTCTGTAGCTGAGCAAGAGCTGGAGAACGAGAGGTGCAGAAAGAAATGCAAAGCAGCAATAATAAGGTCCTTGATAAACATCCAGAACTGGCAGGGTAATGCTCCTTCCTTACAGCTATGATTGAATCCCAACCTCTGGTCCTTTTGGCAGAATCCGAATGCTCCTGTAAGGGTTTAGTTCCCTTTGCTCCGCTTCGGGCCCAACTGCCCGAGTGATTCTCTCCCTTGTCGGTGGGTCAAACGGCCACCCCGGCCACCACTCCACTCGAGCGATTCCCAAGAGAGAATACAAAAAGGGAGAGTGGGCGTTTTGAGGCGCCCAGATTCCCCTGGGTTCTAGACCTCGGAATTATGGTGGGATATGATAAAAGGTTGACTTGACCAGAGTGTGCTGATGGGAGAAAACAGAAACCAAATATCCGATTAATTTGTTGCGACGTGCATTTCTCTTGGCTGTTGTGGCCACAATTGCTCCCGATGTTGGGGAAGTCCAGGACAAGGGGTCACAGCTTAAGGATAAGGGGGAAATCCTTTAAAACCGAGATGAGAAGAACTTTTTTCACACAGAGAGTGGTGAATCTCTGGAACTCTCTGCCACAGAGGGTAGTTGAGGCCAGTTCATTGGCTATATTTAAGAGGGAGTTAGATGTGGCCCTTGTGGCTAAAGGGATCAGAGGGTATGGAGAGAAGGTAGGTACGGGATACTGAGTTGGATGATCAGCCATGATCATATTGAATGGCGGTGCAGGCTCGAAGGGCCGAATGGCCTACTCCTGCACCTAATTTCTATGTTTCTATGTTTCTTTGTCTTGATCCATTTGGACAAATGCCCAACAGCAATGTTGAAGCATTAGCATTGTGGCCACAACAGCCAAGAGAAATGCACGTCGCAACAAATTAATCGGATATTGATTCACTGCAGAGGGAAATGCATTGAGAGACTAGCATTTCAAGCCAATGAACTTCACAGTCATTCAGCAATGAGAAATCCTTCATGAAACTCCAATTAAGTTAATCTCAAGATGTTATAGCAATTGACCGTTTCAAGTTAGATTTCCCAAAGGGGAAATCATGCTTGACCAATCTTCTGGAATTTCTTGAAGATGTAACTAGGAAAATGGACAAGGGAGAGCCAGTGGATGTAGTGTACCTGGACATTCAGAAAGCATTTGATAAGGTCCCACATAGGAGATTAGCGGGCAAAATTAGGACACATGGTATTGGGGGTAGAGTGCTGACATGGATAGAGAAGTGGTTGGCAGACAGGAAACAAAGAGTAGGGATTAACGGGTCCCTTTCAGAATGGTAGGCAGTGACTAGTGGGGTACCACAAGGCTCGGTGCTGGGACCGCAGTTATTTACAATATACATCAATGATTTGGATGAAGGGATTCAAAGGAACATTAGCAAATTTGCAGATGATATAAAGCTGGGTGGCAGTGTGAACTGTGAGGAGGATGCTATGAGAATGCAGGGTGACTTGGACAGGCTGGGGGAGTGGGCAGATGCATGGCAGATGAAGTTTAATGCGGATAAATGTGAGGTTATCCACTTTGGTAGCAAAAACAGGAAGACAGATTACTATCTAAATGGCGTCAAGTTGGGAAAAGGGGAAGTACAACGGGATCTGGGGGTCCTTGTTAATCAGTCTATGAAAGTAAGCATGCAGGTACAGCAGGCAGTGAAGAAAGCGAATGGCATGTTGGCCTTTATAACAAGAGTCGTCGAATATAGGAGCAAAGAGGTCCTTCTGCAGTTGTACAGAGCCCTAGTGAGACCACACCTGGAGTATTGTGTGCAGTTTTGGTCCCCTAATTTGAGGAAGGACATTCTTGCTATTGAGGGAGTGCAGCGGGATGGCGGGACTGTCATATGCTGAGAGAATGGAGCGGCTGGGCTTGTACATGCTGGAGTTTAGAAGGATGAGAGGTTATCTCATTGAAACATATAAGTTTGTTAAGGGTTTGGACACGCTAGAGGCAGGAAACATGTTCCCGATATTGGGGGAGTCCAGAACCAGGGGCCACAATTTAAGAATAAGGAGTAAGCCATTTAGAACGGAGATGAGGAAACACTTTTTCTCACAGAGAGTTGTGAGTCTGTGGAATTCGCTGCCTCAGAGGGCAGTGGAGGCAGGTTCTCTGGATGCTTTCAAGAGAGAGCTAGATAGGGCTCTTAAAAATAGCGGAGTCAGGGGATATGGGAAGAAGGCAGGAACGGGGTACTGATTGGGGATGATCAGCCATGATCACATTAAATGGCGGTGCTGGCTCGAAGGGCCGAATGGCCTACTCCTGCACCTATTGTCTGCCACAACAATGTTTATTTTCATATGGCAGGGAAAGCAATCATAGTTTTCTGTCAAGGTTAACTATCCATTTCAAAGGCTTTTTTTGTGGTTGAAGCTTGTTCAGCTTTTCTTTGAAGGTTAAAGCATGGTTCTGGGATTTCATTGGCGGATGGTTACCAAATTGGCCTTGGTGATGTTTATAATTGGCCAAGATGTGTGCTTTCTACAGGGAGGGTTGTCATTATTTTCTACGGTTCCCAAAGGAACACAAGGAATATAGGCATCATGTGTGGACATTTGTTCAGTTCTTTTCAGTTCAATACTTTTGACTGTCAGCTTGTATGCTCTTTAAAGAGAATATTTCCCCTGCTGACATCAAGATCCAATTGGGGTCGTACAGGAAGCCATGAATTATGTGGATCGTAGAGCTCCAGAAAGCACTCAAAGTCTTCTGAAGATAGATACCCAAAACAATTGAGTGGCAGCTCTTTTACGGCCAAGTGTAATGCCAAGGCAGTGAGTAAATATCACCAGCAACTTGTCCTGGACCAGCAATATAGAAGTAATAGAAGCCAAGAAAGCACACCAACTTGCTTAGAAGGCTTAGGAAGTCCGGCATGCATCCAACAACTCTCACCAACTTCCACAGATGCGCCGTAGAAAGCATTTTAACGGATGCATTTCAGCATAGTTTTGGAATGGCTCCATCCAACACTGCACCTACACATCACACTGCGTCAGCAAGGCCACCAGCATTATCAACGATGAGTCTCACCCCAGCCATTCCCTCTTTTCCCTTCTCCTATCAGAGATGAGATACAGAAGTGTGAAAATGGACACCTCCAGATTCAGGGACATTTTCTTCCCAGTTAATATCATCCTATCACCAACTAGAGAGCTGTCCTGACCTACCATCTACTTCATTGGAGACCCTCGCACTATCTTTAATCAGACTTTATCTCGTACTAAACGTTAATCCCTTTATCTTGTATCTGTACACTGTGGACAGCTTGATTGTAATCATGTCTAGTCTCTCTGCTAACAGGGTAGCACGCAACAAAACAGCTATTCATTGCATCTCGGTACACAGGACAATAAACTAAACTAAAAGTTAGATTGTGGGTGAATGGTGTAAAACCTGCAGAAGACTAGCTAACTGGACCTATATAAACAGGACTCAGAGGCGCTGCACACAGCTGCAGAGTAAAGACAGTTTGTAGCCCACAAACCCAAAAAGTAATGTTAAGTTTAATATTCCAGCGAGCAAACCAGAGAGTCTGGAATGGAGAAACTGAGTGAACAGAGATGTGTGCATGATGCCCTGTAACTATTTTACAATCTATGATGTGGTATTTACACCACCTTTGTGCAATACACTATTCATCAAAAATTAATAAGCTGTTTGGAAATAAATCCCTCAGAAAGATTTTGTTAGTTATACAAACACACCTTCTATTTTGAGGCTGTGCGCATGAAAAGACAGCAGATGTCGGAGCGTTTTCAAAGTTTGTATTTTCCCACCTGGAATGTACCCTACTGTGAATGTGCAACTGACTCGAAATTTTCTTTCCACTTGGAATTTATTGAAGTAATACGATTGCAACTATTGAAGTTACATTTGACCAACTGGTATGTATTTGAGATATTATAATATCGTAACATAAAAACAAACAAGTGACACGGAACACAGATACTGTGCAGTAGTGGAGAGCGATTGCTAAATTTAACATTAGATCAAAGGGGAAACTGCAAGGAAATTTCTTAACTGTTGGAGGAGTTTACATTAAAAGCAGGATCACTTGGTCTTCAGACGCACTGGAGTTAGGGAAAGGTGACTGGTCAGTCACCAAAACACATGGTCAGGTGCATCACTGAAATAGTGGTTGCTGTTGAAGGAAAAGATGACCCGGGCAGCCCTCAAAGATCATGCCTCTTCAGATTGACCGGAGAACAATTTCATATTTGAATTCGTGAAAGCTTAACCTTGCAGCAGTGAAGGGTGAGAGAAAGGGGAAGTATACCAGTAACAACCAGTCACATTAATGTTATTACAGTCTCTCAACCGAGTGAAAGTATTTCACCACAGAGTAAGGAATTCTATTTCCTGTCATTTACTTACATTATACAGCCAGGATTTCAGCAAGGCCCATTGTAAACATTAATAGGCAGAGGAAAACACCAGACCCACAGTGGTCGCCCACAGAATTGTACATAAGGTTTCCCTCCTTAAAACAGAGAATTTAGATCTTCTCCAAATATTTTATTAGTGTCATAGTCATAGTGTGGAAACAGGCCCTTCGGCCCAACTCGCCCAAAATGGCCAACAATGTCCCAGCTACACTAGTCCCACTTGCCTGCACTTGGTCCATATCCCACCAAACCTGTCCTATCCATGTACCTGTCTAACTATTTCTTAAATGATGGGATAGTCCCAGCCTCAACTACCTCCTCTGGCAGCTTGTTCCATACACCCACCACCCTTTGTGTGAAAAAGTTACCCCTCGGATTCCTATCTTTTCCCCTTCATCTTGAACCTATGTCCTCTGGTCCTCAATTCCCCTACTTTGGGCAAGAGACTGTGCATTTACCTCATGTATTCCTCTCATTATTATGTATACCTCTATAAGATCACCCCTCATCCTCTTGTGATCCATGGAATAGAGACCCAGTCTACTCAACCTCTCCCTATACTTCACACCCTTTGGTCCTGGCAACATCCTCAAATCTTTTCTGAACATTTTCAAGCTTGACAATATCTTTCCTATAACATGGTGCCCAGAACTGAACACAATATTCTAAATGCGGTCTCACCAATGTCTTATACAACTGGTATGCCAGGGCCAATTCAGATGGGAATGCAAAGTCACACAATGGAGAAAAAGGCCCTTCAGCCCAACTTTTTCATGCCATCCAAGATGTAAAATTACTCTCTGCCGGCAAAACATTTTGAAGCATTTCAATGGTCTGTATACTACACCATGTCATCGCCAGAGAAGAGGCCATCATAATTGATGTCTTCAGGCCATCCAGCCTCAGTGCAAGTGTGACGCATGACCTGCTCAGAATAGTTCTACCCTGTGTGAAAAGGGGACTGGTGCTTCTAAAGTAGAGCTCGGGTCTATTTAGCAGGTCTTTGGACATTAGAAAGAGGAGGATTATCAAATGACTGCCTTCGGGAGTCAAGTGGTTTCCATGGCCTGGCAATAGCCACTATCTTGGACATTTGCCAGTTATTTTGAGTGCAACGTGCTATTCTTGCAAATCACCAGTTGAGTACAATACGATTCTGATCCAACATCCAAGAACATTATTATATAAAGGATTACACAGTTTGTCCTATAAAAATAATCACAACTTTTATAGCCCTACCAAAATGGTACCAAAATATAAAAGTTGTCAATGGTCCTTAATACCACTCACAATTCAAAAGAGAAGCCCCCTCTATTGATCCAAGAAACAAACAATTCTCAAGCAAAACTGTTCTCACATTCCTTATTTTCTTCTGGACTGCTGGCAACAGCAAATTTGTGCATGTCGTCTCTGCTTTATGGCCCTTAACACTGCTCAAATTTCTAAATTGGTGCAGGAAACCTCCTTTTACATGCATGATCAAATGACTTCCTGTCACATGATAGGCTGGCTCTTCCTGTCACGAGGAATCATGATAGTAAACCACCTTTAAACAAGCTTCCACACTTTTTTTTAACAATGTTAGTTGCACATATTGCAAAGTTGTAATAGAACTCTATTCTAAATTGATTACGAAGTTCTTGCTGTCTTCTACATCACACTACACCTTGAACCAGTACTAATGTTCTTGATACTCACAAGGAACTTTTACTCTTGATGGGTTGGCCATTGACAGCTCCATTGTAATTATAGACAGTAGGCCAAGCTGCCTTTTCGTTTCTTGTTGTTACCCACATCCCATATCTACCTGTATTTATAACATATTGTGTAAAAATATTACAGAAATTGTAGATTGGCTGTTTCCAACTAGCCAATTATAGTGCTTGTTAGTAGTGACTCCGCCTATTATGCGCTTTATATTATCAAGAGCTTGCCTACGCTAGTTAGTACGAGTAGCTGCTAGGAGATGTAATGTCCTGCAGATCTATGCTGTAAGTAGATTTAATAAACATGTGTTGTATCTTGATATGTGTTTGACTCAGCTCATTACATGGTGTCAGAGAGTGAATCTTGCCCACCAAGTACATGTTTATCGGGTTTTGTTTTTTTAATTAGTTTATGCGTCTGCTAAATCCGTCATGGCAAATTCGTGTCGCCATCCTGGTCCTCTGATCTTTGACTCTGACATTGCTGAATGCTGGCGTCTTTTCGAGCGCGACTACACTCATTATGCTCGCATCGTTCATCGCAACAACCCCCCGAATGTGCGAGCTTCTGTATTGCTCAACTTAGCGGGACCTGAGGCAATGAATCATGCCGACAATTTCACATTTGAGCCTGCTGTTCTGGATGCTAATGGTCAGGTCCTAGTGCCTGCTGAGACGATTGATGACCCTGCTATTTTACTTGCAAAGTTCAGACAGTTGTGTGACCTGCCCTCGAACTACATTATTGAACGGACCAAGTTTTATGCTCAAATGCTACAGGTTGATGAACCGATTGAACATTTTATTAGTGACTTAAAACACATGGCTGCATGCTGCCGATTTCGAGATCTGCACGATGAACTCATCCGTGACAAACTTGTCGGAGGAATGCTTGATAGCAAGTTACGGGGTGAACTTCTTAATACTGACCTAAGCCTTAATCAAGCAGAGCATGCCTGTCGGAATGCTCAGATAACATCTTCCCACACTGAGTCTGTGCCCTCCGCTCACCGTTCGCAGCATAGTGTTAATCTTATAGACTATTCCTCTTGTAACACCCGTACAAGGTCTGTTCGATGTCAAAATTGCAACTATTTTCATGCTACAGGTCGGCAGTCTTGCGTTGCTTATGGTAAAGCCTGTAATTTCTGCAAGATGTTAAACCACTTTGCTCGATGCTGCCGTTCCCGCGTGACTCAAGCAGCTTCAAGGACGAGCCTGCACCTGCTACAACATGAGCTTGCTGATAATGACTTCCAAGAGCCTGACTTGCCATCCCCCCACTCAACTCTCTGAAAGTAGATACCATTTCTGCCATCCACTCTCTCTTCCCTTCGTCTAATGAGCAACTTGACCCTGAGGCAACCATGTTTGTGAATAACAGGCCTTTGATCGCAAAGGTTGATACTGGCATGAAATGCAACGTCATCTTGTTATCAGAGTTTTAAAAATTTCGTAATGCTGAACGTATTGAAAAGGCCTCGGCCACGTTTCGGGCTTACGGGGAAGATGTTCTACACCCTCTTGGACCAACCTAATTTAAAGTGCACCATAGAAGAGCAGACCCGTACCTTAAAGTTTTATATTGTTAAGAGGGATTCAGAGACTTTGCTTGGTATCAATGCATGCCACGATCTAGGCCTGGTATACTTTGTCCGCGCCGTCCATCAACTTTTTCTCGCTGATGGACCCACTCAACAGATACTCTCTCAATACAAAGATCTGTTTAACGACAAGCTTGCCTATCAAATTCCACATTGTTGTCGATCCCAACATCCTGTGGTCCGAGCACCACATTATGTTCCGCATGCCATGCATGACAGAGTACACAATGAACTCAAGCGGATGGTCTCCATGGGTGTTATTGCTGAAGTTACTGACCCATCTGACTGGGTTTCCACCATGGTGTTGCGACAAAGATAAACAAGGAGGAGATCCGTATCTGCATAAACCCCAGAGATCTTAACACTGCCATCAAACGCCCACACTACCATATACGAACATTAGAGGATGTTGCTCCTCAGATAGGCAATGCATCAGTATTCTCCGTTCTAGATGCCAACAGCTCCTTTTGGCAAATTCCACTGGAACCAGACTCGTCCAATCTCACTACGTTCGGCACCCCCCTTTGGCCGATACAAATTTCTGAGAATGCCCTTTGGCATCAACTCCGCCAGCGAAGGTTTCCAGCGCACTATGGAACAATTGTTTGCTGAGTACCCATGCGCCATCATTGTTGATGACATTCTTGACGTGATTTGGCTGACCATTATGCCAATCTGAAGAAAGTACTAGACCATGCCATAGACATTCAGCTCAAACGCAATCCCCTGGAGTGCAAGTTTCAAGTTCCAGAAGTTACTTATGTTGGACATATCTTCACAAGTGATGGTCTCAGACCAGACCCATCAAAAACTGCAGCTATCAATGAAATGCCAGTTTCTGCTGATGTTGTGAGCCTACAAAGGTTCCTTGGAATGGTCAACTACCTGGGGAAATTTATTCCCAACCTCAACGACATATCTGCCCCCTGCGAGAACTGACACACAAGGACGCTGCATGGTCCTGGTATCCGCAGCACCAAAGAGCTTTTGACACTCTCAAATTGCAGCTGGCTAGCGCACCTACTCTCGCCCACTTTGCTTTGGAGTTACCAGTAACGCTCACTTGGCGCTGTTTGCCTGCAGACCACTACTGATAGCGACTGCAAGCCCATTTCTTATGCCTCTCGCACACTAACTGACACTAAACAACGTTACACCCAGATCGAAAAAGAATTGTTCGCAGTGGTTTTTGCCTGCATGAAATTCAAGGACTTTATTTTTGGGAAGTCTATGACTATAGAAACTGACCACCAGCCGCTGGTCACTATTTTGAACAAACCCATCCACGCTGCCCCAGCATGACTACAACGAATGATGATGCAACTGCAGCGATTTGATTTGAACATGTTCTATTAAGAAAGGCAAGGACATGCACATAGCTGATACGCTATCAAGAGCCCCACGCAAAACCGACGAACAACAACTCTCTGAACAGGACCAGTTACTAGTAATGAAGGTATCGTATGTTCCGACTGATTGCCTGAGCAGCCTAGCAGAACACACGGCTGTTGATGAGACTTTACAATTGCTGTCTGCAGTCATCGGGCATGGCTGGCCAGATAAACAACATAACATCCCGCTCGCAATCCGCCCATACTTCCTGGTTCGCGACAAATTGGTATAATTGGTATAATTGTATAAGGGGTAAGAGTGTTGTAAAAACAAGCCTGAAGGCTTTGTGTATCAATGCAAGGAGCATTCGTAATAAGGTGGATGAGTTGAATGTGCAGATAGCTATTAATGACTATGATATAGTTGGGATCACGGAGACATGGCTACAGGGTGACCAAGGCTGGGTGCTGAACATCCAGGGATATTCAATATTCAGGAGCGATAGACAGAAAGGAAAAGGAAGTGGGGTAGCGTTGCTGGTTAGAGAGGAGATTAACGCAATAGAAAGGAAGGACATTAGCTTGGAGGATGTGGAATCGATATGGGTAGAGCTGCGAAACACTAAGGGGCAGAAAACGCCAGTGGGAGTTGTGTACAGGCCACCTAACAGTAGTAGTGGAGTTAGGGATGGCATCAAACAGGAAATTAGAAATGCGTGCAACAAAGGTAAAACAGTTATAATGGGTGACTTCAATCTACATATTGATTGGGTGAATCAAATTGGCAGGGGTGCTGAGGAAGAGGATTTCTTGGAATGTATGCGGGATAGTTTTCTAAACCAACATGTAGAGGAACCAACGAGAGAGCAGGCTATTCTAGACTGGGTATTGAGTAATGAGGAAGGGTTAGTTAGCAGTCTTGTTGTGCTTGGCCCCTTGGGCAAGAGTGACCATAATATGGTTGAGTTCTTCATTAGGATGGAGAGTGACATAATTAGTTCAGAAACAAGGGTTCTGATCTTAAAGAAAGGTAACTTTGAGGGTATGAGACGTGAATTGGCCAAGATAGACTGACAATTGATTCTTAAAGGGTTGGCGGTGGATATGCAATGGAAGGCATTTAAAGGCTGCATTGATGAACTACAACAATTGTTCATCCCAGTTTGGCAAAATAATAAATCAGGGAAGGTAGTGCATCTGTGGATAACAAGGGAAATCAGGGATAGTCTCAAAACAAAAGATGAAGCATACAAATTAGCCAGAAAAAGCAGCCTACCAGAGGACTGGGAGAAATTCAGAGTCCAGCAAAGAAGGACAAACGGCTTAATTAGGAAAGGGAAAATAGATTATGAAAGAAAACTGGCAGGGAACATAAAAACTGACTGCAAAAGTTTTTATAGATATGTAAAGAGAAAAAGATTAGTTAAAACAAATGTAGGTCCCTTGCAATCAGAAACAGGTGAATTGATCATGGGGAACAAGGACATGGCAGACCAATTGAATAACTACTTTGGTTCTGTCTTCATTATGAAGACATAAATAATCTGCCGGAAATAGCAGGGGACCGAGGGTCAAATGAGATGGAGGAACTGAGTGAAATCCAGGTTAGCCGGGAAGTGATGTTAGGTAAATTGAATGGATTAAAGGCCGATAAAACCCCAGGGCCAGATACGTTGCATCCCAGAGTACTTAAGGAAGTAACCCCAGAAATAGTGGATGCATTAGTGATAATTCTGGAGTAGTTCCTGAGGATTGGAGTGTAGCTAATGTAACCCCACTTTTTAAAAAGGGAGGGAGAGAGAAAACGGGGAATTACAGACCAGTTAGTCTAACATCGGTAGTGGGGAAACTGCTAGAGTCAGTTTTTAAAGATGGGATAGCAGCACATTTGGAAAGTGGTGAAATCATTGGACAAAGTCAGCATGGATTTATGAAAGGTAAATCATGTCTGACGAATCTTATAGAATTTTTCGATGATGTAACTAGTAGAGTGGATAAGGGAGAACCAGTGGATGTGTTATATCTGGACTTTCAGAAGGGTTTCGACAAGGTCCCACATAAGAGATTAGTATACAAACTTAAAAGCACACAGTATTTGGGGTTCAGTATTGATGTGGATAGAGAACTGGCTGGCAGACAGGAAGCAAAGAGTAGGAGTAAACGGGTCCTTTTCAGAATGGCAGGCAGTGACTAGTGGGGTACCGCAAGGCTCCTTGCTGGGACCCCAGCTATTTACAATATATATTAATGATTTGGACGAGGGAATTGAATGCAACATCTCCAAGTTTGCGGATGACACGAAGCTGGGGGGCAGTGTTAGCTGTGAGGAGGATGCTAGGATGCTGCAAGGTGACTCGGATAGGCTGGGTGAGTGGGCAAATGCATGGCAGATGCAGTATAATGTGGATAAATGTAAGGTTATCCACTTTGGTGGCAAAAACAGGAAAGTAGACTATTATCTGAATGGTGGCCGATTAGGAAAAGGGGAGATGCAACGAGACCTGGGTGTCATGGTACACCAGTCATTGAAAGTAGGCATGCAGGTGCAGCAGGCAGTGAAGAAATCGAATGGTATGTTAGCATTCATAGCAAAAGGATTTGAGTATAGGAGCAGGGAGGTTCTACTGCAGTTGTACAGGGTCTTGGTGAGACCAAACCTGGAGTATTGCGTACAGTTTTGGTCTCCTAATCTGAGGAAAGACATTCTTGCCATAGAGGGAGTACAGAGAAGGTTCAACAGACTGATTCCTGGGATGTCAGGACTTTCATATGAAGAAAGACTGGATAGACGTGGCTTGTACTCGCTAGAATTTAGAAGATTGAGGGGGAATCTTATAGAAACTTACAAAATTCCTAAGGGGTTGGACAGGGTAGATGCAGGAAGATTGCTCCTGATGTTGGGGAAGTCCAGAACAAGGGGTCACAGTTTAAGGATAAGGGGGAAATCTTTTAGGACCGAGATGAGAAAAACATTTTTCACACAGAGAGTGGTGAATCTCTGGAATTCTCTGCCACAGAAGGTAGTTGAGGCCAGTTCATTGGCTATATTTAAGAGGGAGTTAGATGTGGCCCTTGTGGCTAAAGGTATCAGGGGGTATGGAGAGAAGGCAGGTACGGGATACTGAGTTGGATGATCAGCCATGATCATATTGAATGGCAGCGCAGGCTCGAAGGGCTGAATGGCCTACTCCTGCACCTATTTTCTATGTTTCTATGTACAGGACAGGATTATGGTTAAGGGCCACAAGGCAGTGGTCCAAGCTGTCCTCAGGGACAAATACTCCGACGCCGTCCATAGGGGCCACCCATGCATGGAGGCAACCCTACAAAGGGCAGAAAGCATGTTTTACTGGCCTGGTATGACCAAGTACATACGCGAAAAAAACGAAGTTTGCGCCGTCTGCAAAAGCCTCACACCACATCAGCAGAAGCAGCCTTTACTGCCGCACCCGGTCCCTCCTCTCCCGTGGCCACTGACATATTCAAATGGCATGGGAAACACTATCTGGTTCTTGTTGACTCTTACTCGGGCTGGTTCGAAATTGACTTACTTCAAACCATTACTTCTGAAGCAGTTATCGAGAAGTTGCAGCGTCACCTCTCCGTGCCCGGCTCCCCTGCACGTCTTCTGTCCGACAACGGCAGACAGTTCCCCAGCCAAGCTTTCAAAATCTTTGCAAAACAATGGGACTTTCGACATATTACCAGCAGCCCTGAGTTCCCGCAGTCCAACGGACTCGCCGAACGCGCTGTCTGAAGTGCAAAACAACTAATGGAGTGATCCTACCTTGCAAAATCGGACGTATACCTGGACCTGCTCAACTTAAGGAACATTGAAAGGGATCCCATACTGGGTTCCCCAGCCCAACGACTGATGTCTCGCCAAACCCATGCCCCCCTGCCTGTGTCCCAGCAGCTTTTGCAGCCACAAGTTCGTTCCCTGCCTGCAGTCCAGAAACAACTACAATTCAAACATGACACACAGAAACACTTCTTTGACAAACCCAGCAAGCCACTCGCACGTGGACAAGTGGTTCGTCTCCAGACCAACAAGGGCCATGCCCGTCTGGGTCACGTCTACGGCCCTGCCAAAGAACCGCGCTCTCATCTGGTTGAAGCGGATGGAGCCATCTACAGTCTCATCCGTCAACATATCCTTCCGGTGAAGGAACCGCGTCCTGCGATTACGTATCCAGATGTCTCGCATTTTGTATACCCTCGCACGGTTGATCCCGCAGCTCCACTATCAGCGAACGTTTCCACCGTGGCCTCCCCGCAGTGTTTGGCGACTAGCTTGCCTATCTTGTCACCTTCCCGGCCTGTAGGGTCCCCGGTCGATTCCCCAATTCCCTCCCCGGTGTCTTCTCCGGTGAAAGGAGGTGAGGCGGATTCGTACCAGTTTGCAGGCCACCCATTAGATGCGGTGATTTTGTGTAATTTTACAAACTTCCCCAAATGTGTTATTAACGTTCCACCTATAATGCTTAGCCACCGATGCTTCTCTTGTTTCTCCAAGGAAAGATGTAGATTAGCTATTTCCTACTAGCCAATTATAGTGCTTGTTAGTAGCTTTGATCGTAGTAGCTTACAGTGCTTGTTGCCTATTATGCGCTTTATATTATCAAGAGCTTGCCTACGCTAGTTAGTACAAGTAGCTGCTAGGAGATGTTATGTCCAGCAGATCTTTGCTGTAAGTAGATTTAATAAACATGTGTTGTATCTTGATATGTGTTCGACTCAGCTCATTACAGAAATTATATCTGAAACTCGTCAAGAACAAAATCTGCACAATTTTCCGAGTAGTAATTGTCCAATCAAAGCACGTTTGACATTGTCGGACACCAATTGACCAATCCCGTGCTTCGTTTCAGGCTAGCTCGGCAGGAATCCCACTGGGATCATGATGGAGAGTATTTCGTCTGATGCTGGTATGATGGAAGATTCTGAGGAAGGATCTTTGGTCTTCTGTGCAATACATGTCGTCGAAACCCATAGCAAGGTCATTGCATTTAGTGAGAAAAGCTTTAAGAAGTCTCAAGAATGTGCAGCTAAGTGGATAGAAGTGCAAGAAAGTCTGGAAAGCAAAGTCACTGCAACACAAATACGACAGCCAAGGCGTGGGACCAGTGAAACTTGCGGACGAAGGCCATGCAGCTGCAGGCGATGATGATGATGGACATTCTCATGGACATTGTGAAGCAACTGGAACTGGAATCTGATCATTTGCTGACTTACCATCCCATCAACCTGGACATGCGTACATGTATATTGCTCCAGTGATATGTTGATTTTGTCTTACATAATATCAAAAATGAAAAGAGGTAAAATACTTCCTTACACATTTTATCATCTATTATTAGACGGCAGCAGTGTATCCCGGGTTATCATGCCGAGTGCTATCGTCACTTCTGCAAAATTACTACAATAAATCGAGCTATAGCAAGGTTTCGAAGGAAGAAAGGTAATGCTAACCACTTGCTGATAATTTTGTTTTACAACTGATTTAGAACATGCAAAATAAATCTGATGAAAATCAGAAATTGAGACAGTCTGAATTGTTATGTTATAAATTTCTAGTGTATACTAGACTAAGTGGGACCCGTTGGGTCCCATGTTCACACGGGAGGGCTGGTCCCCCAACCCAATATTCCACCTCTCCACCGATTCCAATATTAGTAGCCAGTGGGGGGGGGGGGCGTGCTTTCTGGAGCGCTAGTATGGGTGTTGTGGGCTGGACTGGTTTCCAGAGGGCTAGTATGGACATTGTGGGCCGAATGGATTCTTGGGCTGGCAGCTCAGTCACTCAAGCCTGGTGTGCTGGCAGCTCACTCACGGCTGGTGGGCTGGCAGTTGACTCATGGCTATTCCTTGAAATTCCATTTTAAGCAGGGTGCAAGGCCACCAATTGAAGTACAGTTTCCTACCACTTCAAGCAGGGTGCATGGCCACCAAACTCGTGCCGTTTCCTACCACGTCAAGCAGGGTGCAATGCCACAAAGGTCAAGTGCAGTTTCATACCACTTCAAGCAGGGTGCAAGGCCACCAAAGACAGAGAGTCATGACCTCTCCCTCCCCATATTGCAGAGACTGAGCCATGCCCACACGTCCAGGTTTTCTAGTCCCTCCCCCTCCCACCGGAAGGGGCGTGGCCTTCATGGCATGATTGATAGGAAAGAGAATCTCAACATTTTTTAAACACTAATAACTCTTTTAGTTTTCATCGATGGGAAAAATCCTGATGAGTGGAGGGGGACTCTGAGTAAGATGGCCAAAAATCACAGCCGTACGTGATAGCGTTTTTTTTCTAAAATCAATATACAACGCAAACAGGAAGTGGTCAAGATTAGACTTTTTATTATATAGATTTTCAAACCACATTTTGATTTTCAAACCACATTTTCAAACCAACCACATTTTCAAACCAACACATTTGCATTTTCAAACTTCATTTTCAAACCACATTTTCATTTTCAAACTTCATTTTCAAACCACATTTTCATTTTCAAACCACATTTTCATTTTCAAACCTCATTTTAAACCACATCTTCATGTTCAAACCTCGTTTTTAAACCACTTCATTTTCAAACTTCATTTTCAAACTTCATTTTCAAACTTCATTTTCAAACTTTCATTTTCAAACTTTCATTTTCAAACTTTCATTTTCAAACTTTCATTTTCAAACTTTCATTTTCAAACTTTCATTTTCAAACTTTCATTTTCAAACTTTCATTTTCAAACTTTCATTTTCAAACTTTCATTTTCAAACTTTCATTTTCAAAATTTCATTTTCAAACTTTCATTTTCAAACTTTCATTTTCAAACTTTCATTTTCAAACTTTCATTTTCAAACTTCATTTTCAAACTTCATTTTCAATCCACATTAAGGGCACTCACAGGTCAGTAAAACCACACTCAGTTTAGTAGACCTGTGTTCAGTGTTATTCACAGCTCAGACTGAGAGTCGTGACCTCTCCCTCCCCCACCTTGCAGAGACTGAGGCACGTCCACACTTCCGGGTTTGATAGTCCCTCCCACCAGAAGGGGCGTGGCCTTCATGGCGTGATTGCCAGGAGAGGGAATCTCAACATCGATGGGAAAAATCCTCTGGCCCTGACAGCTGGAGGGGGACTGAGTAAGATGGCCAAAAATCACAGCCGTAAGTGGTAGCGTTTTTTCTAAAATCAATATACAGTGCAAACAGGAAGTGGTCAAGTTTAGACTTTTAATTATATAGATTTTCACATATTCTACCAAAGAAAAGGTTTCATAAACTTAGTTAGGTCAATGGCACGTTTCTGTCAATGTAAGCTTTGAAGTCAGTGATATGTAGATATGTGTTCATTTTATCTTTGTAAAGTTATGATGTTGTGAACTGTGAAATAAAAATGATAAATAAAAAGGTAGAGCTCATCAAGCATTAAGTATGCTTACATACATTTCACTATATAAAATAAAATGTATCACTAGAATTTATAGTTACAGAAATTATGTTAATAGATCAATGTTAAGTGTGAAATTTGTGTCCCTATTAAAAGCTTTTCAACATCAACTGGGGCATAGTGTCCAAGGTTCATGTAAATAAACATGTTAACAAATATGCTTTATGCACTTAAATGTAGTTTTGGATGATGCTCAAAGTTAGTTACTAATAATCCTGAAATATATGATAGGACTCAATCAACATTTATTAGTATTTATGGTCATATTCTGTTATTTTGTACAATTAAAATATATTTGAGGATGTTGAATTATTTTACTTTTCTTTCCTTTTCTGTTTTCTTTTTCTTCTAATTTTGTTCAATCCACAGACACTGAAAAGCCTAAAGCAGGTGAATCCCCTCAAGAAGCAGTTCCTGATGGTGAACCACATGAGCCGGCCCTAAAGAGACTGCTTTGGTCCATGACAATTGATGGTCAACAAACAGCTACTGTCGAGCACCTTGACCGCAGGCATGTCCTACTAGTAATCATCTGTAAAGGCTCAAAGCACATCAAAGAACAAGCCATGGGTAAACGAAGTGTAGAGAAATTAGTATGAAGTGAAACAAAACATGGGGGCAGTTACTAACTGCTGCCACCATGAAGCATTGCTATTTCACATATTTCTTTTCATTAAACTATTCATTCAACTATTCATATTCATTCTTAATGTCTTGTTCCTGACTCTTATCTCAGTGTGGAATGTCACTTTTATCCTGAATCTTATATAAGCAATATCCCAGAGAATCAAATCACAGTCAGACTTCTGCGTATGTTCCTGTCTTTAATTTGATCATTAATCAATGGGTTTATGTGGGTTGTGCTTGCCTGGGTACTATCTCATCATCCCATTTCTGTGTGTAACAATGTTTCATTCATCCTGTACTTAAAGGCCTGTCTCACGAGTCTGCGGTCATTGGCGGTGACACAGGAAGTATCTACCGCTCGTGGACCGCCAGAGACCGCGGGTTCGGTCAAACGCACATTGCCGGGGCCGTGCGCCGTTGGTCCCAATGTCTAAAAATATATTCCTACCGCACAGCCGCCGCCAGTGCGGCACGAGCGTCGTGAGTCGAACTTTCACCGCCACAGCCGCCAGCAGTGAGGCACGTGTGCAGCACGGTCGCCGCCACAGCCCCGCGATCCAAAAGACGTCATCACGTAGCGCGTCGCGTTGCGCGATGACGTCATCACCCGACGCCGCAAGCTCGTGGAACCGGCCGTACGGAGATCACTCGGCCCCCGCGCAGCATCCGTGCGCCGCTCTCGTGGTTGCCGTGCGGTCCCCTCTTCCGGCGACGCCGCGCTTCACCACCAATGACCGCAAACCCGTGGGACAGAGGTTTTACTTGTTTCTAACACCTCTCAGCACCTCTGCATTTTCAGTTTATTTATTTTATTTTTTTTTTAAATTTTTATTTATTAGAAGTACATTACATTACAACCACATACATTAATACTCGTCATTTATATCTTCTTACAATTAATGTACTCCCTTTATTTATTTTTTTACACTAGAAAAAGAAAAGATTGAAAGAGAGAAGAAAGTGAAGGAAAAAGTGCAAGTGTAGAAAAGTGTAGAAAATGTAACAACAAAAAAGGACGAAGACCCTATAAGAGCGAAATTAAAAACAAAAAGAAAAAGAGTTAAGAAATAGGCCCTAAGAAAAGAAAAGAGAAAGAGAAAAAAAGAGAAACAAATGGTTTTTTTGAGCATCACGTAAATAGGACATACCAACTCTTCAACTATCATCCCCCCTTACCTGACCTCAATTTTTTATTTTTTTTAAAGTACTTTTGCACCCTATGTTTGTAATAATTCTATAAATGCAGACCACGTCAGGTGGAAGTGATCTGGTTTACCTGCTAGGAGGAGTCTTATCTCTTCTAGGTGTAATGTTTCAAACATATTTGAAATCCACATATTTATAGTTGGTATTGGAGCCTTCTTCCAAAATTTTAGAATTAGCTTTTTTCCAGTTATTAACCCATAGTCCATTAATTTCTTTTGAAACACATTTAGTTCTGGATCATCTTCCGTTATTCCGAAGATAATCCATTCTGCTTTGGGTATCAGTCTTGTTTTAAATAACTTTGTAAAGATTTCAAAAATTTCATTCCAAAATTTTTGAATTTTTGTACAGAAGACAAATGAGTGCGCTATAGTTGCTTCTTGGGATTGACATTTATCACAAATAGATGATACGTTTGGGAAAATTTTATGAATTTTAGTTTTCGAATAATATAATCTATGTAAAATTTTAAATTGTATTAAAGTGTGTCTTACATTAATCGAGCATTTATGCACGTTTAATAAGTATTCATTCCAACTTTCCTTTGAAATTTTAATAGCTAACTCTTGTTCCCAGTCTCTTCTGATACCCTCCGTAGATGGTATTTGTGCATTTAAGATAATATTATACAAATATGATATTAAGTTTGCTGATTCCGCTTTTATCTGCATTGCCTCGTCCAGTACATCTGCTGGGTTATTATGATGATCTTTTGTATATTTTTTCAAATAGTCGCATATTTGAAAGTATTTAAAATATTGATTATTTCCGAGTTTATATTTTATTTGTAATTGTTGAAATGAAAGTAATTTTCCAGTTTCATACAAGTCACCAAGCGTTTTAATTCCTAGTCTATCCCATTGTGTATAAGCTTTATCTATAATAGAAGGACTAAACGAAGGGTTGTTGACTATAGGTAATAAAAGTGATAAGTTTCTTAATTTTAAATTTTGTTTTATTTGTTTCCAAATACGGATTGTACTATGAATAATTGGGTTCTTATTATAGTTTATGTTATTCAATTTCATTGGAGAGAGGAGGATCGCTCCAATGTTTCTAGAGGAGCAATCCTCTTTCTCCATTACAATCCAGTCTACTTGCTGGGCGGAGTTATCCATCAGTTGAATCATGTTTTTAATATTTACTGACCAATAATAATACATAAAATTAGGTAGTGCTAGACCCCCCAATACTTTAGGTTTATTCAGATGGGTTTTTTGTATTCTATGTGATTTATAGTCCCATATAAAATTAGTGATATCTGAGTCGAGTTTTTTAAAAAACTTCTTAGGTAAGTATATAGGAATTGATTGAAATAGGTATAAAATTTGTGGTAAAAAGATCATTTTTATTGCGTTTATTCGGCCTATTAAAGACATTGGGAGCGTTTTCCAGAATTTAATTAATGTATTCAGTTTATTAAGTAGGGGGTCAAAATTTGCCCTGAACATACCTTGATATGTTCTGGTAATTTCGATTCCCAAATATTTAAATTTTTCTGTAGCTATTTTGAAAAGGGAATTTTAAAAGATGTGTTGAATCTTTCGGTTTTATTGACATAATTTCACTTTTATTCCAATTTATTCTATATCCAGAAAAAGATCCGAAGTCTTCAATTAAATTTAATATATTTGGTATAGTGATTTGAGGTTTTGTAATATACAATAATATATCATCCGCGTATAAAGATATTTTATTATATGAGTCTCAGTTTATACAAGCAATTCAGAGTTTTCCTCTAAGCTGCACATTATTTATGGTTTGTCCTCTCCATTCTGAGGGGCCTTACTCGCTTACACTGCTCTGGCCAATCGAAGGAGGTCTGGGATTGCTGGCACTCCGGTAGTTGCGCAGACGACTTGAGAGGCCATCGTGGGAGATGAATTGGTGCCCTCGTGGTATTACTGTGGTGAACATGGACACCAGGGCTTGCAGTGCATTGGACAGAAGATGGTGTATGGATCTACTGGCACTCAGACCACACTGTCATTGTTTCAACCATCAGACCTGGAGCTGGAGCTGGACCAGCTGACCAATGGTCTGCTCTGTTCTCTCTTTACCTTTTCTCTTGGAGTCGCCTCCCTGTGCCATCTAAGTAGTGCTCTGCTCATGAGCAAGGGCTGTGCCTGAGGGAGTGGATGTATGAGGGGCAGGGAGGGGAGGGGGATGGGGTGTAGGGGAGTCCCTTTACTCCTGGGATGCATTTCAATGTGCCATTTTTTTTTTACCCCAGAGGAGAGCAATCTGCCTCTGCATACCGCATCTCTGATCAGGTGAGAGGTTAGTCAGCTGACTTGCAGCATCCCTCTCTTCACCTAGAACAGCTGGCAACTCGTGGGCAGCCCTGCTGTCTCTGGTGAGAGCAACAATCTGCTCACAGATTGCATTTCATTGCCTAATGAGGTCAGTGATCGATTCAAGAGTGGCGTGAGGACAATAACTGGACAGTACATTACCGCTCCTGCAGATCTTCCAGCAGCTCCTGTGTGTGTCAGGGTCCAGACCACCACCTGCATCAGGCTGAGAGCGCACAAACACTCTGTGCGATCTCTGTCTGTGCCTCCATGACGGCTGTCCCATGCACTAGTGGGTGCCGTGTGCTGGGATTGTCAACGAGGCCTTGCAAACAAGTAGAAGTCATGGTGGTCTGGCTCTGCTCCATCTGCTGCAGGACCCTGAAGATGGCATCTTCCATGGTCCCAGTGTGTTTCCTGCATTTGGCCATGCAGCCTTAATCCTGGCCTTCATCTGAGCAGGATTGTAGAGGTGTGTGCACTCCCTCTGGTGAGCCACTACATCAGATTCCCTATGCATACTCCCGGAATCCTGGTGTCAGGTGTAGCTCCCTGTGACACATGTCCCTCCAACCCCATCCCGCCACCTCCCATGGTGCCAGCCTCTGAGGAGTGTCTGGTGGCACGATTGCGGTGTGATCTTCATCATCCTTCCAGTCTTCCCTCCTGCACAAAGACACAAATTGCTAGTGTCGCATCTCTGGAGAACATGGGCAGGTGACGTTATGGGTCGGGACCCTTCTTCAGACAAAGTGTGGTGGGGAGAGGAAGCTGGAAAAGAGGAGGTGTGGGTCAAAGTGATAGGTGGATACAGGTGATGGGGGAGGAGATGCCAGAGATGCAAAGACAGACGGAAGAGGATTGTCAGAAGGATTGAAGAGATGCAAATTGTGAAGTTACAGGAAGGAATGTAGATGGCAGGGGAGAAATAGGTGCGAGTCCAGGTGGGGCACAGGGAAGAGAGGAAGAGGGGGATTGGAGGTGCTGGTTGTGGGAGAAGAAGGGAGAGTGAGGAGTTTGTAGTTACCTAAAATTGGAGAATTCAATGCTCATACCATTGGGTTGTAAGCTATCAGTCTGAAGAAGGGTCTCGACCTGAAACTTTACCCATTCCTTCTCTCCAGAGATGCTGCCTGGCCCGCTGAGTTACTCCAGGATTTTGTGTCTACCCATATGAGGTGTTTCTCCAGTTAACATGTGCCCTCGCACTAGCAATGTAGGAGGCCCAGGACAGAAAAGGCAGAATGGGAATGGGCAGAGGAAATAAAAAGGTTAGTCAGACTGTTGGGAACTCTATCCTTGTTGTCTGTGGGGAGTGCGAGCCCTCTATTTCTTTTCTTTTTTTCTACCCACCTTCATTCCTGTGCCCCACCTAGACTTGCACCCACATTTTCCCATTCCACCTCCACTTCCACCCGTATTCCTTCCGCTGGTTTCACACTTCCCACCTCTTTAGACTTTAGATTTTAGAGGTACAGCGCGGGAACAGGCCCTTCGGTCCATCGAGTTCGCACCAACCAGCACTCACCCCGTATTCTAGCACTGTCCTACACACTAGGGACCATTTACAATTTTTCCCGGAGCCAATTAATCTACTAACTGGTATGCCTTTGGGATGGTGGAGGAAAATGGAGCACCCGAGAAAAACCCATGCGGGCACAGAGAGAATGGACAAATTGTGTACAGACAGCACCTGTAGTTCGGATCGAACCCGGGTGTCTGGCGCTGCAAGGTAGCAACTCTACCGCTACACCAACATACCGCCTCTTCTATCCTTATCTAACACTTCCCTTTTCATCTCTGATCATTGTCCAACCATCTATTTATCAACCCCCTCATGTGTATCCATTCACCAGACCTAGTCTTGCCCTCCTCTCTACCTGCTTTTTCCCTCCCCACCACAATATAACAGAAGGTCCTGACCCAAAATGTCACCTATCCATGTTCTGCCAAGACGCTGCTTGAACTGGTGAGTTATTCCAGTACTTTGCACTATTTTGCAAACTAGTATTTGCAGTTCCTTGCATCTTCTCATTACAATTAAACATTGTTCACGAGTTTATATAGCAGATTATGCAGAACCTCATTTGAAGTGGTTGCAGGGTGGAATGGACCATGGTGGAGGGGGAGTGAGGGAGGCTGCCTCCTATCCCTGAATGGAGGAGAAGAAGTGCAAAGATTTCAATATCCCATCTTTGGAGCCTTGACCGTTGTGTTGGAATAGCACGGTAGAATGCCAGTGGAAGGCCGTGGGTGGAGGCGTGGTGTAGAAGAGGGTGTTGGGGTATGATTGAAGTAACAGATTGAGAATAAGTGTTTATGGGGCACGTACATCTAGCTGGCAATGACTGTGATACAGATTGCTTAGCAGTGGCTGTACGGCGTACAGACGCCTCACATTTTTAGAATTGTTTATATTTCAAAAAGATAATAAAGTTAAACAAATAAAACTTATTAATTAAATTGTGTAGGAAGGAACTGCAGATGCTGGTTTACACCGAAGATAGAGGAAAAAGGGTCAACTCGAAACGTCACTCATTCTTACTACCCGCTGAGTTACTCCAGGATTTTGTTTCACTATCTTCTTTATTAATTAAATTGATTAGGCAGGCTGTTAAGCAGCTTCTAGCATGAAAATCCACTTTTGCATTTTTTTGTGGGGGACCAAATTTGGCATTGGTGCTAAATGCAGCCAGGTTTAGGGAATGGAATGGCACACTTTATTGTTTCATGTGACAAGGCACAGTGAAATTCTTTGCTTGTATACCCAAGGTATGCAAATAATCGCCACATAAACGGCGCTGCCAAAGTTACAAAGTATCCCGCTCCGGCTTCTTCTTTGTCCCCCCTTCCCCCTCCTCTCCCCCCACTCCTACTCCCACCATGCTGGGTCCTCCATCTCTCTCCCCCCCCCCTACCCACGGCAGTCCCCCCACGCTCTGAATTGACCGCCGCACCGCGGGTCGACCCGTAAGGCTCCACCGACCCGCGAGGCTCCACCTCGGCCGCCGAGGATCCATTGCCACCAAGGCTCCACCGACTCATGAGGCCCCACCAACCCGCGAGGCTCCACCGACCCAGGAGGGTCCACTGCCGCCTCGAGGCTCCACTGACCCAGGCAGGGCACCAAGCAAATGGGTGGAATGCAATTTCTAAGCAATCGTTTTAAACTTTAAAATGCTAGATAGGTATCTCTTATTTATTTAACATATGTAATATACAGCTGAAATAACTTTCCATATTGAATCATGTTGTGTAGCAAAGAAGTGACAGTATTAACAATTATTTTCTATTGTTTAATGAATAATTGGATTTAATTATCAATGACAGGTTTCATTAATTTATGAATAGAATAAGGTGACTTTTTAAAATATCAAGATGTTATTAACCAGTTGATTTAAAAACAATGCAGCTTGAAATTTTGTTTAAAAAAAAGCTCTTACATAATAAATATGATCTGTAGACTTATTTCTAACAAGATTTTCTCATTCAGTCTAAAATATGTGTATCCATTATTTGCCCTTTAAGTTCTACCAGTAGGACAAGATTTGTAGACTATTTAATTACAAAAGCTATCTAAACTCCCTAAGAAATCTGTTCAGTAAACTAATTTGAATATCAACTTTCATATCATGCAAAGATGGGGTTCTTTGATTAAGAAATTCATGTTTTTTCGATGTTCAATGATGGAAAAAGCATTATTTACTAGACAGATTGTCTGTATCAACTTAGGCTAATCTTAAAGGCCTGTCCCACGGGTCTGCGGTCATTGGCGGCGAAACGGGAAGAATCTGCCGCCATAGACCGCGCACTCGTGAGAACGCACAATTCCGGGGCCGTGCGGCGGTGTTCCCAACACCGCACGGTGCTAAAATAAAACCTACACTGTTTAAAACTATATTCTTACCGCACAACCTCCACCAGTGATGCACGAGTGCGGCACGGCCGCCCGCACGGGCCGCCGCCAGTGTGGCTCGAGCGCCGTGCGTCAAACCTCCACTGCCACAGCCTCCGCCAGTGAGGCACGTGCCTCCGCCAGTGAGGCACGTGTGCGGCACGGCCGCAGGCACAGCCACCGCTACAGCGCCACGATCAGGACGGCCGCCGCCACAGCCGCCGCTCGTGAGTCACGTGCGGCGGGCCAACGTCATCGCAGTCGGCCCGCCCTTTTTTTTACTTACCGCAAGCACGTGGGACCAGCCGTATTTGAATTACTCGGCCCCCGCGCAGCATCCGTGCGGCGCTCCAGTGGATAGGCTCGGCGCTCTCGCCGTTGCCGTGCGGTCCCCGCTACCGGCGACGCCGTGCTTCACCGCCGATGACCGCAAACAGGTAAGAGAGAGCCTTTATGTTTCAATGGTACTCCAGATTAAATGAATTATTGTTACAGTTTAGTCAGTGTAGCAATTTATGCACTGCAAAGTCCTACAAATAGTTGAATGTCAGTTTATTATTCTTGATATTGGTTGAGGCAGTATTGTTAGTTGCTCCTTTTCAATACTGCTGTAGAGTCAGTATTTGTATTTGTTACATCCAGTATTTGTTACATCCAGATATAATTATAAAACATGGAACATAAAACAGTACAGCACAGTAACATGCCCTATGGCCCACAATGTTGGTGCCAAACATAGTAGTGTCATAGAGTCTTACAACGGTACCCGGACGTGGCGTTGAAGGACGAGATGCCAAAAATCCAAATAACTGAACGGACGCAATGCCGAAAAGCCACATAACCGAAAGGGCGAGACGCCTAAAAGCCAACTAACCGAACGGAAACGATGCCAAAAAGCCAACTCACCGAAAGGGCGGATCGCCGAAAAGCCAGATGACCGAAAGGGCGGGACGTCTAAAAGCCAACTCACCGAACGGACGCATCGCCGAAAAGCCAAATAACGGACATGACGTCGCCGGAGGGCGGGACTTGTCGGCGATTGGTCCAGACCCCCGCGTCCATCACATCACTGGCCGGGGGAGACGGGAGGGTGTGGGTCATTTTAAAATTTTCCTTCGCCGCTTTTGGACTTTACTGAATATAAAATAAAACCCGTGTGATTGGAATTTTCGGTTGATTTAACAAAATAATAATCCAAATTGGTTCCATAGATATTTACACCAACTGTAACAATTATATTTTGACTACCTCAATACATTTACATACACTACCCTGCATCTTGAAGGTCAGTGGTCTTTTTGGGTGTGAATCGAGAAACTAGACGGGAAAAAAAAGACTTTTTTAAGAGAATATCTTAGCTCCCCGAGTCGGTTCAGTGATATGAGTAAGTGTGAATCGGCGTGAGTTAGTGTCAGCGTGCACGCCTGAGAGACGGGACTGTCCACACTGCTCTGCCTCGGGTCTTTATTCCAAGTAAGCAGAATTCTTCCAACTTCCGTGGACCTCCAGCTGAGGCGGAGGGTGGCCGTGGCCGGACAGCGCTGACCCCGGGAAGAGAGTGCGGGCTGTCCCAAAGGATGCGCTCCTTCGGCCGCTTACACCTTGGTGCTCGTGTTCAGAGTGCCCAGTCACCCTCCTGCACCCGGCGGTCTTGTCTGGGTAGGTACTGTAGATGCTGGTTCACACTGACAAATAGACACAAAATGCTGGAGTAACTCAGCGGGACAAACATCATCTCTGGATAGAAGGAATGGGTGACGTTTCAGGTCGAGACCCTTCAGAGTGAACTGAACTCTCGTCAGTGAGAATACTTGTGATTGTCTGAAGAAGGGTCTCTACCTAAAACCTATTTGGCTTTTCAGCGTCATTTCCGTTCGGTTATTTGGCTTCCACTTCTTCGCTTCGGCATCTCGTCCTTCGACGCCACGTCCGCACACGCTTACAACATAGAAACAGGCCCTTTGGCCCAACTTGCCCAATCCAGCCAATGTTTCCTATCCACCTAGTCCCACCTGCATTTGGCCCATATCCCTCTTAACCTGTGCTATCCATGTACCTGTCTAAATGTTTCTTAAACATTGCAATAGTCCCTGCCTCACCTACAGCACTTCCTCCAGCAGCATGTTCCGTACACCTACCACCCTTTGCATGAAAATGTTACCCCTCAGGTTCCTATTAAATCTTTCCTCCCTCATCTTAATCCTATGTGATTTTATACACCTCTATAAGATCATCCTCCTGCAATCCAAGGAATATAGAGTCCTAGCCTGATGAACCTCGCCCTATAGCTCAGGCCCTTGAGTCCTGGCAACATCCTTGTAAATCTTCTCTGCACCCTTTCCAGCTTGACACCATCTTTCTTACAACAAGGTGCCCCAAACTGGACACAATGCTCTAAATGCTGCCTCACCAATGTCTTATACAACTGCAACATGACCTCCCAACTCAGTTCTGACTGATGTGCCATCCTATCTGTGATGCCACTTTCAACTAACTATGTACCGGTACTCCTAGATCGCTTTACTCTACAACACTCCCAGAGCCCCACCATTCACTGTGTAGGTCCTGCCCATGTTAGACTTCCCAAAATGCAACACCACACATTTCTCTGTATTAAATTCCATCAACCATTCCTCGGCCCACCTGGCCAACCGATCAAGATCCTGCTGCAGTTTCTGACAACCATCTTCTCTATCTACAATGCCACCCACTTTTGTGTCATCTGGAAACTTGCTAACAATGCTATATACGTTCTCATCCAAATCATTGATATAGATGACAAACAGCAATGAGCCCAGCACCGAACCTTGAGGCACACCCTGAGTCAAGGCCTCCAGTCGAAAAGCATACTTCCACCATCACCCTCTGCTTCCTTCCATGAAGCCAATTTTCTATCCATTCAGCTGTTTCTCCTTGAATGCCATGGGATCTAACCTTCCAGAGCAGCCTACCACGTGGAACCTTGTCAAATACCTTATTTGTCAAAAATCCATGTATACAGCATCTACAACTCTGCCTTTTATCAACCTTTATACCAAGTTAAACTAATCTTTTCTGTCTGCAAGTGATCCATATTCCACCATTGCCTGCATATTCATATGCTCTCCAAAAGCCTCTTAAATGCCACTATCATATCTACCTCCACCACCACCACCATCCCTGGCAACATGTTCTGGGCACCCACCACTCACTGTGCAAAATAACTTGCCGTACATCTCCTTTAACCTTTACCCTTCTCACCTTACAGCTATGCCCTTTAGTTTTTGACATTTCAACCCTGGGGGAAAAGGTTCTGACTGCCTACCCTACCCTATGCACTAAACGAAACAGTGCTTTACAAGGTCATTATAACAGCATAAATGGAGATGCCATCCTGATAAGCTATTTTTAATTCACATTGTTAACTCACTTGTAAGTCTGGATGCTTTTACACAATGTTTACTCTGGACGTTTACCTGTTTATTCCACTTCTATTTGCAGTTCCAGGGTAAAAGGGGATGTGAAACGACCAGATTCGCTTCCCCAGCTCACACCTGGCTCAACACAGTTCTTTGACCATTCTTACAGTCTCCGACTACATTTTATCTCTGTACCGCTCACTCCCCTGACATCAGTCTGAAGAAGGGTCTCGACCGGAAAAGTCACCCATTCCTTCTCTCCAGAGATGCTGCCTGTCCCGCTGAGTTACTCCGGCGTTTTGTGTCTGTCTTTAAAACCTTTAATATATGGCAGCCCATCAAAACATTGCTGCTGTTCATGCCCAGAACCCATGCTTGTCCCCCACCTGCATCTTCTCCCACTGAGCCTAGCTATTACTCACATCCCCCACCACCCCGTGCCCTCAATCCCCCTGGATGGGATTGACATTCTTGTGTTTAAAGTCATCTTCCTTGTTGGACTCTTGCTGCTTTCCGGCAGTGGACTGACCCCATGTGATTCCAGTCTTGCCAATCCAACAGTCCTGGTGTGACCCTACCCCAGCACTTGTACCGATGGAATCCTGCTGCTTTCCATTGCCACCCTGTCCTCTCCCTCGTGTGAGATATGTCTGAACCCAGCTTCCTTCCTTCCCAGCCTACTTCCCAGGAGCTTTCTGACTGAAGTTTCATTCCCCCGTGCAGAGTTATCACATTAGATTCCCTGCACAGTTATTGCATTGTTTTTGCATTGGTCAAATTGCAACTCATTGTTTGCCGCCACATTCTATGGTCTCTTTATTGTTTGAAAAAAAAAATAAGGCTCCAAAAATGAAATGCTATAGCGAAGCAGCGCTATGCGGGGTAATACTGAATTTGACAAATTTGACCAATATTGAAGTATACCTGCATATACTTTTAGATTATACTCCATCTGTCATTTCACCAGCCATTTCTGTACTAGATCTATATCCTGCCATCAACACTGTCTGCAACATCACAAATTTTAGTGTTGTCTCTAAACTTACTAACCAACCCATCTGTAGAATTCTCTGCCACAGAGGGTAGTTGAGGCCAGTTCATTGGCTATATTTAAGAGGGAGTTAGATGTGGCCTTTGTGGCTAAAGGGATCAGGGGGTATGGAGAGAAGGCAGGTACAGGATACTGAGTTGGATGATCAGCCATGATCATATTGAATGTCGGTGCAGGCTCGAAGGGCCGAATGGTATACTCCTGCACCTATTTTCTATGTTTCTATCCATATTTACGTCCAAGTCATTTATATAGATCACAATCAGCAGAGGTGCCTGCGCAGATCCCCTTGAAAGTGAGAGAGTCTAGGACTTCATCAGCGTGCACTTCAGATGGAGTAGTACTTGTACTAGCAGCAGTTAGAAAACCTTTTATCTGAAAATGCAAATCAGCAATAGTTTAACAGGGTGAAACATTGATCAGCCTAGTTCACATAAACATCTGCATTTAGTAAGTGTAGAAATAAGGAACTGCACATGCTGGTTTATAAAAGACACAAACAGCTGGAGTAACTCAGCGGGTCAGGCAGCGTCTCTGGTCTTTTGAGTTAGACATTTGGCCTTGAGGCTGGGTGCATTATAACTGGTTTTACTGTGGCAAACAGCATACGTTTAATCTCTTGAACAATTTGGGACACAGTCAATTCAAGTCAAGTCAAGTCACATTTATTTATATAGCACATTTAAAAAACAACTCTCGTTGGCCAAAGTGCTTTACATTTGTTATAATAATAGTATAAACAAACAAACTACATACATATATACATATAGCCCTCGCTCAGAGGACGTCAAGAAAGGCTTGGGAGTACAGATAAGTTTTTAGTCTTGACTTAAAGGAGTCGATGGAGGGGGCAGTTCTGATGGGAAAGGGGATGCTGTTCCATAGTCTAGGAGCTGCAATCCCAAAGGTGCGGTCGCCCCTGAGCTTATGCCTAGACCGCGGGATATTCAGCAACCCTAAGTCGGCCGATCTGAGGGACCTGGAGGTGGAGTGGTGGGTGAGAAGACTTTTAATGTAGGTGGGGGCAAGCCCATTGAGGGCTTTGTAGACATAGAGGAGGATCTTGAAATGTATACGGAACCGCACAGGAATCCTTCTGCAAAATGACTTGACGTTTGATTGGTTCAAATGGTATTTAATGAGGAAACTGCAACTGCATGCAGATCTTGACTTTGTCTTTTGAAAGAGACTTAAGATAGTCTTGAATTCCCTCAAAAAATATTTACAATTGTTCAGTATGATTTATTTTTTGCCCTGTGATACTCAGGTTCCATGATTACAGGTAAATATTTGCCTCTGCCAAGTACATACAATGCCCTCCATAATGCTTGGAACAAAGACCCGTCATTTATTTATTTGCCTCTGTACTCCACAATTTGAGATTTGCAATAGAAAAAAAATCACATGTGGTTAAAGTGCACATTGTCAGATTTTAATAAAGGGTCTCGACCCGAAACGTTGCCTATTTCCTTTGCTCCATAGATGTTGCCTCACCCGCTGAGTTTCTCCAGCATTTTTGTCTATCTTCGATTTTCCAGCATCTGCAGTTCCTTCTTAAACAACCAGTTGCTGGGTGTCTTCTCTGGTGATGCTCTGCCAGGCCAGTATTGCAGCCATCTTTGGCTTACACTTGTTTAGAGGGCTAGTCCCCTTTAGTTTTCTCTTCAGCATATAAAAGGCATGCTCAATTGTGTTCAGATCGAGTGATTGACTTGGCCACTCAAGAATTGACCATTTTTAGCTTTGAAAAACTCTGTTGCTTTAGCAGTATGTTTGGGATCATTGTCTTGCTGTGGAATGAACCGCCGGCCAATGAGTTTTGAGGCATTTGTTTGAACTTGAGCAGATAGGACGTGTCCGTAAACTTCAGAATTCATCATGCTACTATCTTCAGCAGTTGTATCATCAATGAAGATAAGTGAGCCAGTACCTTCAGCAGCCAAACATGCCCAGGCCATAACACCCCCACCACCGTGTTTCACAGATGAGATGATATGCTTTGGATCTTGGGCAGTTCCTTCTCTCCTCCATACTTTGCTCTTGCCATCATTCTGATATGGTAATCTTCGTCTCATCTGTCCACAAGACCTTTATGCAGAACTGTGGTTGCTCTTTTAAGAACTTCTTGGCAAACTGTAACCTGGCCATCCTATTTTTGTGGCTAACCAGTGGTTTGCATCTTGCAGTGTAGTCTCTGTATTTCTGTTCAGGAAGTCTTCTGTGGACAGTGGTCATTGACAAATCCACACCTGATTCCTGAAGAGTGTTTCTGATCAGGTGATTTTTCTTTATTATAGAGAGAATTCTTCTGTCATCAGCTGTGGTGGTCTTCCTTGACCTGCCAATCCCTTTGCAATTAGTAAGCTCACCAGCGCTCTCTTTCACTGGTTACACTGGAGAGGATGCAAAGGAAACTCACCAGGATTTTGCTGGATTGGAGCATTTCAGTTATGAGGGGAGACTGGATAGTTTGGATATGTTTTGGATCTGTTTTACATGGAGCTGAAGGGGTGACCTGAAGTATATAGGATTGCAATGAGGATAGGGATGAGGATACTTATTTTCCTTCAAAGGGTTATATAGAGTGATAGAGCATCAAACCAGTACTTTAGTCCAACCCGACCATGCTGACTGACACCTATTTATACTAATCTCATGGTCATACAGCATGGAAACAGACCTTTCATCCCAACTAGCCCATGCCGACCAAAATGTGTGGGCCTGAGTTATAGGGAGAGGTTGAGCTGGCTAGGACATTATTCCTTGGAGTACTTGAAGATGAGGGGTGATCTTATAGAGGTGTATAAGATCATGAGGGGAATAAAAAGGGTATTTGCGGAATTTTTTACTCAGAGTAGGGGCATCAAGAAGTAGAGTTCATGTTTAAGGCGAGGGGAAAGATTTAGGGGAAAGGGTGGTGAATCTGTGGAATTCATTGCCACAGAAGGTTGTGGAGGCCAAGTGAATTGATATTTTTAAGGCAGAGGTGGATAGATTCTTGATTAGTATGGGTGTCAGGGGTTATGTGGAAAAGGCGGAGGTAAAGATAGAGCTCTTAGTTGGATGGAGCTAAATTTAGCGGAGTTAGGGGATATGGGGAGAAGGCAGGAACGGGGTACTGATTGTGGATGATCAGCCATGATCACATTGAACGGCTCGAAGGGCCAAATGGCCTACTCCTTCACCTATTGTCTATTGTCTATTGTCTATCATCAGCCACGATTGAATGGCAGAGTAGACTTGATGGGCCAAATAGCCTAATTCTGTTCCTATCACTTATGAACATGAATCCCAAGGGGTGACTTTTTCCACACAAGGAGTTATGGGGATATGGAATGAGTTGCCAGAGTTGGTAGTTGAGGTAGGTTCTGTAACAACATTTAAAAATATATTTTGACAGGCATATCGATAGACACCTCACATTTTTCAGCATTAAACTCAATTAACCATACCTCAGCCCATTTGCCCAACTAATCAAGATCCTGCTGTTATTTCTGATAATCATCTTAGCTATCTACAATACTGCCCACTTTTGTGGCATTTGAAAACTGTCTAAACATGCCTTGTATATTCTCATCCAAACTGTTGATATAAAGCACAAACTGCAATGGTCCCAACACCAATGATACACCACTAGTACCGGCTTCCAGTCCAAAAATACATCTCTCCACCATCACCCTTTGCTTTCTTCCACGAAGCCAATTTTCTATCCAGTCAGATAACTCATCCTGAATTCAATGTGATCTAACCTTCTGGAGCAGCCTACCATGCGGAACCTTATCAAATCCACATATTGTACTCCTATCCCTCTCTGTCTTTCCTATCCATGTATCTGTACCTGTCTCTACCACTTCCTCTGGCAATTCAATCTATATAAGGGCTGCATTATGGTGTGCAGCAGTAGAGTTGCTGCCTTGCAACACCAGAGACCTGGGTTCAATCATGATTCTGTCTGTACAGAGTTTGCACGTTCCCCCTGTAACCGAGTGGATTTTCTCCAGCTGCCCTGATTTCCTCTTGCATTCCAAAGAGATGCAGGTTTCTAGGATAATGAGCCTCTACAAAATTGTCCCTAGTGTGTAGTGGTTGGGTGATTGATGATTGGCGCGGACACAGTAGGCCCAATGGCCTGTTTTCTCACTGTATCTTTAACCTAAACTAAATTACACTGCCATCCTCTTGTGTGGAAAAACTTGTCCTTTGCCACTCAGATCTCCTTTACAATTTCCCCTTCTCACTTTAAACCTATGCCCTCTTGTTTTAGATTCCCTCTCTCTTGGAAAAAGATTCCATCTATGCCCCTCGTAATTATCTAAACATCCATAGGGCCATCCCTGAACCCTCTATGCTCTGGTGCGAATAATCCCAGCCTTCCCAGTCTCCCTTTGTAACTGCAGCCCCCCATGCCAGGCAACAGTCTGGTGAATCTCTTCCGCATTGGATAAGGGAGAGCCAGTGGATGTGGTGTATCTGGACTTTCAGAAAGCCTTTGACAAGGTCCCACACAAGAGATTAATGTGCAAAATTAGAGCACATGGTATTGGGGATAATGTATTGAAATGGATAAAGAACTGGTTGGCAGACAGGATGCAAAGAGTAGGAATTAACGGGTCCTATTCAGAGTGGCAGGCAGTGACTAGTGGGGTGCTGCAAGGCTCAGTGCTGGGTCCCAGTTATTTACAATATATATTAACGATTTAGACGTTAAATGTAACATCTCCAGTTTGCGAATGACACAAAGCTGTGTGGCAGTGTGAGCTGCAGAGGATGCTATGAGGCTGCAGGGTGACTTGGATAGGTTGGGTGAGTGGGCAGATGCATGGCAGATGCAGTATAATGTGGATAAATGTGAGGTTATCCACTTTGGTGGCAAGAACAAGAAGGCAGATTATTATTGAATGGTGTCAGATTAGGAAAAGGGGAGGTGCAACGAAACCTGGGTGTCCTTGTACATCAGTCATTAAAAGTAACATGCAGGTACAGCAGGCAGTGAAGAAAGCAAATGGCATGTTGGCCTTCATAGCGAGAGGAGGTCCTACTGCATTTGTACAGGGCCCTGGTGAGACCACACTTGGGGTATTGTGTGCAGTTTTGGTAATTTGAGGAAGGACATTCCTAATTTGAGGAAGGACATTCTTGCTATTGAGGGAGTGCAGTGTAGGTTCACCAGGTTAATTCCCGAGATGGTGGGACTGACATATGATGAAAGAATGGGTCGACTGGGCTTGTATTCACTGGAGTTTAGAAGGATGAGAGGATATCTTATAAAAACATATAACATTCTGAAGGGATTGGACAGGCTAGATGCAGGAAAAATGTTCCCAATGTTTGGAGGAGTCCAGAAGCAGGGGTCACAGTTTAAGAATAAGGGGTAGGCCATTTAGGACTGAGATGAGGAAAAACTTTTTTGCTCAGAGAGTTGTGAATCTGTGGAATTCTCTACCACAAAAAGGTAGTGGAGGCCAATTCACTGGAGAGAGTTAGATATAGCTCTTAGGGTTAACGGAATCAAGGGATATGGGGAGAAAGCAGGAACGGGGTAGTGATTTTGGATGATCAGCCATGATCATATTGAATGACGGTGCTGGCTCGAAGGGCTGAATGGCCTACTTCTGCACCTATTTTCTATATTTCAAGCTTTCTACAATTGGAGCTCAGAGCCGTAGAATCAAAGAACGTTCTTTTAGGAAGAATCTGATGAATCTGTGGAATTCTTTGCCACAGAAGTCTGTAGAGGCCGTCAGTGGGTGTTTTTAGGGCAGAGAAAGATTGATATTTGATTAGTACAGGTGTCAGAGGTTATGGGGAGAAGGCAGGAGAATGGGGTTAGAAGGGAGAGATTGATCAGCCATGATTGAATGGCAGAGTGGACTTGATGGGCCGAATGGCCTAATTCTACTCCTATCACGTATGACCTGATGATCCCCACTGGCCACAAAGCACCAGCCAGAATAACATGTGTAGGACAGAACTGCAGATGCTTGTTTGAATAGAAGGTAGACACAAAATGCTGGAGTAACTCAGAGGGTAAGGCAGCATCTCTGGAGAGAAGGAATGGGCGACGTTTCGGGTTGGGACCCTCCTTCAGACTGATGTCAGGGGAGCGGGCAGGACAGAGATAGAATGTTGTCAGAGACAGTAAGGCTGGTGGGAGAATTGGGAAGGGGGGGTGGGGATGGAGAGAGAAGGACAGCAAAAGTTATTTGAAGTTAGAGAAGTCAATGTTCATTCCGCTGGGGTGCAAGCTACCCAAGCGAAATATGAGGTGCCATCTATTATTTTTATTTATTTATTTTTTAAATCTTTTTTTTTTTAAGTACAATAGTGTGGCACCAAGGTGCCTGATATATTTTGGCATGTTACACTTTATGTACAGCTTCGTTTGTTTTTTTTAAATAATAGAAGAGAGAAAGAAAGAATAGATAATAAAAAATAGAAAAACGTGTGATGTGTTGGTGTGTGAAAAGGAAAAGGAGGGAAAGAGGGAAAGTAAAAAAAAAAAAAAAAAAGGGAGAGAGAAAGAGAAAGAGTAGAGAGTAGGAGATTATAGGAGATAGTTATTTATATTCTTGACCATCCTTCACCCAGTCCTGAAACAGTTGGTTTCTACGATTTTGTTGCACCATATGCTTCCAAGAAGTTGATAAATGGAGACCAACTCGTTAAGAATTGGTCTGGTTTGTCTGTTAGGAGGAATCGCATTTCTTCAAGATGTGTGTTGTCCAACATGTTTGAAATCCACATTTTAAGCATTGGTATGGGTGTATTTTTCCAAAATTTAAGTATAAGTTTTTTTGCCCGTTATTAACCCATAATTAAAAAAAGAATTTTGAAATGTGTTCAATTTGTTCCCATCTTCCGTGACTCCAAGTATAATCATTTCAGTATTAGGCTCCATTTTTATCTTGAATAATTTTGTAAATATTTCAAAGATATCGCTCCAGAATTTATGAAGATTTATGCAGGCAATAAAAGAGTGTGTTATAGTGGCATTTTGGGATAAACATTTATCACAAATGGGAGAAGTATTTGGATAGAATTTATTCAGTCTAGTTTTTGAATAATATAATCTATGTAAAATTTTTAATTGAATTAAGTTATGTCTTACATTAATCGAACATTTGTGTATATATATCAAATACATTTCCCATGTTTCTTTCGTGATTTTTAACATTAATTCTCGTTCCCAATCTTCTCTAAGTGCCTCTGTCGATGGTAGTTCTATGTTTAAAATACTATTATATAAATATGATATTAATTTCTGTGAGTCAGCCTTAATATTCATTGCTTCTTCCAGTGGATCTAAAGTTATAGTTTGATGTCTTTGTATGTGGTGCCATCTATTATAAATCCACTGACTCCCATAGCTATCTAGACTACACTCCCGCCCTGCTTCCTGTAAAGACACTATCCCCTACTCCCAATTCCTCCGCCTACGCCATATCTGATCCCAGGATGAGGTGTTCCATACCAGGTCATCGGAGATGTCCTCATTCGTTAGGGAATTGGTGTTGCCCCCTTGCATTATAGATGAGTGTAAAGACTTGTCAAACACATGGTGTCTTCACTCTTAGTTTATTGCATACATTGTAGTCGTATACACACATATTGCCCTAGCTGTTCGTGGTCCATTACCGGAGCTAGAGAGCGAGCTAGGGGTGGGAAGGTTACAATTATACTGAAGATAATGGGGAGTGGTTAGTAGTGGTGAGGTCATTATGTTAAAGGAACATGCACGGCTCTACATCCTTCCCCTTGAAAAGGGAAACATTACAATGATGACAGCGAGACCACGACTCATACGCTAGACACAAATCCGCGCGTACATCGTCAGGAAAAACTTGAAACATTCAAGCAAACTCCCCGTAACGTTCAGGCGGCTTGACCAGACACCCGGAGTGGGTACGCAGCCCGCCTTCCCCCCCCCTCCGAAGGAAGAGCAGGTACAGGAGCAGGAGGGCCGATAGGGGTTCCGAGAGGAGAATGAGCAGGAGAGGGAGGACGAGGAGACCGGGGAGGAGAAATGGGCCCCGCAACGGGCACGCGAGCGGGAGAGGTCTGATGGGGGGGACCAGGAGGAGCAGCGGGAGAACGGGGCACCAAGGGTCGCGAGGGCAGAGACCTGGGCATGGGAGGAGCGGTAGGCAACGAGGTGGCAACCGGGGGAGCAAAAGGGGCTGCGGGAGGCGGAGCGGGCTCGTTGACCGGCAGCAAATGCTGGCGGGACCGGCGGTAGATGGTGCCCTCGTAGTCAATTAGGTAAGAGCGCGGAGAGTCCGCAAAGTCGATGACAACAGCCAAGCGGTGGTGTCCGGAGGGGGACTGCATCCGAACGACCTGGCCCTTGAAGAGGGGCTGAAGGGGACGGCATGATTTGTCGTGGGAGCGCTTCTGGACGACCTGTTTCTGGGTAATGCGCTCCTGGACAGCAGCAGGGCTGCGGACTGCGGGCTGTAGGGATCGCTGGGAGACAGGGATGGGAGGGCGAGTGGTGCGGGACATGAGCCGTTGAGCGGGTGAGCCCATGGCAGGGTCGCGACAAATATTTCGGAGATTCAGTAGAGCCAGATAAAAATCAGAATGCGAAAGTCTACAATGTTCCAGCAGCTCCTTGGCACTGCGGACAGCGCGCTCAGCAAGGCCGTTGCTCTGCGGGTATTCAGGGCTGCTGGTGATGTGGCGAAAGTTGTAGGCGGCGGCGAAGGCGCGGAACTCAGCACTCGAGAACTGGCCCCCGTTGTCAGACTGCACAGTCACAGGAATGCCAAAGGTCGCAAAGAGGCGTTGAAGCTTTCCAATGACCGGTTGGTTTCAATAGTGAAAGTGTTACCCAGAATGTAGTCCTTGAACTTCGAGCAGGCAAACACCACGGCAAGGAGCTCCTTCTCAATCTGAGCGTAGCGTTGCTCGGTAGGAGTCATAGTGCGGGAGGCGTAGGAGACAGGTAGTTGCAGGCGGTCGTGGATTTGCAGGCAGGCGGCACCGAGACCGAAACTTGAGGCATCGCAGGTGAGGACGATGGGGCGCTTTAAGTCGAAGAACTTGAGAGTGGGGGTGCGAACCAGCCGGGATTTCAAGTCATCGAAGGCTGCCTGATACAGCGGGTACCAAACCCAGGCAGTGTCCTTCTTGGTCAGTTCCCTCAGGGGCGCACTCAGCTCGCTGAGGTCGGGAATGAATTTCCCCAGGTAGTTCGCCATGCCCAAGAAGCGCTGCAGGCTGGGCACGTTGACCGGAGCTGGCATCCCAGAGACCGCAGCTGTCTTCTGTGGGTCTGGTTTCAGACCCTCAGCCGTAAAAACGTGGCCCACGTAGGTGACCTCCGGGACGCGGAAGCGGCACTTCTTGGGGTTCAGTTTGAGGTTGATCTCCCGAGCCCGATCCAGGACTTGGCGGAGGTGGAGGTCGTGCTCAGCGACGTCCCTCCCGTACACCAAGATGTCATCGACGATGATAGCACACGGCAGACCTGCAAATAGCTGCTCCATGGTGCGCTGGAAAACCTCGCTGGCAGAATTGATCCCGAAAGGCATGCGGAGGAAACGGAAGCTGCCGAAAGGTGTACCAAACGTGGTCAAGAAAGATGAACGTTCATCCAGCGGAATCTGCCAGAAAGAGCTCTTGGCATCGAGGACAGAGAATACGGTGGCTGGGCCAACCTTTGCAGCGACATCCTCCACCGTTCGCATGGGGTAGTGCGGGCGCTTGATGGCAAGGTTTAGGTCCTTGGGGTTTATACAGATCCGAATCTCACTCTTGTCCTTCTTAGCAGCAACGACCATGGTGGAGACCCACCGGGTGGCATCACTCACCTCCTTGATGATGCCCATGGCCACCATCTGGCGCAGAGTCGACTCCACCCTGTCCTTCATAGCAAAGGAGACGCGGTGAGCCGGGCGGACTACCGGGTGGACCTCCGGGTCTACCTCGATTTCGTACTTGCAGGGTAGTTTGCCCAATACATCGTCAAAACGGTCGGGGTATTCGCACATGGGATCCATGGGGGTCTGCACCGGGTGGATGTCGTGGTGGAAGGACACCAAACCGAGGTCCTGGCACGCACTGGCGCCCAACAGAGTAACATTCTCAGATTCCAGCAGGAGGAAAGAGAGGGGCCGAGAGGCCTTCAGAACTGTGCAGATAAGGGTGGCCTTGCCGACCGGGAATAGCATGCTCCCCCCATATGCATGGAGGCGGGAGTCATCAGCAGTAATGTTCTCACCAGATCTTATCTGCTGAAAGAGGCTTAACGACATAATGTTCGCAAACGCCCCCGTGTCTACCTTGGCAGTGAAGGTCATTCCATTCACAGTAACTCTAACTGATGGATCAGCTATCAAAGCATGTGCACCCAAGACTGAAAAAACAAGCGATTCATCATGGGAGGAGCTGTTATCAGAATCAGGGAGTTCGACTGAAAGGTATTCGGAGCCATAAACACTATCAGTAGCAGTCAGGTTGTGTAGACTCTTTCTCTGAGCAGAGACAGGCTGGCCCCTTGAACGGCACACTGCGGAGAAGTGATTAAGCTTCTTACAAAAGTTACAAGTCTTACCCAGCGCAGGGCAAACATTAAATTGATGATTGACAAAGTTGCAGTTTGGGCATCGACGAGGGTTAGCCCTCGCTGGCGCGGGAGTGCTACGCTGGCGTGGCGGGCCATCGCGCCGCGGGCGTTCAGCAGCACCGGCATAGTTAATGTCCTGAGCCTCAGGGGGAGATACGGAGTCGACAGCAGCAGCCATGCGAGAGGCATGCAAAGCGTTGTTTAAAGTGAGGTCCGGCTTTCTCAGAAGCTCTGCCCATAGCTTCACGTGCTGTACACCGTGAACTAGGACATCTCTGACCATTTGGTCGGGGGTCAACGTGTCCAGGCGGCAACGCCGAGCCAGGTGACGCAACGATGCAATGAAAGTGTCGATGTGCTCCCCGCGTTTCTGGCGCCTGCTGAAAAACTTGAACCGCTCTATAATGCAATTGGTGGGAATGTCACACAGCGCGGCAAATTTATTGGTGAGACATATCGGGTCCTCTGCATGCTCACCATCGGCGTACTCGAAAGATTCAAAACGCTCCATGGCCTCCGGGCCAGCCAGGTTGAGGAGCAGATGTGCTGTAACCGCAGGGGTAACATTAGGATGAGCGATGGCGACATAGTGCTGGAAGTCGCACCGGAAGACAGTCCACCGGTGAACGATGTCGGAGTCAAACACCAGAATGTCAGGCTTACGACACGAGCTGGCCATAGTACATAAAGGGTTTGAAAGGAAAATAAAAACTTGGAGAAAAGAAAACAAACCCGATAAACAGGAGACGCAGGGTTCAACTTATTGACACCATGTAAAGACTTGTCAAACACGTAGTCTTCACTCTTAGTTTATTGCATACATTGTAGTCGTATACACATATATTGCCCTAGCTGTTCGTGGTCCATTACCGGAGCTAGAGAGCGAGCTAGGGGTGGGAAGGTTACAATTATACTGAAGATAATGGGGAGTGGTTAGTAGTGGTGAGGTCATTATGTTAAAGGAACATGCACGGCTCTACAATGAGGCTCTCACTAGGGTCTCCTCGATTTCCCGCAGCTCTGCTCTTGCTCCCCCTCCTTCCATTCGCAACAAGGACAGAGTCCCCCTTGTCCTCACCTTCCACCCCATCAGCCGTCACATACAGCATATATTCCTCCAACATTTTCGCCACCACCAACGGGATCCCACTACTGGCCACATCTTCCCATCTCCACCCCTTTCTGCTTTCCGCAGAGACCGTTCCCTCCGCAACTCCCTGGTCAACAGGTTCCTTCCCACCCAAACAAGGTACTTTCCCCTGCAACTGCAGGAGATGCAACACCTGTCCCTATACCTCCCCTCCTCGACTCCATCCAAGGACACTGACAGTCTTTTCAGGTGAGGCAGAGGTTCACTTACACCTCCTCCAAACTTATCTACTGTATTCACTGTTCCAGGTGTCAACTCCTGTATAATGGCGAGACCAAGCGCAGGCTCAGCGATCGTTTCGCTGAACACCTCCACTCAGTCTGTCTTAACCTACCTGATCTCCCGGTTGCTCAGCACTTCAACTCCCCCTCCCATTCCCAATCTGACCTTTCTGCCGTGGGCCTCCTCCTTTGTCCGAGTGAGGCCCAGCGCAAATTGGAGGAACAGCACCTCATATTTCGCTTGGGTAGCTTACCCCCCAGCGGTATGAACATTGACTTCTCTAACTTCAAATAGTTATTCAATATTCAATATTCTTCAAATAGCCCTTGCTTTCTCTCTCCATCCCCTCCCCCTTTCCAGTTCTCCCACCAGAATTACTCTCTCCGACTACATTCTATCTCTGTCCCGCCCACTCCCCTGACATCAGTCTGAAGAAGGGTCTCAATCCGAAACGTCACCCATTCCTTCTCTCCAGTGATGCTGCCGGTCCCGCTGAGTTACTCCAGCATTTTGTGTCTAGCCAGAAGAACTTCCTTGCTTGCAGCTCAACCCTCTATCCACTGTGAGTAAGCTAGTTCTGAATCCAAACAACCAAGCTACCATGGATTCCATGCATCTTATTGCACTCGTACATTCTGCTGCAACAATTTCCCCTTCATTTTGTATACTTCCCTTGTCATTTGTAATTTCAGTATATTTGACTCTTTTGACTCTTTCTAATTGAAAAGCCTAGTTCACAATCATATAGTTCTATTTTATGTATATTGTGGACGACATACGTAACTAACTTGTTTTAATTGGAAATGAGTGACCAATTCCGTGCGTCATCATGAGAAAAATGAAGGTTAATTGATGCCTTATATTTTAGTCCTGTGGGCTAATTCACCTTCCTCAAGAGACTGTATAAGTTAAATAAATTAGGCATAAACCATTATTTTACAAATTCTTCATGGCCTATTGAAGTCAAAATAAACAATGGATTAAATGGTGCTAAAATGTGGGGGGTGATTTCAATAACAGACAGCCTCAAGATTCCAATTCTGATATCGAGGAGATGAATATTGAATAGCTTATCGTACTGAGTTGTTTGAGTTTGAGTTTAGTTTATTGTCACGTGTACCGAGATACGGTAAAAAGCTTTTGTTGCATGCTAACCAGTCATCCGAAGGGCAATACATGATTACAATTGAATCATCCACAATGTACAGATAAATGATAAAGGGAATTTTGTGAATAATTTGGGCGGCACGGTGGCACAGCGATACAGTTATGGCCTTACACCAAATGCAGTTCTGGAGACCCGGGTACTATCCCGACTACGGGTGCTGTCTGTACGGAATTTGTACGTTCTCTCCGTGACCTGCGTGGGTATTTTCCGAGATCTTCGGTTTCCTCCCACACTCCAAAGACGTACTGGTTTGTAGGTTAGTTGGCTTGGTAAATGGAAAAATTGTCCCTAGTGGATGAAGGATAGTGTTAATTTGTGGGGATCGCTGGTCAGCGCTGAGCCGATGGGCTGAAGGGGCTGTTTCCGCGCTGTATCTCTAAACTAAACTAAACTTAACATTTAGTGCAAGATAAAGCCAGTAATATCCGATCAAAGACAGTCCAAGTGTCTCCAATGAGGTAGATAGTAGTTCAGGACTGCTCTCTACTTGTTGGTAAGATGGTTAAGGGAGGGGCAGGACTGGTAGCTCGATGTTCCGGGATACAGGAGCTTCAGGAGAGAGGGGTGATGGAAAAAGGGGAGGATCATTGCATTGTTGGTTAAGGAGGATGTCACAGCTGTGTTCAGATGTGACATTATGGAAAGTTCGTCTAGTGAGGCTATATGGTTGGAGCTCATGAACAAGAAAGGGATGATCACCTTGTTGGGCGTGTACTACAGACCCCCGAATAGTTAACGGGAATTAGAAGAACAAATGTGTTGGGAGATTGCAGACAGCTACAGGTCACATAAGGTTGTTGTAGTCGGGGATTTTAACTTTCCCAATATAGACTGACAAAATCATAGCATGAAGGGTTCAGATGGGGTGCAATTCTTCAAAAGTGTTCAGGAGAGTTTTCTTAAGCAGTATGTGGAGGCCCCCACACGTGAGAGGGTAATGCTGGATCTAGTATTGGGAAATTGGGAAGGGCAAGTTAATGAAGTGTGTGTGGAGGAGCCTTTTGGGACCAGTGACCACAGTTCGATTAGGTTTAAGATAGTTATGGATAGGGACGGAGAGGGTCCACGTGTTAAAATGCTCAACTGGAGTAAGGCCAACTTTGAGGGTGTGAGAGATGGTCTCGCTCAAGTTGACTGGAGCAGGTTATTAGAGGGGAAAGGAACATCGGCCAAGTGGGATGTTTTTGAAAGTATGCTGAAGAAAGCTCAGGATGTGTATGTCCCCGTTAGAGGCAAAGCAGGCAAATGTAAGCAAGCTTGGCTGACGAGGGAAATTGAAACATTAGTCAAAAACAAGAAGGGTGCATGGGACAGGTATAGGCAGCTGGGATCAAGTGCATCCCTGGAAACTAAGGAGTAAACTTAAAAAGGAAATCAGAAGGGCAAAAAGGGGCCAGGAGATAGCTCTGGTGGGTAGCATTAAGGACAATCACAAAAGATTTTATAAATACATAAGGGGGAAAAGGGTAACTGGAGAGAGAGTGGGACCAAAGGACAAAGCGGTCACCTCTGTGTGGAGCCACAGGAGATGGGCAAGGTCCTAAATGAGTATTGCTCCTCTGTATTTACCGAAGAGAACGACAGTAGGATGGAGGAAATTGGAGCAGTCACTGAAAGTGTCTTGATTGCAGTCAGGGTTACTGTCGAAGAAGTACTGAAGGTACTGTCGTGTTTGAAGGTAGACAAATCTCCAGGGCCTGATCTGGTATATCCGAGGACATTGCGGGAAACTGATCTGATATATCCGAGGAAATTGCGAGAGCCCTGGTTGAAATATACGAGTCGTCCTTATATACAGGAGAGGTGCTGGAAGACTGGAGGCTGGCAAATGTTGTGCCTCTTTTCTAGAAGGGCTGCAGGAAAATGCTGGGAACTATAGGCCAGTGAACTTAACATCTGTATTTGGTAAGTCACAGGAGAGTATTCTGAGGGATAAGACATACAGGCATTTGGATGGGCAAGGGCTGACTAGGGATAGTCAGCATGGTTTTGTACATGGGAGGTTGTGCCTCCCAAATCTGATTGATTTTTTTGAAGACGTGACCATAAAAGGTTGATGAGGGCAGAGCTGTAGATGTTATGTACATGAGTTTGACACCTGGACGCAGGTAATTTTTCAGGCCTTATTTTAGGGTAAAAAATAGCGTCTTCATTGCCGGGAAATACAGTAGGTACAAGATGAGAGTTTTAGTAATATATAATATACTGGACTATAATATACTTTAGTTATATATTCGGCTGACGGGCCCGCACTAATGGCAGATATTAAGTTTGTTAATAACTTAGTTAGTTCTCCCTCATCCCCCAGCACTCCGTCCCCCTCCTGTTCACCCTCCCTCTTCTCTCTTCTCTCCCCTCTCAACCTCCCCTCCCCCACTCCCTTCTTGACCTCTCCCTCCCTCTCCTTTCCCCTACCCTCAGTCACTCCCTCCCTCCCTCCCTCCCTCCCTCCATAACCCCTCTACCCTCCCTTCCCCCCTTGACGTCATTGTAAAGTAAAGTGTGGTGAAAGCTGCTGTGTTTTTTAAAACTGAGGTCTTTTTGTGTAAATGAGATCCCTTTGTGATGTAATG
>CM075977.1:333080801-333149506 GCA_038087875.1 Malacoraja senta
AAAGTGCTTTACATTTGTTATAAGAATAATATAAACAAACAAACTACATACATATATACATATAGCCCTCGCTCAGAGGATGTCAAGAAAGGCTTGGGAGTATAGATAAGTTTTTAGTCTTGACTTAAAGGAGTCGATGGAGGGGGCAGTTCTGATGGGAAGGGGGATGCTGTTCCACAGTCTAGGAGCTGCAACCGCAAAGGCGCTGTCGCCCCTGAGCTTATGCCTAGACCGCGGGATATTCAGCAACCCCAAGTCGGCCGATCTGAGGGACCTGGAGGTGGAGTGGTGGGTGAGAAGACTTTTAATGTAGGTGGGGGCAAGCCCATTGAGGGCTTTGTAGACATGGAGGAGGATCTTGAAATGTATACGGAACCGCACAGGGAGCCAGTGGAGAGAGGCCAGGATCGGGGTGATGTCCCTTTTTCGGGTGCCCGTCAGGAGTCTCGCTGCGGCATTTTGGACCAGTTGCAGGCGGGACAGGGAAGATTGGCTGATGCCAGTGTAAAGGGAGTTGCAGTAATCTAGGTGGGAGGAGATAAATGTGTGGATGATCTTTTTGAGGTCATCAAAGTGGAGGAATTGTTTTATTTTAGCTATCGTCCGAAGCTGAAAGAAGCTAGCTTTTACCACGGCATTGACTTGTTTGTCAAATTTCAGTGCTGAGTCAAATATCACGCCAAAGTTTTTGACGTGAGGTTTGAGTAATGGGGTAAAGCTTCCAAGGCTGCCTGCTATCATTTTGATTGAGTCCGAGGGGCCGAGAAGGATGACCTCAGACTTACTCTCGTTTAGTTGGAGGAAGTTCTGGACCATCCAACACTTTATATCCTCGAGGCAGCGGGTAAGGTTAAGCAGATTTGATTGGTTTTTGGGCTTCAGGGGGAGATAGAGTTGTGTATCGTCTGCGTAGCAATGGAAGGAAATGCCGTGCCTTTGAATGACTTGGCCTAAGGGGAGCATATACAGGGAGAAGAGAATGGGGCCAAGGATGGAACCTTGTGGAACCCCACAGCAGAGATTAGCTGGGGAGGAGAAAGAGTTGCCTATGTTGGTCAAGAAACTCCTACCTTTGAGGTAGGAGATGAACCAGCTCAGGGCAGTGCCATCAATACCAACCCCGTACCAGAGACGGTCAATTAGGATGGTGTGGTCAAAAGTATCAAATGCTGCGCTGAGGTCAAGAAGGAGCAGGATTGCACAGTAGGTCATTATGTATCTTCAACAAGGCAGACTCTGTGCTGTGGTGAGCCCTGAAACCTGATTGGAAAGTTTCCAAGATAGTGTTTTGGTGAAGGTAAGGCATAAGTTGACTTAAAATTACCATTTCAAGGGCTTTTGAGAGGAAAGGCAGTTTAGAAATGGGTCTGTAGTTGCTTGGCAAGGTGGGGTCGAGGTTAGGTTTTTTCAGGAATGGCTGGACCACCGCATGCTTGAAGCAGGTGGGTACAGTGCCAAGCCAGAGAGCTGTTGAAGATGGCGAAGATGCTGGGACCGGCTGTTGTAATGACATCCTTTAGGAGGGCAGAGGGGACAGTGTCGAGGGGGCAGGTAGTAGGTTTCATGGTGGTGATCAGTTTTACAAGGGAGGGTAGAGTATTTGGTTCTTGCAGATTTTACCGCTTCCTGGTAATTGTGAAGATTGTTTTTCAGGAGTTCAAAGGAAATTTGAAGCTTATCAGATTTGTACTTCCGTTCTGATTTTCTGCATTCTCTTCTTAGGGCTCTGGTGGAGTCATTGAGCCACGGCTCGCCTTTAGGCTTAGGCTTTTTCATTTTAAGAGGAGTAACAGAATCCAGGATGGAAGAGCACGTAGTATTGAATAGAGAAATGAGGTCGTCGGTACTGAGATGGGGGGTGGATGCCTCAATAGTGCAGATGTTGGGGGCGGCTATAAGAGAACTTACTGGCCGTCATGGAGTTAACGTAGCGGGAGTAGCGAGCAGGGAGATGGGATTTTGAGGGAGAGAAAGGGAGAGATATATCGAATATAATTGCACTATGATCAGACAGGCAGGCATCAATAATATCTGTGTTACGAGTTGGGAGACCAGACGAAAGCACTAGGTCTAGTGTATGGCCAAGCTTGTGTGTGGGTCCAGTGGTGAGTAGAGTCAGATTGAAGGACTCAACCAGGTTCATAAATTCACTCACAAGAGGCTTCGTGGCACAGCTGACATGAATGTTAAAGTCACCAAGAATCAGGACCCGGTCAAATTTGGGCAACAAGCTAGCGATAAGATCACCAAATTGTGAGATAAAGTCCTTATTCGTTTTTGGTGGGCGATACACAAGAACAATTAAAAGCGGACAGATTAGACCAACTATGATTAGTTGATGTTCAAAACTGGAGACGCAAACAGCGTTCAGAAGGCGGCAGTTGAAATTCTTCTTAAACACATTGGCCCCACCGCGACCTGAGAGCCTGGGCGAGCTGAAATTATGCCAAAACGGTACAGATTAATGCTACAATTTATGTAATGGTGGAAAACTGCTGTGGTTTTTAAAAGTTTTTTTAAATGTAAATGAGATCCCATTATGATGTCATTGTGGGGTGGAACACTGCTGACGGGCAGTTTATGTAAATGAAATCCCATTGTGACGTCATACACTGCTAATGGCCAGTGCAGATGGAAGAGATTTTTGTCAAAGTGTTTTTTGTAAAGTTTAAAATGTGAATAACTTGTAAAATATACCATTAATCTGAACTAAACTTGATACGATACATCACAGGACAATGTTGAGTAAGGTGGGCCATAAATTGTAGCACTAATCTGTACTGTTTTGGCGTAATTTCAGGAACAGGATCACAGACGTAATAACAAACAAGATTAGAGTTTTAGTGATAGATAGATAGGCAGACAGACAGACAGACAGACAGACAGACAGACAGACAGATAGATAGATAGATAGATAGATAGATAGATAGATAGATAGATAGATAGATAGATAGCTGTGTTTAAATCCATTATGAATACAAACTATAAAATTAATTAAATTGAAACATTTCCAATTAATATTATCTTTATTTAGTTGACTAATGTTCATTCTTACCCATTACATTTGGATACACTGATTTGATGCATAGTGCAAGATCAGCTCCAACATAAACACATGACAAGGCATTTTATTCAATCAACAATCAGTGTGCAATACATTTTTCCACTAGCTTTTTGTTATATGCAGCAGTTTTACATTCATTGTGCATCATTAAACTGAAGCCAAACCTCACTTAAACTGAAGCTACTATTTTAGTGATACCTTACTTTACCTTAGTCCATGGATATGCATAGCACTGTGGCTGAAAACTAATTTAAAATTCTTATGATTTGTAACATTTATTTTCACAGAGTGTTTGAAATAAGGCAATATTGTGCACAATAGTATCAATGGGACATAAGTTGTTGTAGCTGTGTTGTTTTTCAAGTGGATACATATTTGCAAAAGAACGTAAATTATTAAATGAATGTTCAAATTTACTGAAGAGCAAACAAATATTAGAGCTGAAAAAACCTTGAAAATCAAATGTCTCTGATAAATTTGCGGTAATAAATTAACATCTTGATTACTTTATCTGCTTAAGAACAAATGAAATAGGAGCATGGGCCTTCGAGTCTGCATCATCATTCATTGAGATCACGGCTGATCTGATACTGCAGCACCATTTCGCAGCAACGTCCTCATAACCTTTAATTCCCATAGTCCAAAAATCTATCATACAGTCAGCCAGCATGGAAACAGATTCTTCAGCCCATGGGTTCAAGCTGATTGCCATTGCCACTCACTGAGAATAATACTACACTATTCCCATTTTAATCTCCCCACATAGGCCTCCACTCCCTTCATATTCTGCCACACACCTGCACACGAGGGGCAAGTCACCGTAGCCATTAATTGACCAACTTGCTCATCACTGAGATGTCAGAGGAAACTGAAGCATCCAGGGGGAGAACCATGTGGTTGCAGGGAGGACATGCAAACACCAAACACACAGCACTCAGATCGCTGGAGCTGTGAGGTAGCAGTTCTGCCAGCTGTGTTATTGTGCCACCGTTGATCTATGGTTTAAATAAACACAGGCTCTCAGTCTCCACTGTCCTCGGGGAATGGAGAATTTCAAAGGTTGTAGAAAAGAACTGCTGGGTTAAATCGAAGGTAGACACAAAATGCTGGAGTAACTCAGCGGGGCAGGCAGCATCTCTGGAGAGAAGGAATGGGTGATGTTTTGGGTCGAGACCCTTCTTCAGTCTGATGTCGGTGGAGTGGGCGGGACAGAGGTAGAATGTAGTCGGAGACAGTAAGACTGGTGGGAGAACTGGGAAGGGGGAGGGGATGGAGAGAGGAAGCAAGGGCTATTTGAAGTTAGAGAAGTCAATGTTCATACTGCTGGGTTGTAAGCTACCCAAGCAAAATATGAGGTGCTGTTCCTCCAATTTGCGCTGGGCCTCACTCTGAAAATGGAGGAATGGGAGGGGGAGTTGAAGTGCTGAGCCACTGGGAGATCAGGTAGGTTAAGACGGACTGAGCGTAGGTGTTCAGCGAAATGATCACGGAGCCTATGCTTGGTCTCGCCGACGTACAGAAGTTGACACCTGGAACAGCGGATAAGTAGATGAGGTTGGAGGAGGTGTATCCACTGTTCCTGGTGTCAACTCCCCCTCCTATTCCCAATCTGACCTTTCTGTCCTGGGTATCCTCCATTGTCAGAGTGAGGCCCTGCGCAAATTGGAGAAACAGCACCTCATATTTTGCTTGGGTAGCTTACACCCCAGCGGTATGAACATTGACTTCTCTAACTTCAGATAGCACTTGCTTTCCCTCTCCCTCCATCCCCTTCCCAGTTCTCCCACCAGTCTTACTTTCTCCGACTACATTCTATCTTTGACCCGCCCCTTCCCCCTCCTCCGACACCGAAACGTAACCCATTCCTTCTTTCCAGAGATGCTGCCTGACCCGCTGAGTTACTCCAGCATTATATGTCTACCTTCGATTTAAACCAGCATCTGCAGTTCTTTTCTACAAGCTTTGAAATTCTCCATCCCCGAGGACAGTGGAGACTCAGAGCTTGTGTTTATTTAAACCATAGATCAATAGCGGCACAATAACACAGCAGTGCCCGCACTCACTTGCAAGAGAATATCACATCACCGCATGCGTGAAAGATTCACCATCCCGTCGGCTAAATGGAGCCAACCTATCATTTCCTCGTCGATTAGGGATTTCCGATTCAATTGGGAGCAACTGCCAGTCACTGCTAACATGTTGAAGTGGGGTCGGGGGTGGGAGGGGGTAGTCATCTCAAATTTGCTAAAAGGAACATGTTTTAACTGTGCGAGGAAAAGCAAATTCCGATTCCCGAATGCTCACCCTTTAAGTTCATTTTGAAATTTTAGGATTTTTCTGTGGTGCAAATTCCTCATTTGACGAGGATAAAACTATTATTTTAATATATATTTTCTGAAATTAAAATAAACCTGACGGGCACCACAGTCACATCTCCTTTTCATAATTACAAGGTCCAGATAAGTTTTTTAAACATGTAGTTATAAATTAATAATGTAGCAATAAACCCTGGAGTAGAACGGGTCACAAAACCAATACACAGTCACCCCACCCCCCCCCCCCCGGAGCATGGGGTAAAGCAAACGGCAAGGGCAACGAGACCTGTCCTGTCAGAAGAGGATATTTTTAAACTCTCGGGAGCCGGCACATTCAATAAATAATTCATTGGACCCAGGGCTGCAATTACTGGCTGATGTCAGCGCTTTCGCCCAAACAGCGCACGGTGCAGAAAGTGGAAGGCGCACGGCGGTGTATGGTTAGATCTCCCTTTTTAAATGGCCGAGTGTGAGATCGCGTCAAAGGCCAAAAAATGTGTACTCTGGACAGGAGCTTTGTCTTGCTTTCCATGGTAATTGGGATTAGCTTGTTATCCGGTAAAGTGATCGGAAAAGCACCGAAATGTCCTTCTCGATGCAGCTGCACCAAAGATACAATCATGTGCATCGGAACTTCATCTGTCCCAAGGATTACTGCCAGCGATGTAACGTCCCTGTAAGTAACCAGAACCGACCACTCTATATACTTTGTTTATTATTACTGGGAAAGAAATGACAGTCCGTATTATCTCAGCTGTCGGCCAATCCTGTTTCAAACGAAACCCGAATGCAGACATGGGAAATAAAGTTTAAATTGAAAGGCGACAGAGATTGTTTATATTATTGTGTAACTATATTCTACTGCAGTGTGTAACATGGAAACAATACTGGTGCATTCAAGACGCTACAGAGAAGAATGCTGAGCGGATCATTTCGGCTCCACAGTACTGTGCAGTCAGCGTACAGCATCGGCCGGCAGTGCAGAATAATCCACGACGGCGTTTTGCGCTTTAAAGGGGTTTTATTTTTTCGCAACGCGATAACGTTATGAAATTAGGCAGCAGCACGTTTTCTGTTAATTTTCGCTCTTCTGAAAAAAAAATCCAAGAAAACAGCAGCACGAGGCCCGGGGGAAACTGCTGCCGCCCCCCCTATTTGTTTCATTGGAGTCTAATTTTTACAAATATTGTTTTATTTCAATTAACACATTTGTGGTTTTAAGCAAGAAATAGAACATTGCATTCATTTTTATTCCAAGATTACAAAAGATTAAAATTACAAATTAAGTTGGGATGTATTGAGAGAGCGTAAATAATGTAGAAAGAGATAGTTGAGCAAAACTGGGTGAAGTATACCACTGAACAAAAGTAGTCGTATTGTTCGCTGCTTTGAATAAAATAAAGCACATGGTGTAAAAATGAATACTGAAGAGAATCGATGCCAACTTTGCGGTCAAATCGCGGGCAATCTACATTACCAACGAATGCATCACGGTTTGTTTTAAACTTCTATCTGTAGGAGTTTGGTGAATGGAAGTTACCGCGTAATAACAGAAGGGATGTTTTCAAGCTTACCGTTTTTGCACCTTCTGTGAGTATGGGTGTGCTTCTCGTTGGACTGGGTGGATAAACACCGACACACTCTCCTTGGGCAAACCAATAAGAACTTCTGGCAAAATTGTTAAAACGACTAACAAAATGTGCCGAATTATCAAAAACAATGTGCAACTCCTAAAAGCTGTGAATATGAGATACGCATCAGTCACAAAATATGTATAAAATGCCATTTCAAAATTTTAGAATTGACTTTAATCAAAATATCATTATTGCGATGAACAGATTTGAGATGAATTCCCGGGCGGTGGTCATTTTGTAGTTATGTAGAAACAAGGAACTGCGGTGCTGGTTTAGCAATGAAAAACACAAAGTGCTGGAGTAACAGCGGGTCAGGCAGCATTCCAGGAGAACATGGATAGGTGACGCTTGGGTCTGAATCCGCTGAGTTACTCCAGCGTTTTGTGTCATTTTGCACTTTACCGGTCCTTATACAAAGATGGCTCAGTGAAATGAAGGATGGCGGGAACCCACAGAGAAATGCGTTGGAATGAAATCCCACTGACGAATCACGATTCACTATATATTTTAATAGTTAATATTATTCGTACTCGGAAACGTCCCAAGTATTCTTAAACCATTCTTGGCTGAATGGATCATTAACCTCGCTACCACTGTAAGATCCATAGCACTTGGATGCATTGAGGTAATTCCCATTATCTTTGAGAGCGAGGCCGCTGCCAACCAGTTGTCCAAAGCTTTAGTGGATACAGGGCATCAGCCAACTGAATGCAAAAGTGATAACGGTGTCCACCAGGCAAATTCCTAGTATGTATACATATTTGGCTAATCAAATTTATTCAATTAAATTCAATTCAGCTTGCAATAGCAAATCTTAATTGATAATTTATAAACTAAAACGCTAAATGTATACATTTATCATTGATAATAATGTATTGAGGATGAAGAGATGATTGCTGATAAGATTAGAACTCATCCATAAAAGAGAGAGAGAGAGAGAGAGAGAGAGAGAGAGAGAGAGAGAGAGAGAGAGAGAGAGAATTATAAGTAGGACACGTGGAGGGAGCATTGGCTGTAAATATATTGAATTTTCCCAAGGTTGCATTATTTTCATTTTTAATTAAGTTTTAGTCATTGCTCAGCATAATTTTGAAGTGCAGATATGCAGCAATATATGTTTCATCAGAGGGGATGTACAAGAAGACTGAGATCAATAAGGGGAAATATTAAGAGACATTTATAATATTCATCCTAATATCCCAGATCTTTTGTGATTCAACAGTCTCATCCTGTGACTGCACCATTGATGAACAATTGGTGAACAGTTAAATGAGAACATAGGTTCATATAGGTACTGGTTATTAAATCCCATTAATATATTCCATTCATCAACTCAAATCGTGGCTCATCTATACCTTGGCTCCATGAACCTCCCTTTGTTCTATATCCCATGATACTTATATCTAGCAAAATCATCAATAAATCTTAAACATAGACTATAGGTGCAGGAGGCCATTTGGCCCTTGGAGTCTGCACCGCCATTCATTGTGATCATGGCTGATCATCCACAATCAGTAACCTGTACCTGCCTTCTCCCCATATCCCCTGGTTCTGTTAGCCCCTAGAACTCTATCTAACTCTCTGTTAAATTCATCCAGTGAATTGGCCTCTGCTGCCCTCAATGGCAGAGAATTCCACAAATTCACCCGTCTCTGGGTCAAAACGTTTTTTCTCATCTCAGTTTTAAATGACCTCTGCTTTATTCTTAGACTGTGGCCCATGGTTCTGGACTCCCCCATCATTGGGAACATGTTTCCTGTATAGAAACATAGAAACATAGAAAATAGGTGCAGGAGGAGGCCATTCGGCCCTTCAAGCCAGCACCGCCATTCATTGTGATCTTGGCTGATCGTCCCCTATCAATAACCAGTGCCTGCCTTCTCCCCATATCCCTTGACTCCACTAGCCCCTAGAGCTCTATCTAACTCTCTCTTAAATCCATCCAGTGACTTGGCTTCCACTGCCCTCTGTGGCAGGGAATTCCATAAATTCACAACTCTCTGGGTGAAAACGTTTTTTCTCACCTCAGTCTTAAATTACCTCCCCTTTATTCTGTGGCCCCTGGTTCTGGACTCACCCAACATTGGGAACATTTTTCCTGCATCTAGCTTGTCCAGTCCTTTTATAATTGTATATGTTTCTATAAGATTCCCCCTCATCCTTCTAAACTCCAGTGAATACAAGCCTAGTCTTTTCAATCTTTCCTCCTATGACAGTCCCGCCATCCCAGGGATCAATCTCGTGAATCTACGCTGCACTGCCTCAATCACAAGGATGTCCTTCCTCAAATTAGGAGACCAAAACTGTACACAATACTCCAGATGTGGTCTCACCAGAGCCCTATACAACTGCAGAAGAACCTCTTTACTCCTATACTGAAATCCTCTTGTTATGAAGGCCAACATTCCATTAGCTTTCTTCACTGCCTGCTGTACCTATAAGCCAACTTTCAGTGACCGGTGTAGAAGGACACCCAGGTCTCGCTGCACCTCCCCCTTACCTAACCTAATCCCATTGAGATAATAATTTGCCCCCTTGTTTTTGCCACCAAAGTGGATAACCTCACATTTATCTATATTATACTGCATCTGCCACGCATCTGCCCACTCACTCAACCTGTCCAGGTCACCCTGCAACCTCCTAACATCCTCTTCACAGTTCACACTGCCACCCAGCTTTGTGTCATCCGCAAACTTGCTAGTGTTGCTCCTAATTCCCTCTTCCAAATCATTAATATATATGGTAAACAGTTCTGGCCCCAACACCGAGCCTTGCGGCACTCCACTCGCCACAGCCTGCCATTCTGAAAAGGACCCGTTCACTCCTACTCTTTGCTTCCGGTCTGCCAACCAATTTTCTATCCATGTCAACACCCTACCCCCAATACCATGTGCTCTAATTTTAGTCACCAGTCTCCCGTGCGGGATCTAATCAAAGGCTTTCTGAAAGTCTAGATACACTACATCCACTGGCACCCCTTCATCCATTTTACTTGTCACATCCTAAAAAAATTCCAGATTAGTCAAGCATGATTTCCCTTTCATAAATCCATGTTGACTCGGACTAATCCTTTTACTGCTATCCAAATGCCCCATTATTACCTCTTTAATAATTGAGTCCAGCATCTCTACACTATCTAGCTTGTCCAGTCCTTTTATCAATATAATTAAAAGTCTCATCTTGACCACTTCCTGTTTGCACTGTGCTTTGATTTTAGAAAAAAACGCTACCACATATGGCTGTGATTTATTGGTCATCTTACTCAGAGTCCTCCTCCGTTGCGCAGGCCCCGAGGATTTTTCCCATCGATGAAAAATAAAAGACTTATTAGTGTTTAAAAAATCTTGAGATTCTCTCTCCTGTCAATCACCCCTATGAAGGCCACGCCCCTTCTGGTGGGAGGGGAAGGTACTATAAAACCCAGAAGTGTGGGCGTGGCTCAGTCTGTCTGCAAGATGGCGAGGGAGAGGTCACGACTCGCTGTCTGAGCTGGGAAACTACAGAACAGTGAGTATGCAATGTACTTGAATAAATGATTTGTTAGCCTTTAATGGAAATGAAATGAGTTGTTTGGTCTGCCCTGTGCTTGAAACTGCAATGACAATGAAAATGAAGTGAAAATGCAATGAGCTGTTTGGCTTGAGCCTGCCCTGTGCTTGAAAGTGCAATGGCAATGGAAATAAAGTTAAAATGCAATCAACTGTTTGGCTTGAGCCTGCCCTGTGCTTGAAAGTGCAATGGCAATGGAAATGAAGTAAAATGCAATGAGCTGTTTGGCTTGAGCCTGCCCTGTGCTTGAAAGTGCAGTGGCAATGGAAATGAAGTGAAAATGCAATCAGCTGTTTGGCTTGAGCCTGCCCTGTGCTTGAAAGTGCAATGGCAATGGAAATGAAGTGAAAATGCAATCAGCTGTTCGGCTTGAGCCTGCCCTGTGCTTAAAAGTGCAATGGCAATGGAAATGAAGTGAAAGTGCAATCAACTGTTTAGCTTGAGCGTGCCCTGTGCTTGAAAGTGCAATGGCAATGGAAATTAAGTGAAAATGCAATCAGCTGTTTGGCTTGGCCTGTCCTGTGCTTGAAACTGCAATGGCAATGGAAGTGAAATGAAAATGAGTTGTTTGGCCTGCCTGAAACCACGGATTTCGGCCCACTAGGTCCCTATTAGCCGAGAAACCAGTCCCTTTAGCCCAAAATGCCCGTATTAGCTCGGGAGGAGCATTTTGGCCCAAAAGGCCTGTGCCAGGCCAGGAAAAGTCCAGAAAAAGTGCCTTTCACTGAGATTTCACTCAGATTTTTTTTAAAGAGCCCCTTCGGCCCGTCAGGCCTGTACTAGCCCAGGAGTCCCTTTGGCCCATCAGTATGTATTCCCCCTGCAAGTATTAAACCTCACCCCAGTATTTTTCTCCCTCCCTTCATTTGCTCCCTGTGATATCCAGGCCAGGATAGACTTTCCTCCTTCATTGCTGTGATCTGCAGAAAAAGATTAAAAATGTCTAAAATTGATTCTCCACCCTCTCTCCCTTCTCTCTCACAGAGTCTCTCACCTGTTTTGGGCAGAATTTCTGGCAGTTTCTGAGCTGCCAGTCCACCAGGCCTGAGTGACTGAGCTGCCAGCCCACCAGGCCTGAGTGACTGAGCTGCCAGCCCAAGAATCTATTCAGCACACAATGGCCCTACTAGCCCTCTGGAAACCAGTCCCTTCAGCCCACAACACACATACTAGCACTCCAGAAAGCCCCAACCCCCCCACTGGACAGCAATATTGGAATTGGTGGAGAGGTGGAATATTGCATTGGGGGACCAGCCTTCCCGTGTGAACATGGGACCCACTTAGTCTAGTAATTTTATATGTTTCTATAAGAAAAAGCGAAGTAGTTTAAATCTAAGCTTCAAACATCTTAGTGTGGTGGAATGAAAAACCATGTTTATAGAACTCATTGTCATAATGTAATCCTTTAGCCATGCTAACTCTATGGTGAATTTACATTGCGAAGGTATGCTGTTCCCTGACTTCTCACCAAAAATTCCCTTTTCCCACCCACCATTGTTTCTGGTTGGGAATGTAACACAATTATAAATACATGTATCCTCTGAACTAATAGATCCCGTGCAAATGATTGTTTAAAATCCTTTCAATACAACTCTGTTGAAATAAGTTACGCACATTGCAGTCTTCTTTTTATTACTTTTTGTGTCTTTGTACTTGTTTTTAACAATGCAAGTCATAACTGATTTACCCGTCAAAAACCCATGCTGACCGTCTTGAGCTAAATGTGAGCCAAGAATTTGTCAATGACTATATATCTTGAATGCAACAATAAATTGCTGCACTTGGAGTAGCAACAACAAAATTAAGTATATCATAGTGACTTCCCTTCCTTCTTAATAAATGTTGCCAATTGTATTAAATTACAAATAAATGCTCTTTGTTTCCTCTCTTTACTGTAATACTTGGTTTGGTTTCCTCCCAAACTCCAAAGAGTACAGGTTTGTAGGTTAATTGGCTTCGGTAAAATTCGAAATGGTGCCAAGTGTGTAGGATAGTGCTAGTGTAGGGGTGGTTGCAGGTCAGCGGGAACTGGGTGGGCCGTAGGGCCTGTTTCCACGCTGTATCTCTAAACTCCAAAAGACCAAAGTCTACTTAATGAGAATTTGTTATAAAATTAATGTTGAGTGTATTTGACTGAAATACACCACAATATCAGATATGTAAATCATATTTGCCTAATGCTTGAATATTACTGCCAAAGATTGAAACGCTGCCATTTCCAATATCAAGTATCCGCTTCCATCTTTCTCCGATCAGGTAAACCAAAGTCTGATGTATTCCATGCCAGCAACTTGCATCATCCTCAGAAGTTCACTTACTATTGCATTTCATATTAAATATCATGTGACTACTTTCAGGCGAGACAAAGCGCAGGCTCGGTGATCGTTTCGCTGAACACCTCTGCTCAGTCCACATTAACCTATCTGATCTCCCAGTTGCTCAGCAATTTAACTCCCTCGCCGATTCCCAATCTGACCTTTCTGTCCTGGGCCTCCTCCATTGTCAGAGTGAGGCCCAGTGCAAATTGGAGGAACAGCACCTCATACATGTATTTCGCTTGGGTAGCTTACACCCCAGCGGTATGAACATTGACTTCTCTAACTTCAAATAGCCATTGCTTTGCCTCTCTCTCCATCCCCTCCCCCATCCCAGTTCTCCCACCAGTCTCACTGTCTCCGGCTACATTCTATCTCTGTTCCACCCACTCCCATGACATCAGTCTGAAGAAGGGTCTCGACCCAAAACATCACCCATTCCTTCTCTCTGGAGATGCTGCCTGTTCCGCTGAGTTACTCCAGCATTTTGTGTCTACTTTCAGAGGAGTTACTGAGAGAGTTTTGTGCTATTTATTTGTATCTGGAGTTATGTACTACTGTCAGAAGGCCCAGAGTTATTCCATATATATTCTTCAAAGTCAAGGGCAGCTTCTATTCCATTAATCCACTCGATTCATAAAAACAGGCCTCATTATTGAAGCATTAAATTGTTATACCATCACAGTGATAAGGGCAGTAAAACATTTTGAATTTACTTCTAACGATAGAACACAGTACCTGGTAGGAACATCTTTTTTTTAAGAAAAGTTTTTTTAAGGCAGAGATAGATAGATTCTTGATTAGTCCAGGTGTCGGAGGTTATGGGGAGAAGGCAGGAAAATGTGGTTTGGAGGGAGATTTAGATCAGCCATGATTGAATGGTGGAGTAGACTTGATGGACCGAATGGCCTAATTCTACTCCCATCACTTATGACTTTATTTTCCGTTCAACGTTAACTTCAATTGCAAAAATAGTGTCACTTATTTATTTGAGTAAATTCTATTATTTTTTTTTGCAGGGAACCAAATGCAATTGATGTTATCTTAATCTTATAGTACTAAAAGGCAGAACTGGCAGATGGGTAGTTTCACATTTGCAGGGAACCAAATGCAATTGATGTTATCTTAATCTTATAGTACTAAAAAGGCAGAACTGGCAGATGGGTAGTTTTCATCATTATTTACTGATGGATATTGTAGCAACGATCTTTTTACAGAGTACTAGAACATGCATTATATATCAATATCAATTTTTTTTAAAACACAGAACTATATAGTTTTCATTGCTCAACTAAATGTTTATCACCACCTCAACAAATACAATTTCTTTTTTTTTTGCAGTTTCCAGAAATGACTTCAGGCATCAGCACACACAATGGAGTCAGGTTTTGGCTGTAATTCTTAAATGCAATCAATACTAGTAAAAGCTCAGAGTTCACCAATCTTTGCTGTTGGCAGAACAGTGTTTCAATCTTTCTGAAAAGCTTTGTGTTGCTCTGTCAAATTCCAGTATGCTGTTGGCACAGTGTACTATTGTAGCATGTTGCTGATCCACATCACACATCAAATGGGACATGATGGATTTTTAATTCAAACCTATTCTTTATTAGAGAATAAAACAGAATAAATAGGAGTAAAATATAAGTATCACTTACAGTATAAACAATATACATATCATAAACATGAAAATGCAACAAAGAATTTTGGAAAACAAACAACTGACATAAAAGGTGAGTTTCTAAATTTATGTGAATTGTTAAGTAATTATTTATAAGAATTAGGAACAACAGTAGGCCACATGCCCCTCAACACTGTGTAGGAAGGAACTGCAGATGCTGGTTTATACCGAAGATAGACACAAAGTGCTGGAGTAACTCAGAGGGTCAGGGAGCATCTCTGGAGAAAAAGAACGAGTGATGTTTCAAGTCTGAAGAAGGGTTGCAGCCCGAAACATCACCCATCCTATTTCTCCAGAGGTGTTGCTTGACCCGCTGAGTTACTCCAGCACTTTGTGCCCCTCAACACTGTTTTCGGGCATTAATGATCTGATCATTAGGCTCAACATCGCCCAGTCACCACCTTCCTTGATTTCGCCTCAAATCTACCTATCTCAGCCTTATGTACGTGTAGGGGCTCCTGCATTCATATTTCTTTGAGGTGGATTCACAACCCGTTAATGTAACCAACAGTAAACCCTTTTCAAATAAATGCCAGCTCTTCCACATTGGACTTCAATTGGATTTTATTTTGGTGACTTTCTTCAAGCTATTCCCAAAATGATTTGCTTTGCATTAATCATTGTCCCATGTAATATTAAAACTTTCTGAACCCAAACCATCTTTCTTCTGTTGGACATTGCTTTGTGTTCACTGTGTTCCCTAGGAAAGGTGGAAAATATAATTCTTCAATTGCATTCCTTTTTGTGACACTTGCTAAATTATGGAATATGCTTTTCTCTCTCATATTATGCCACATATTAAAGTTCTAGCCAACCCACAATTTTGAGTACAGGCTTTGATATGGAGCATCCATTGGTAATCTTGATGCCTATTAGAAAATACTGTTTTATCTTCTGCTTGCTTGAAACCCACCTGTCTGCTTGTTCCAACTTCAGTTCTAATTATAAGCATGGATTTCAGGACCAACACAACTTTAATACTCTCCTTCTTTTGCAAAAAAGCATTCCTAATCCTTCTATAAAAATGTATTGATTATATTATACAAATTAAATCTGTCAGCATTTCTTGTTTGGATGCTGTTGCATTGAAAATTATTCATAATACAAATGTAACAGCATAATTTCCATAATAGCACTGCTGGTTTTTATTTCAGGCTGCTGAATTCAGATTCAGTTACATCAATAAACAGTGATGCCTTTGCTGAGCTGCCGCATCTTGAGTATTTGTAAGTTCCTCTCGTTTTGCATTTTCTATTCACTTCATCAATTTAAAAATGAGATTGGTCAACCATTTGAACTAACTAAATGTCTTCATGTCTACAGATTCATTGAAAGCAACAAAATTGAGTCAATATCAAGACATGCTTTTCGAGGACTCAAACATTTGATCCATCTGTGAGTTTGTGTTGTTGTCCTTGTCAAGTTATTGTCAAATCACCACAGTTCTTGAGTTCTTATGTCTATAGAAACACGTCACACATAAAATCAAGTCATTTCTCAGAAGGTATTTAAACTAATGAAGTAATGCTTTAAAATGAATTATTTCTTTTCAGTTCTTTGGCCAACAATGGAATCAGCTCCTTACCAAGGGATGTCTTCATTGACTTGGATTCGTTGATTGAACTGTAAGCATCTCACACTTTTTAGCAATACTTTAATTATTCGGTACAATGAACTGGAACATGTTTCATATGCTATTCCACAAAAGTGTACTACATTTAGTTATAAATTAATCATTTATTTCCAAATGTTATGCAACGAACTTACAGAAAATCCATTTGTATACTTTGCACGAATACATTTGGGCACAGAAATAATGTGCTTAGATCACTGTACTGATATGAATGTGCTTCTTATGAACTTTACTTACACCTATGCATTACAGAAAATTTGTATCAAATATTAACATAGAAATAGAAAATAGGTGCAGGAGTAGGCCATTCGGCCCTTCGAGCCTGCTGATAATCCAACTCGGTATCCTGTACCTGCCTTCTCTCCATACCCCCTGATACCTTTAGCCACAAGGGCCACATCTAACTCCCTCTTAAATATAGCCAATGAACTGGCCTCAACTACCTTCTGTGGCAGAGAATTCCACAGATTCACCACTCTCTGTGTGAAAAATGATTTCTCATCTCGGTCCTAAAAGACTTCCCCCTTATCCTTAAACTGTGACCCCTTGTTCTGGACTTCCCCAACATCGGGAACAATCTTCCTGCATCTAGCCTGTCCAACCCCTTAAGAATTTTGTAAGTTTCTATAAGACCCCCCCTCAATCTTCTAAATTCTAGCGAGTACAAGCCAAGTCTATCCAGTCTTTCTTCATATGAAAGTCCTGACATCCCAGGAATCAGTCTGGTGAACCTTCTCTGTACTCCCTCTATGGCAAGAATGTCTTTCCTCAGATTAGGAGACCAAAACTGTACGCAATACTCCAGGTGTGGTCTCACCGAGACCCTGTACAACTGCAGTAGAACCTCCCTGCTCTTATACTCAAATACTTTTGCTATAAATGCTAACATACCATTCGCTTTCTTCACTGCCTGCTGCACCTGCATGCCTACTTTCAATGACTGGTGTACCATGACACCCAGGTCTCGTTGCATCTCCCCTTTTCCTAATCGGCCACCATTCAGATAATAGTCTACTTTCCTGTTCTTGCCACCAAAGTGGATAACCTCACATTTATCCACATTATACTGCATCTTCCATGCATTTGCCCACTCACCCAACCTATCCAAGTCACCTTGCAGCCTCCTAGCATCCTCCTCACAGCTAACACTGTTACCCCAGCTTCGTGTCATCTGCAACCTTGGAGATGTTGCATTCAATTCCTTCATCCAGTTCATTAATATATATTGTAAATAGCTGGGGTCCCAGCACTGAGCCTTGCGGTACCCCACTAGTCACTGCCTGCCATTCTGAAAAGGACCCGTTTACTCCTACACTTTGCTTCCTGTCTGCCAGCCAGTTCTCTATCCACATCAATACTGAACCCCCAATACCGTGTGCTTTAAGTTTGCATACTAATCTCTTATGTGGGACCTTGTCGAAAGCCTTCTGAAAGTCCAGATATAACACATCCACTGGTTCTCCCTTATCCACTCTACTAGTTACATCGTCGAAAAAGTCTATAAGATTCGTCAGACATGATTTACCTTTCATAAATCCATGCTCACTTTGTCCAATGATTTCACCACTTTCCAAATGTGCTGCTATCCCATCTTTAATAACTGACTCTAGCATTTTCCCCACTACCGATGTTAGACTAACTGGTATGTAATTCCCTGTTTTCTCTCTCCCTCCCATTTTAAAAAGTGGGGTTACATTAGCTACCCTCGAATCCTCAGGAACTACTCCAGAATCTAAAGAGTTTTGAAATATTATCACTAATGCATCCACTATTTCTGGGGCTACTTCCTTAAGTACTCTGGGATGCAGCCTATCTGGTCCTGGGGATTTATCGGCCTTTAATCCATTCAATTTACCTAACACCACTTCCCGGCTAACCTGGATTTCACTCAGTTCCTCCATCTCATTTGACCCCCGGTCCCCTGCTAATTCCGGCAGGTTATTTATGTCTTCCTGAGTGAAGACAGAACCAAAGTAGTTATTCAATTGGACTGCCATTTCCTTGTTCCCCATGATCAATTCACCTGTTTCTGACTGCAAGGGACCTACATTTGTTTTAACTAATCTTTTTCTCTTCACATATCTATAAAAACCTTTGCAGTCAGTTTTTTATGTTCCCTGCCAGTTTTATTTCATAATCTATTTTCCCTTTCCTAATTAAGCCCTTTGTCCTCCTCTGCTGGACTCTGAATTTCTCCCAGTCCTCTGGTAGGCTGCTTTTTCTGGCTAATTTGTATGCTTCATCTTTTGTTTTGATACTATCCCTGATTTCCCTTGTTATCCACAGATGCACTACCTTCCCTGATTTATTCTTTTGCCAAACTGGGATAAACAATTGTTGTAGTTCATCCATGCAGTCTTTAAATGCCTTCCATTGCACATCCACCGTCAACCCTTTAAGAATCAATTGCCAGTCTATCTTGGCCAATTCACGTCTCATACCCTCAAAGTTACCTTTCTTTAAGTTCAGAACCCTTGTTCCTGAATTAATTATGTCACTCTCCATCCTAATGAAGAACTCAACCATATTATGGTCACTCTTACCCAAGGGGCCACGCACAACAAGACTGCTAACTAATCCTTCCTCATTACTCAATACCCAGTCTAGAATAGCCTGCTCTCTCATTGGTTCCTCTACATGTTGGGTTAGAAAACTATTCCGCATACATTCCAAGAAATCCTCTTCCTCAGCACCCCTGCCAATTTGATTCACCCAATCTATATGTAGATTGAAGTCACCCATTATAACATAAAGATTGATCTTTTAGTTCCCTTTACTTAGATCTAATCAGAACAGCAAATTTGTTTTAAAAAACACAGTATAGTGCTGGGATATTTGCAGCTGAAACATGCATTTACAGCTTTATGATTTCATAACAATAAAGTCACTGTACTTCGCTAGACTGCATTTGCAAGAAACATAAAACAAAATTTCAGTCGAAGACATAAGTAAGGTTCCTTTATCAATTGTTTTTGTTGAAAAAGAAGGGAAGAAATTGCACAGTTGTGCTTTTCCAAAAATAGTGTCAAGAACAGGTTGAAATGTTGACTACATTTGTGAAACTGAATAATGTGTTATATTAACTGCAGTGATGTCTGTTGCTGAAAAAGGTTAATAGGAAAAACTGAAGTGTGCACATCAGAAGATAATGATATCAGTAAAGTCCAAACATTATAACTTTTGTTCTTTCTATTTATACCACCTATCACTCGAACTGGAGGCACACCTTAGTCTCTTCTACATTGATTTCTACCTCACAAATTAATTTGACAGCCTAAAGATCACAAATGGTATCAGAGATCACATGTACAGGTAATGTAAACCTACTTGAGTATGTTAAACTCAGATAGTCAGGTAATGAAGTAGACATTAATTTGTCATAACCCTTTCCAGTATTCACCACAAATCATGTTCAATATTATGTACCCATTTGCTAAGTTCACATCCCTCTTCTCGATCATGATCCCATTTAAATAGATTCCACAATGTCCCTATTTGATACAGACTATCTAAACTTAATTGATTAAAACAATATGCAGCTGACATGCAAATAGAAATCTCAGACTTGACCACATACAGAAAAGATTAATAGAAATTCTTTCATTTGAGGTTGCATTTCATATTTTTGGAAATAAATAATGTGGAATCAAATCTGATAAATTCAGAAGAGGAAAAGAATTTATTTAGTTCTAAATGTAAAAGAGTTCCTTAAATACAAATCTGATGCATTTGATCTGATGCAAAAGTGAAAGAGCAATTTTCTACTATGTTTGAGCTCCTCCAATTCAGGGGATCTTCTGCTGGGCGACACTTCAGCCTCTACCTGACCTCCACCAGCACCTACCACCCCAGAAACCATAGCATATTCTCAGCCTCTCAATTACTTTCAAGAATTAGTCCGTGTGAGATCACCATTGGAGTCATCAGTCATGTGTGTAATGTTCCACTTTTCATGTTAGTGATGCTAGATTTCCTCACATGGAATGTGTCATCAGTGCGGGACTTACAGCTTACATATCAATTGCCGGGTTCATTGGCACACACTGTTGTTGATGTGGAAGTCATTTAGCGATTAGGAGCATCCAATGAATTGAAGAATGTCTCAACTTCCTAGGATATGTCCCACTTGACTGTTAACCTTGCAGAAACCACAATTTGTTCCAACTTTCCAAACATCTAAGATGGCGCCTACCTGCGGCGACATTTTGCCAGCGGCACAACTTCAAATCTTCAAATATAGTATTTCTGAGCTCACCTGTATCAAAGAATTTGCAGAAATCAACGATGTAAGTAGCGAACTCCCGAAGATAGCAACGGTCAGGGAATCCCCGAACGGAAGGGAATCCCCGATCTCGCGGAGGCACGCAGGTACAGTGAGTACTGTACCTGTAAACACCGGGGAGGCCTTCATGGAGTCCGGAATCGAGGCCGTCGGGCAGGATCTTCCAGCAACAACGGAGCTGGAAGTACCGACTGTAAGGGAATCCCCGATCTCAGGGGAATCCCCGACCTCGTGGAGACACGCAAGTACTGTACCTTTAAACACCGAGGAGGGCTTCATGGAGTACGGAAATGTGGCCGTCAGACAGGACTACAAGTGAGACTGAAGCGGATGGGACTTCGGCCCCCTCTCCCTAACATCCTACTGGCCATCGTACAGTCACTAGAAAACAAAGTGGAGGACTTAAGGGCAAGGCTGCTTTACCAAAGGGAGCTGAGGGAATGCTCTGTGTTCTGTTTCACAGAGACATGGCTCACCCCCAGTGTTCAGGGACTTGGCAACGGACCTGAATGAATACGCTACAGTCACTACAGACTTCATAAAGAAATGTGTGGAGGACTGCATCTCAACAAAAACCTTCCGAGTGTTTCCTAACCAGAAGACTTGGATGAACAATGAGATCCGTATTCTTCTGAAGACCAGATCCCGGGCATTCAGGTCTGGAGATACAGAGGTCTAAAAGAAGTCCAGATACGACCTTGGTAAGACCATCAAAAAGGCCAAAAGGGACTTCTGCTCGAAGCTGGAGGATGAGACGGATGTTCGGCAACTGTGGCGGGGCTTGAAAGCACTCACCTCCTATAAGGCAAAATCAGGAGGCAGTTCAAATGTCAGCGAAGCATCACTCCCTGACGAGCTCAATGCGTTTTACGCACGCTTTGATAGGGAGAACACTGATGTGCCTTCCCGAGCCCCCATTTGCCGTGATGGTATTTCCGTCAGTCACAGAGGCCGACGTCAGAAGATCCTTCAGAGGGGTGTACCCTCGGAAAGCGCCTGGACCTGATGGTATACCCAGGCGTGTTTTAAAATCTGTGCAGCCAACTGAGTTTTTACGGACATTTTCAACCTCTCAATTCTGAGGTCTGAGGTTCCCACCTGCCTAAAAAGGGCATCAATAATACCGGTGCCCAAGAAGAGCAAGGTGACGTGCCTCAATGACTATCGACCAGTGGCACTAACGTCTGTGGTGATAAAGTGCTTTTAGAGGCTGAACATGGCGCAAATCAACTCGTACCTCGACAAAAACCTGGACCTACTGCAGTTCGCTTACCGCCACAACAGATCAACGGTGGATGCGATCTCACTGGCTCTCCACTCCGCTCTGGACCACTTGGACAACAAAAACTCATATGTCAGGCTGTTATTCATTGACTACCGCTCGGCATTTAATACCATCATCCCCTCGAAGCTGGGTACCAAGCTCTCAGATCTGGGTCTCTGCGCATCCCTCTGCAATTGGATCCTCGATTTCCTCATTCACAGACAACAGTCTCTCCGTATTGGTGGAAATGTGTCATCCTCGATAACAATCAGCAGGGAGCACATCAAGGCTGCGGGCTCAGCCCCCTGCTGTACTTACTCTATACTCATGACTGCGTAGCCGGACATAGTGTGAACTCCATCATCAAGTTCACCGACAACACCACTGTTGTGGGACGTATCACTGATGGGACCAGTCAGAGTATAGAAGTGAAATCGACCGAGTACAGGGTCTTGGTGAGACCACACCTGGAGTATTGCGTACAGTTTTGGTCTCCTAATCTGAGGAAAGACATTCTTGCCATCGAGGGAGTACAGAGAAGGTTCACCAGACTGATTCCTGGGAGGGCAGGACTTTCATATGAAGAAAGACAGGATAGACTTGGCTTGTACTCGCTAGAATTTAGAAGATTGAGGGGGGGGTCTTATAGAAACTTACAAAATTGTTAAGGGGTTGGACAGGCTAGATGCAGGAAGATTGTTCCCGATGTTGGGGAAGTCCAGAACAAGGGGTCACAGTTTAAGGATAAGGGGGAAGTCTTGTAGGACCGAGATGAGAAAAACATTTTTCACACAGAGAGTGGTGAATCTCTGGAATTCTCTGCCACAGAAGGTAGTTGAGGCCAGTTCATTGGCTATATTTAAGAGGGAGTTAGATGTGGCCCTTGTGGCTAAAGGTATCAGGGGGTATGGAGAGAAGGCAGGTACAGGATACTGAGTTGGATGATCAGCCATGATCATATTGAATGGCGGTGCAGGCTCGAAGGGCCGAATGGCCTACTCCTGCACCTATTTTCTATGTTTCTATGATTGACCAAATGGTGCCAGCACAATAACCTGGCTCTCCACACCAGCAAAACCAAGGAACTGATTGTGGACTTCGGAAGGGATAGGATGGGGACCCACAGTTCCGTTTATATCAACGGGTTGATGGTGGAAAGGGTCAAGAACTTCAAATTCCTGGGCGTGCATATTTCCGAAGATCTCTCCCGGTCCCAGAACACTGATGCAATCATAAAGAAAGTACATCAGCGCCTCCACTTCCTGAGAAGATTATGGAGAGTCGGTATGTCAAGGAGGACTCTCTCAAACATCTACAGGTGCACAGTAGAGAGCATGCTGACTGGTTGCATCGTGGCTTGGTTTGGCAACCTGAGCGTCTTGGAGCGGAAAAGGCTGCAAAAAGTTGTAAACACTGCCCAGTCCATCATCGGCTCTGACCTCCCTACCATCGAGGGGATCTATCGCAGTCGCTGCCTCAAAAAGGCTGCCAGCATCATCAAGGACCCACACCATCCTGGCCACACACTCATCTCTCCGCTGCCACCAGGTAGAAGGTACAGGAGCCTGAAATCTGGTACATCCAAGTTCAGGAACAGCTACTTCCCCACAGCCATCAGACTATTAAACACAACTTCAAACAAACTCTGAACTATAACAGCCTATTGCACTTCATCTGTTTATTTATGTGTGTGTATATATATATATTCTATGGTATATGGACACAATGATCTGATCTGTATCTATGCCTACAATATTCTGTTGTGCTGCAGCAAGCAAGAATTTCATTGTCCTATCTGGGACACTTGACAATAAACTCTCTTGACTTGACTTGACTTGACTTGAGTTTTAAGAAAGGGTGGCATAGTGGCGCAGCGGTAGAGTTGCTGCCTTACAACACCAGAGACCCGGGTTTGATCCTGACCACGGGTACTGTCTGTACGTCCCCCCCGTGATCTACATGGGATTTCTCCGGGATCTCCGGTTTCTTCCCATACTCCAAAGACGTACAGGTTTGTAGGTTAATTGGCTTCGGTAAAATTGTAAATTGATCCTAGTGCGTGTGTTGGTGTGCGGGGATCGCTGGTCGCTGTGGTCGCAATGGGCCATATGCGCTGCATCTTTAAAACTAAAACAAAAAAACTCTAAATTGTTGTATCTGTATTTATTATCAATTATAATGGATCACATAGAGTTAAAGCAGGTTGTTAACCATATAAGTACCTTTTAGGTGAGCCTTCAACTCTCCAGCCCAAATGGAATAGTTGAATCCATTGCATCTATAAATCCAGGAGTGGGAAGGTTTAATTGTCTCGTGCACCAGAACAGAACAATAAAGTTCTTACTTGCTGCAACTTTACTGACCTATTAACACAATAAAACAAGAAATAAATATAGAATAATCAATAAGACAATAAATTATCAGTAATACTGGGTAGCCAGACCATAATATTGCAAACTAAAGTACGAGGTGCAACCAAAACAAAGCACATAGTAGACTATAGACAACAGACAATAGGTGTAGGAGTAGGCCATTTGGCCCTTCAAGCCAGCACCACCATTCAATGTGATCATGGCTGATCATCCACAATCAGTACCCTGTTCCTGCCTAGTAACTCATAGTAGATCATTGCTGAAGTAAGGTTGTGGTTAGGGTTGTGCAGTGTGATTCAAAGCCCTGATGGTTGCTGGGAAGAGCTGCTCTTGCACCTGGAGATCATCGTTCTCGGGCTCCAGTACCTTCTTCCCAATGGTAGCACAAGATGAGAACGTGCCTAGGGTGGTGTGGGTCTTTAATGACATTAGCTGCTATTTAGAGGCAGTGTCTCCTGTAGATGCCTTTCCTGGGAAGGTCAATACCCATGATGGACCAGGACCGGGACCACTTTTTGCAGCCTCCTTTGTTCCTGGGGATTTGAGTTACCTAACCAGGCCGTAATGCAACCAGTCAGTATGCTCTCTATCGTATGCATGTAGAATTTCTACAGAGCATTCAGTGACATACTAAATCTCCTCAATTTTCTGTGGAAAAGGAGGCATTGATGAGATTTCTGAGTGATTGGACACAGGACAGATCTTCAGGTATGCACGGCAGGAACGTAAACCTATTGACACTCTCCACCGCTGTCCCATAGATGAAGATAAGTTAATGGATCCTTGACTTTCCCTACCTGAAGTCAAAAATCACCTGCTTGTTAATGTTGAGAGCAAAAAGTTATTCTGCACAATTCAATCAGATTATCAATCTCCCTCCTGTACTCTGATTCATCATTACTCTCTATTTGTCCAACATTAATAGTACTGGCAAATGTATGGATGGCATTGGAGCTGCGTCTGGCTGCACAGTCATGGGTATCATGAGTGTAGAGCAAGGAACTGAGCACAGAGTCTTGAGGTGCTCTTGGGTTGATGGTTATCAAGGAGGAAACATTGATTCCAACTCGTATAGATTGAGGTCTGCCGATGTGGAACTCAAGGATTCAGTTGCATCAGGAGGAGCAGAGATGCAGTTTCCTGAGTGTTAAGATAAGTTTAGAATGGATGATGGTGTAGTGGAGGAACAACAGCCTGACACACGTTCTTATCATCCATGTGGTCCAGTGCCAAGTGGAGAGCTAGCAAGATCATATCTGTTGTTGATCTGTTGTGGCAGTAGGCAAATTATAGTGGGTCCAGCTTCTTGCCATGATAAGGGTTGATATTTCATTACCCACCTCTCAAAGTACTTCATCACAATGGAAATGAGTGCCAGCAGTCAGTAGTCATTGAGGAATGTCGCTTTGCTCTTCTTGTGCACTGGTATCGTAGATATCTATTTAAAGCAGGTGGGGATCTTAGACATTAGTAAGAGATTGAAGATGTCCATGAAAACTCCAGCCAATCAGTTCAGGTACAGCGCAGAAACAGGCCCTTTGCCATTTTTGGAGTGTGGGAGGAAACCAAAGATCTTGGAGAAAAGCCATGGGGAGAACGTACAAACTACATACAGACAGCACCCGTAGTCAGGATCGAACCCGGGTCTCTGGTGCTGTAAGCGCTGTAAGGCAGCAACTCTACCGCTGCGTCACCGTGCCGCTCGGAGGGTCTTTGAACATAACCCAGTCGACTGATGTCAAACGGTCATAAAGTTATTCCTTTTCCCTGACCGGCTCTGCACAATCCTCATCACTGGAACTGCGGTCTTTAGTCTCTGCTTGTATGCAGCGAGAAGGAGCACAGCCCGGTGGTCTGATTTGACTTTGTGTGAGGCATGGAGCGTTAGGCATGCTGGAGTAGCAGTGGTTGAGAGTATTTGATCCACATGTGTTGTAGGACACATGTTGATAATAGTTTGGAAATGACAATTGTTAGAAATGAGAAATTAACACATTTTGGATTGTATATGTTTTTCAGCTTTTTACTCTCTGTTTATCTCTGTCTCTTAAACCAGTCTCCCTTTGAATTCTGTTAGTTCTTTCTGGAATTGATTTGAATCCAATTCAAACTACTTTCTTCTCAATTAAAGGAATTAGGGTTGACAGTAAGAATCTCGGCGAATCAGTGATGGACCAGCTGATGGTTACTGGCTCAATTCAGGCGCTATATAAATAAAATCTATTATTATTATTATTATTATTACTATTGCTGCATATTCCTTGTTCGGTGTCAGTGAAATATTAAACAGTCACAGTCTTGTATTGCTGTTTCCCTTTAATATTTTAGAATAATATTTCATTGAATATTTTCACAGTGTATAATTTCATTATAGAATCTGGTGGATTTAAAATATGTCGGAAACGGCATATCTTGAAGAAATGCAACTCCTTCTCGCAGGTAAAGTAGACCAATTCTTATTGATTTGGTCTCCCTTTATCGACTACTTACAAGCATATGGTGCAACACAACCATAGAAACAAAACGGTTCAGAATGAGGTGACGGGTGGCCAGGAACATTAAATAGATATATCGTTTTCAATCTCCTTTTTTGTTCCTCTCTTTTTCCTTCTTCACTATATCGTCTCTTTCTCTCTCTTTCTGCTTCTTCTTCTCTCTTCTTTCTTCTCTCTGGCTATCTTTCTATTTCACGCAACACTCTACATCAATCTCTTCTTTTCTCCTTTCTCCTTTCTCTCTTACTCTTGCTTTATTATTAAATTAAAAATAAGAAGTTGTATTTGAAATGTACATGAAATGCATATGAAATGTAATATGTCAACAAGTATTGGGTACTGTGGTACCACATTATTGTACTTACTTCTAACAAAAATAAAATAAAAAAATAAAAAATAATAATAAAAAAAAGAATCTGCTTGGTTCGTGGCTCATTGGCTGGATAGTTCTGATTATCCATTGCCATTATGAGAGACTTGCTTGTCAACTAATGTGATCAATTGCCTTAAGATTTTTTCGTAAACAACATCTAGCTAGATCAAAGAATGGGATGAACATTTGGAACCAAACTCGGTTACAAGTGGCCATTCTATAAAATCTCCGGTTAAAGTTTATTCCTGTTGAGGATTAGGAAAGGATCAAACTCACACAATTTTGTTTTTAAATTAAATGTGAAAATAAATATGTGAATTAAATGTAAAAGTAAGACATTTAACCATGCAACAACTAAATATGGTTGCCAGGAATAATTTCTTCAAAGATGTGTAGGTTAATTGGCTTTGGTTAAATTGTAAATTATCTTTAGTGTGTAGTATAGTGTTAGAGTACGGAGATTGCTGGTTGGCGTGGACTTGATGGGCCGAAGGGCCCGTTTCCGTGCTGTATCTCTAAAGTCTAAAGTAAAGTCTAATTTGAATTATTTGAAGTAATACCAATGTAGTGGGCTGAATCATGAATACCTTTGGGGAAGAACAATGGACAATTGGCCTTATTTTTTACTTTAAAATTCTTAAATTCATGTTCAGAATTAGGCCATTAGGCCCATCAAGTTTACTCTGCCATTCAATCATGGCTGATTCATCTTTCCCTCTCAACCACATTCTCCTGCCTTCTCCCCGTAACCCCTAACACCTTTAGTAATCAGGAAAGTAAGGAAAGTTCCAGAAAATCTATTCTTGACAATTCTTCAATAAAAATTATTTGCAAAATTTATTGCAAAAAAACAAAGTTCTGGAGTAACTCAACGCGTCAGGCAGCATCTCTGGAGAACATGTTCAACAGATGCTGCCTCATCCACTGAGTTATCTCAGCACTTTGTGTTTTTTGGCCAAGATTCCTGCATCTGCAGTTCTTTTTGTCCACTGTTTGCAAAATTTATTTTTGAGTTTACTTATGAAGAGTATTGTGCTCATGAGCATTATGTTCCCAGTTTCCCCGAGGGTTGGCCCCATTGTCACGAAGACTCGTGAATGGCACGAAAGGATGACAGACAAGCTGCTATCATTACCCTGGCTGGAAACAGTGAGGTTAATTATAATGGCTCAGCTCCCATCTAAATCAAAAGCATCCACACTATTTAAACCTGTTGTCATTCCTCAGCTGGCTGGATGGGGATGAAAATGACAACATTGTTGTGGCAGCAGAGTGGTTCATTCACTCTATAACACATCTTGTAAAGCTTTCAACAAGGTGCCGCATGGTAGGCTGCTCTGGAAGGTTAGATCGCATGGAATCCAGAGAGAGATAGCTGAATGGATAGCAAATTGGTTCCATGGAAAGAAGCAGAGGGTAATGGTGGAAGATTCCTTCTCAGATTGGAGGCCTGTGACTTGTGGTGTGCCTCACTGTTTGGTGATGGGCCCGTTACTGTTTGTCATGTTCATCAATGATTTGAATGAGAACATACAGGGCAAGATTAGCAAGTTTGCTGATGATACAAAGTGAGTGGTTTTGCAGATAGTGAAGATGGTTGTGAACAATTCCAGCAGGATCCAGATCGATTGGCCAGGTGGGCGGAGGAATGGTTGATGGAATTTAATACAAAGAAGTGTGAGGTGTTGCATTTTGGGACGTCGAACAAGGGCAGGACCCACACAGTAAATAGTAGTTCTCTGGATAGTGTTGTAGAGCAGAGGGATCTAGGACTACAGGTGCATGGTTCCTTGAAGGTCGAGTCGCAGGTAGATAAGGTGGTCAAAAAGGCTTTTGGCACTTTGGCCTTCATCAGTCATTAGTATAGAAGTTGGGAGGTCATGTTGCAGTTGTATAAGATGTTGGTGAGACCCGTGTGCGGACAGGACGTCGAAGGACGAGAAGCCGAAGCTGAAGCCAAGATGCCTAACGTACATCACGCCGAAAAGCCAAGATATCGAATGGACATGACACCGAAAGGATACGAAGCCGAACGGACATGACACTGAACACTGAATGACGTCGAAAAGTCGCCGAATGGACATGATGTCGAAAAGCCATGACACCGAACTGACAATACGTCTCCGGGGACGGGATTGGTCCAACATCTTGTCAGTCATCGACAAAGGTCAGCGATTGGTCCAGACCCACGCGTCCATCACATCACTGGCCGGGGGGAGACGGGAGGGTGGGGGGGGGGGGTGAGCTTGAGCTGGCATTTGTAAAATGGTGGCAGTGACTCCAAGCTGCTGCGATTGCCACAGAGGTAGTAATGTGCATCACTGGCCGCGGGGAGACGGGAGGGTGGGGGGGGGAGCTTGAGCTTGCGTTTGTAAAATGGTGGCAGTGACTCCAAGCTGCTGCAATTGCCACAGAGGCAGTGGTGTGGGGGTCTGGACCAATCGCTGACCTTTGTCCATGACTGACAAGGTGTCAAACCAATCCCGTCCCCGAAAACGTGCAAGGTACAACAATTTAACAATTTTAAAATGTAACAAGGTACAACAATTCTTGCAGCAAATATAGATTTTTTAAAAGTGTTTCATACCTATTTATCATTTCGGTTTCATGTCCGTTCGGCGTCATAAATTTTCGACTTCATGTCCGTTCGATGTCATTTCCTATCGGCGTTGTGTCCATTCGCCGTTGTGTCCGTTCGGCTTCGTGTCCTTTCGGCGTCCTGTTCGTTCGGCTTTGTGCCCTTTTGGAATCATGTCCGTTCGGCGTCTTGGCTTTTCGACGTGATGTCCGTTCGGCATCTTGGCTTCGACTTCTTGGTTTCGGCTTCTCGTCCTTCAGCGTCCCGTCCAGGTACCGGTGAGACCGCATTTGGAATATTGTGTTCAGTTCTGGGCACCATGTTATAGGAAAGATATTGTCAGGCTTGAAAGGGTTCAGAAAAGATTTACGAGGATGTTGCCAGGACTAGAGGGTGTGAGCTATAGGGAGAGGTTGAGTAGGCTGGGTCTCTATTCCATGGAGTGTAGGAGGATGAGGGGAGATCTTATAGAGATATACAAAATCATGAGAGGAATAGATCGGGTAGATGCGCAGTCTTTTGCCCAGAGTAGGGGAATCGAGGACCAGAGGACATATGTTCAAGGTGAGTGGAAAAGATTTAATAGTAATCCGAGGGGTAACTTTTTCACACAAAGGGTGGTGGGAAAAAGCTGCCAGAGGAGGTAGTTGAGGCTGGGACTATCCCATTGTTTAAGAAACAGTTAGACAGGTATATGGATAGGACAGGTTTGGAGGGATATGGACCAAGCGCAGGCAAGTGGGGCTAGTGTAGCTGGGACATTGTTGGCCGGTGTGAGCGAATTGGGCCGAAGGGCCTGTTTCCACACTGTATCACTCTATGACTCTATGACTCTTTGACACTAGTTGGTAGATTACACATGGAAATTTACAGTCCTTGGAAGCCTGAACTTACAACAACTTTAATAACAGTAAAAAGAAGACTTGTTATCCATAGTAATGCAATAGATTACTACAAGCCCACCCAATGATTCACCCAGGATACTAAATTTAATGAAAATCAAATTAAATAGAATTCAGAACTGGTAGTTATTATCAGAATAAAATCACCTCATTTTGTTGAATGGTATAATTCAAGGGGCTGTACTACAGTTCCGCTTCATCAAATATTTTTTCTGTTCACCTTAACACCACCTAGAATTAAACTAATGGAACATATACTGTATCCAGTTGTTAATGAATACTAGTTTGCATTTCTATAAGTAGCTTTCCTGTTTTTAAAAATTATTTGAAACCGTTCTGAGAGAAATTGCATAAAGTCGTATTTTCTGCTACCTGTTAAACTCTGGGCCAGGAGCTGGAAAATACGATTAGGCTGGAGTAGCCTATTTGAATTAGCATGCAAATATGGCTAAATGGCCTCATTCAGTGTTATAATTTTCTGCAGTACAATAATTCTGAATCCACACGTGGGTTCCACATGGGGCGTGCTGGCGGTCGGGATTGAACCGGGGACTCTGGGGCTTTGAGACAGCAGCTCTACAAGATGTGCCACACCTTGTAACAGGACAGATTATGGGATTGTAAATATTGTGTTTCTCCAACAGACATGACTGGATCTTGTTTTATCAAGTTTGTGTTGTTCAGAAATTGGAGCATACGTAAGGCAGCTTTCCCTTCACAGGAAACTTTTGATCTCTATTTCAACTGATAGGGTAACGATTTTGCTTGTAGTCAAATAGGAGGCATTGCGAACATGTAGGTGCCAGAAGGACCATTTACAGTCTCACGCTTCCAGCCTTCCTGATGAGAGTTGTTTCAAGGGAGATTGTAACTTTACTTCATAATAGAACCCAAGATGGGGATTTTATGGCACCTGTCCATTGGATTTTTAAAAATTTCCTCTCTTGTCAGAAGCTTATAACTTTAAGGGTAAAAGGGAATAGCTTTAAAGTGAGAGAGGCGACATTTAAAGGAGATGTGCAGGACAAATTTCTTTACACAGAGGCTGGTAGGTGCTTGGAATGCGCTGCTGGGGTGATGGTGGAGGCAGTTTTGATAGAGGCATTTAAGAGATCTGTCGATCAGGCATATGGATATTCAGGGCATGGGGAGACATCGATCACATGCAGGCAGAGGAGATTCGTTTAATTTGGCTTCATGTTCGGCACATGTAAGGTGCGCTGAAGGACCTGTTCCTGTGCTACAATTGTTCTATTAGGAATCTGGTCATTGGATTGTGCTGTTGTTTTGGCTTAAAGTTTCCATATTGAGAGGTCACATTGCCACCCTTCATGCCTCAAGGAGATAGGCGAGGTGCTGGTTTGTTTCTGGATCATTTGGATGGGGCGGAAAATATTGAAGTTGTCAACGGGGCCAAAACTTTGATACAAGACCCATGAAAGAAGAGCATGTGAAATATTTGGTTTCTATCACAATATCAACCCATAAGTTAATCACTCCAAAGGATGTGAGCTGATGAAGTTTTTCCTGCACTAGTGGAAGTAATTTTATCCTCCGCTCTATTGCCCCAGTTTGTCTCCTTCAGCTGTTTTTCTGAACCTTGAACAGTTCCTGGCTGTTGGAACAGATCATCTGGTAGATATCTGTTAAATGATCCCACATAAAGCTGGGAGGTGAACTCACTTTTTTATGCACTTAATCAATTAACTACAAAGAAGCAAAGTTTTAATTTGTCTGATAAGGAGCTGGGTGTTACCACCTGGGAGGGCTGTAGAATGTACTGAAAGGTGAGGAGTTGAGGATTACGGAGAATTGACATGGAGGGCAATTTGAGGTCTGGGGCCATGAGGATTGTCACATTTGCCACGCCTCCAGGAACTTGAGAATCTTTCCACACTCCTCCCCGAGCTATTAGGAGTTACACCTGCATTTAATCTGCTCCCCGAATCTATCACTTGGTATAAATACCTCAGATCATCACCAATTGGGTGCCGACTAATCAGTTCTGCATTCTGTTGGTTCCAGGTCATTATCGATCGGTTCCATTCGCGTTCAGATTTTGGGTATTCTTCAGTACTTTTCGGTGAGCCTGCATTCAAGTCCTTTCCATTTCTGAGCCTTCTGACAAGGATATTGAATGGAAGGGAAGGTGCTCCTGCTCCTGTTTTCTGGTATTCTTGGAGTAGGCTTCTGGCACCTGCTTCACCTGGTGGAGTTGATAGTGGGGAGACGGGACCTGTGTGACAGACTTGGCTACATCCACAACTCTGCAATTCTGCAACTCTCTTGGACAGAGCTGTTCCCAAATTAGCTGAGATGCAACCCAACAGTATGCTTTCTACAGTGCATTTGTAGACGTTTGTAAGAGTCGTTGGAGATATGACACATTTCCTCAGCAAACATAAAGGTGCCTTCTTCGCTGTGACCAAAAGCATTACATTTACTTTAGCACTTCAAAAAGCTAAGTGAGGTTTAAGTAAGGAAGCCATGATTAGCCGGAATATGGATCTGATATATTGTTGGCATGATTGTTCACATTCGGCATTTATTTTGTCTGCTCTCTTGATTTTCATTGAATGTGAACTGATAAGCAATTACATTAAACAAGCCGTGGTCTGTGACATGATGCCAAGTACATTTACTTTTTTTTCCTTCGAAATGACATGTAGGCAGTTTCACACTTAGTCATAAATTATGCAATTATGAATAGTCTGTGAAATTTCCCATTTAAATTGTTCAGCAAATGCTCAATCTGAACAATGAACAAGATTGTGAAAAGACTTGGGATTTCTATTCCTTCACTTTTTTTACAAACAACCAATTTATTACAAAGATGTGGAGTATAAACACAGGCATAAACTTATTGGGTTCTCTAACTTTATTCAGTGCAGTAAGTTCTAAATGGGATTCAATGTAAAAGGGAGATTATTTTGCATGGAAAAAATAATGGTCCACCTTTTGTGTGATATTGATGGCAAACCTTTCAGCAGGGTTGTAATTGGCAGCAGCCTTGAGGTTTCCATGCAAATCCCAAAGCTGCTGTCAACAATTCGACACTGGTCAGCAGTTACCTTCAATTCTTAGGGCTCAGCAAGAGAGTGAAATACTGCAACCTGCATGGGGGTTACAATGCTGCAGCAAGTCAGAGGAGGTGCAGAGAGCAGCCATGTTGATTGGAATAGAGGAGAATTGTGAGAGAACAAGGTGAGTATTTGTTAATTTTGAAAGTGTGTTTTAAAGTGTTCAATTGTTTTTAAATATATTAAAGAATGTTTAACTTCTAAAATTTAAAGAGAATTTTAATAGCTTTCGATTACTTTTATATGTCTGAAATGTTTGAAAATATTTGTTCCATTCAATTCTGGGAGAATGACTTAACTTGCTGCAAGAACATTTCCTCCATTTTGCGCTGGGTTCAGGTCATTCCACTTGATTTTTTTTTTTGGTGCTAAGCCTCACAATGGGGATATTACTAACTTCTCCTCCAAGATCGTGGGGGTGATTGCTTTAATCATGTATTAGTATCTTTGCCAGATGTACCAACTTTCCTCTCATCACAAATCTATTCTATTACTTTCAAAGGAATCTGTAAATAAGCAAACTGTACAATCTGGAGTTCAAGATCATCTTTAATCAGTACCCATAGTATAGCGGTACAGCAGGTTGTTAGTTGTTAGTTCATCGTTACCGCTTCCAAGACTGACCAGTGTAGGAAGTGGGTGTTAGTATAAATCATACAGTAAGGTGGGGTTAGTGATGCTATTTCTACTATGATTGGTTCACATGCAATAACCAATCTACAGAATCTATCATAGTTGTGATAGATTTTCTATTCCAATGTATGCATAATAGTGTATAGCAAGGGAATTATATGGACTGGGTTTATCCCAAGAGTATTTTCTTATTTTAACAGTCAAACTAATTTCAAAAGGTCGCACTACTATTTCATTTTTACGATATTCAATTTAATTTTCATTTGAAAGTTGTGATTAAACTAAATACAAGGCATGTGTAGTTGGGATGGCACTGTGCTGAAAATGGAACTGGAGGACATTGTCTATTAATTTGTAATGATCCTGATTTAGCAATGATTAAGATTAATACCTGGAGAATCTTTGCCCCTTGTACACTGCTATTGATGTCAGTTCCATCCTGGAGCATCCTATCTTGAAATAATTCTGCACTTAATTTTTAACAAATGCTACTGCAAAAGTCTGTATTTTGAGATGTTGGGTGGTGTAAAATTCATGAAAAACACATGGATGGTTTAACATCTCACTTTAACATCTCAGATATATACCTATTATTATTCACTTTTTAATTTTAGGAATCAAAAATTTGAAAGAATTCCAAGGAGCAAATTAGCAAAAAGTATTATTAAATCTCTGGTCCAGCAAGACTAAGATCTTTCAGCTAAATGGTGGCCTTACATTTTTATTTTGCTGGGTTGACAGACATCACATTTTATTATTCATTTTGAAGGGATGATAGGGATGAAGATGTTGTTTGAAAGGGTAACTTGAATTGCCCAAGACCTTGCATCATCCAGGGTTTGCTGCAGGCAAAGCACGGAAAGGGTTGGATAGGAGTGCATAGCTTTAACGTGAGAGGGATAGAGTTTAAAGGGAATGTGTGGGTGTCTGGAACACGCTGCCAGGGGTGCTGGTGGAGGTAGATATGATAGTGGTATTTGAGGTTTTTACTATGTAAATGAAAAAGGAATACTGTATAATCATCCTATGTAACTGGCATTGGTTGCACTGTCAGTGATACATTCTGCACCAGCCAATCGTTGTGATTAGTCCAATGGGTAGATTATCAAGATGGGATTTTTCTTGATTTTGGATATATTGTACAGAATCTATCTCAAGGTTGTGGTATCACATGATACAAAGGGCAGTCGCATTCATCGGCTATGGGATGCTGATTATGGGCACCTAAATCCTTGTTTGACTCAATGCTATAAAGACACAAGGGGTGCATTCAGTTTAGTTTAGTTGAGAGATACAGCGTGGCAAGTTATTGCTGAGGACTCCCATCTGAATGCCAGCCACTGTGTTGCAATCTCTAATGAGGTGGGTGTATGGAACTGCCAGAGGAGGTAGTTGAGGCTGGGACTATCCCATTGTTTAAGAAACAGTTAAACAGGCACATGGATAGGATGGTTTGCAGGGATATGGACTAAGCACAGGTAAGTGAGACTAGTGTAGCTGGGACATTATTAGCTGGTGTGGGCGAGTTGGGCCAAAGGGCCTGTTTCCACACTGTATGACTCTATCTTGTGGAGCTGAAAATCCTTGGGCCTACCAGCACACTCCCGATCCAACACAACAGAAATGTGGGGAAAGGCCCAGAAAGTATTCATGGTGGTAACCTCATAACTCTGATGGAATTGCATAGCATGTTGCAATGCCTTCACTGCCCTAGTGTTTGCAGTGGTCTTGGAATTTGACTTTGTACTTTACAAAGGATAACATGAGCACCACACACTTCCCTCCACTCTGGAAAAATGTTGATAGTTTTGGACTGTCTGCCCCATCATGATGTGGAGACTTCCAAAGAAACAGAGCCAGGAAAAGGGTCAAGACTCCTCTACCTTTCAAAAAGATCATGGCTGATTCACTATCTGGTCAGATTTCTATCTGATCCCTTTAACTCTTGATTCCCTTGATGCCCTATGTTCTGTTATATGGGTCTTGAATGTGCGAGATTTTAGTAAATACATTTCTCCTCATTTCTGTGCTAACTGGCAAACCCCATCCAAAGCAAGCCCCTGTGCCCAAAGAGTGAGGTGTCTCCACGGACAATGAAATGCAGTGACTTTATGCTGCAAGTATTTATTCAGTATTTTCTTTTAACTGGCCAGGGATTTGCGTGGAAACGTGTTCCAATGTGACTGCAAAACAAAATGGATGATGTCTTGGTTGAGGATCATAAATGCCACTGTGACTGATGTCTTCTGCGCAGGCCCATCAGATCATGCGGGAAAGAGGCTAACTGACTTGGCAACCTCTGCCTTTGACTGCATGTCAACAGGTATGTTATTTTAGATATTGTATTGTAATTGTATTGCAATGTACAGTTGTCAGTTATATGTGTTTTTTTTCTTCTTATTTTTCCCTTTTTCCTTCCGCCCACAATATCTAATTTGTAAAAGAATATGTGATTCTGTTCTATTCTGTTTGTAGTTTGTTTGTTTGTTTGTTTGTTTTTTGCACGAAGTCCGTGAGCATTGCCACTTTTCATTTCACTGCACACCTCGTATGTGTATGTGACGAATAAACTTGACGACTTGACTATCGGTAATAGATCATAGGAAATGTCTTTATCTGTTTAAGAACCATACACATAGGCTCTAAAACACATTTCATAACAAGCACTGTTCTATTCTTAATTATCCACTGATCATCACTCAGTGATGATCATATCTTTGCACTATGCCAGTTTTGCACTATGCCAGTTTTGTATCATCAGCTAATTTAGAAATATAACGTTTCATCCCCTCAACAAATAATTGATAGAGATTTTGAATAGGTGGAGGCCAAGTACCCATCCCTGCAGCTCTCCCCTGGTTATGTTCTGTCAGAATGAAAAGAAAGATAGACACAAAAATTGTAGTAACTCAGCGGGTCAGGTAGCATCTCTAGAGAAAAGGAATAGGCGACGTTTCGGGTCGAGACCCTTCTTCAGACAGAGTCAGGGAAAAGGGAAATGAGAGATATAGATGGTGATATAGAGATATAAAACAAATGAATGAAAGATATGCAAAAAAGTAACAATGATAAAGGAAAGGCCATTGTTAACTGTGGGCTAGCTGAAAACAGTTACAATGCAACTTGCCAGGACGGCATTGAAACTAGTACAACGACTTGGGTGGGGATGGGACGGAGAGAGAGGGGATGCAGGGGTTACTTGAAGTTAGAGAAATCAATATTCATACCACTGGGTTATGCTGCCCAAGCAAAACATAAGTTGCTTTTCCTCCAATTTGCATTTGGCCTCATTCTGACAATGGAGGAGGCCCAGGAAGGAAAGGTCAGTGTGGGAAGGGGAATTAAAGTGTTTAACAACCGGGAGATCAGGTAGGCTCAGGCGGACAGAGCGAATGTGTTCAGCGAAACGATCACCCAGTCTGTTTATTCTCACTCTGCTTTCTGTCTATTAATCGGTTCTTAATCTTTGCCAGTACATTATCTCCACTTCTATATGCTCTAACTTTGTTGATCGGCCTCCTGTGTGGAATTTAATCAAAGTTTAAACACACCACATTCATTAGATTTTCCATACCAATTCAAACAGTCACATTTGGAAAGAATACCAATACATTAGCCACACATAATTTCTCTTTCGTGAATCAATGTTGATTCTATGACCACTCTTATTCTTTTTGAGGTATTCTGCTATTACATACCTCAATTTAGATTCTACCATTTTCCTAATGACTTGTATGTCTCTCCCTCCTTAAATAGATAGGCTATATATGCTAACCTCCAATCTACAAGAACCAATCCAGAGTCTACAGAATTTTGAAATATGATAACCAATCCATCTTTTAACTCGAGCTACCTCTATCAAAACTCTGGGATATTGATCACTCTGAGTCGGAGATTTGATAGGTTTCATCCTCACCTTCTTGTAGTTTATTTTTAACTTAATACTAATATCCTTCAGTTCCTTCTGACAGGCTTTTCTGTCTTCTTCGACGTAGACGGACATAAATAATTTGTTTAATTTCTTTGACCTTTCCTTTTCCTCCAGTGTACATTCTCCCAATAATGGATTCACATTAGCCCTCACTAGTCACCCCCTTTGCACAAAGCAATGGAATCTTTTACAGCCTTTTTAATTAAGTTCCACCCAGGAGGTTGATCAACAAAGTTAGAGGACATAGAACTGGAGATAACATGCTGGCATAGATTGAGAACAGGTTAAAAGACAGAAAGCAAAGTGTGCAAATAAACGTGCCCTTTTCAAGCTGGCATGACAATGCCAGTGACATGGGGATGCTTACTTGGACTCCACTATTCACAATCTACATCAATTATTTGTTTTATTCTATCTGCTCTCGATCAGTGTGATAGCTGGAATAACATAGAGGGACAGCCAGCATCTCTGGATGGAAGGAATGGGTGACGTTTTGGGTCAAGACCCTACTTCAGTGTCTATCTTCAGTGCAAACCAGCATCTGCAATTCCTTTCTATTCTCTGTATTTTGGTTTGGCTTTGAGTTCTAAAATGCTCCCTAACCTCAGAACCAATGTAATTTACCACTGCAAATTGCCAATAACCAGCCTTAGAAGCCTTGTCCTTTGATATAATACTATCTCATTCGTGTAAGCCATGGAAGGATCACCTTGCTTGTTAAGTTTTTGTACCTTGTAGGAGAATATTGTGTATTATTTCTTGACACCCTTATTATTGGCTGTTCACTGACATATCTTAATTACACAATCAACTGCGGCCAATTTCCCCCTTATATTTCAAAGGTCTTTTATTGTCACGTACCAATTAAGGTACAGTGATATGCGATTTACCATACAGCCATACAAAAAAAAGCAACAAGACACAACTGCATAAGTTAACATAAACATCCACCACAGCGGATTCCCCACATTCCTCACGGTGATGGAAGGCAAAAAGGTCCAATCTTCTTCCTCTTTATTCTCCCGCGGTCGGGGCAGTAGAACCAACTGTCAGGGCAATCAAAACTCTCGCGTCGGGGCGATCGAAACTCCCGCATCGGGCCGATCGAAACTCCCGCGGTTTTGAGTTACCGAAGTCAGTCTCTGACCAGAGGCTGCGGGCTACATGATGTTAAAGTCCGCAAGCACCCACGGTTGGAGTTCCGAGTCGATCCCTAGCAAAGGGATCGCGAGCTCCGTGATGGTATGTCCCGTCGGCTCCCCGCGGTGGAGCTCTCAAAATCAGTCTCCAGCAAAGTTCGCCAACTCCTCGATGTTAGGCCGCAGTGAGATACGATACAGAAAAACATCGTATCTCCATCGAGGTAAGAGATTAGAAAAAGTTTCCCCAACCCCCACCCCGCACCCCCCACATAAAACAAGCTAAAGAACACTAAAAAAAACATACATTTAACACATACTATTAAAACACAAAGAAGGAAAGGACAGACAGACTGTTGGCGAGGCCGCCATAGCTGAACATCACTGTAAACCCCTTGCTGACAAGTACTGAACACCCCTATCTGGGACCCTGTAGCATTCCTTCAATATTCTAGTGAGTTACTTTTGAGCACTCCTTTTGTGTCTGTCACAGTGCTCCTGCATGAGGTTTCTCATGGTTATTCTAAGATAGATTTAAAGATAATATTGGTCTTCCTAGGAGCAGCACACCAGTCGGTTTCCCAAAATGAAAAGGACTGAAATGTGGGGCCTTAACATGCTCCTAGCGAAACTGGTACACATCCTAATGCAGTTCAGCTGCATATGGGAGAAACTGGTACACATCCTAATGCAGTTCAGCTGCATATGGGAGAATGAATATCCTTTCTGGTTTATAAAAGGTTCTGACTGCAGAATAGTTGCAATTGATGGCACTCTCTATGAGTTTGAGTACTTGCCCCTTCTGGGAATGATCATCGTGGGGAAATTTACCTGACTCTCAGTTCTGACAAACTATCCGTCTGTCTTACGCACTTATTTTAATGGGCAGCTGGGCCTTTGATATGTATTGGTTAGCAAATTGCAAGCAGGCAAAGAAGAAATGATTGATGGCAGCGAGTAACCTTTACAGACACTTTACCCGCACCCAATAGGTCCTCAAAAATCTGGAGATGTTCCCCCACCGCCTGCTGTGTCTCCCTTAGTGTATGGAGCAGCGTGGCATTGCGGGATAATCAATAAATGGTGAAATTAAGGAAATATTAAGATTTATTAAGTAGTATGAAGTGAACTGCAAAATATTTTCAATGTGGTTCATTGTTTTTAACATCAGCGTGGATACTGTAAAGTAGTTTAGTTTAGAGATACAGCGCAGAAATAGGCCCTTCGGCCCACCGAGTCTGTGCCGACCAGTGATCCCTGCACACTAGCACTAGCTTACACACCAGGGACAATTTACATTTTTTAACCGAAGCCAATTAACCTACAAACATGTTTGTCGTTGGAGTGTGGGAGGAAACCGGAGCACTTGGAGAAAATGCGAATCCCGGGTCTCTAGCTTTGTAAGGCAGCAACTCTACTGCTGTGCCACAGTGCCATCCCTGTAAATGCTCCTTTCATGTCACTCCCAGCAAGATATATTACAAAATGCAAATTTAATATTTTGTTCAGCAATGTTTGTCTTTGATATTGAAAGAATCTTCTGTGTAATTCTAACTGTGCAAGAGATAAATAAATGGCATATATTATTGCTGCACTTCACTTTAAGGCTGAGTAAAGCTATCGATATCAGACACCCACAACGTCACCCATTCCTTCTCTCCAGACATGCTGCCTGTCCTGCTGAGTTACTCCAGCTTTTTGTGTCTATCTTTGGTTTAAACCAGCATCTGCTGTTCCTTCCTACACAGAATGTTCCAACCTGCTCTTTAAAATCACCCTGACATTGTTTTATAGTGTTTGCTCTGAAATACACCATAAAATATTTGTTTTACCAAAAATGTTGTGCACAGTTGACTAAAGGTTAGGCAACTGATTGAATTACCTTTGTTATCTCGATGCTTATGTCTGAAATGCAATGTTTTTATTTGCAGAGTTTGTACTGCACCAGATTTTACCATACGAGTCTGTATCTGTGAACACATTCTCTTTTAAGGATGATGTTTATGTTGCAATTGCACAACCAAATGTGGGAAACTGCAGTGTGCTCGAATGGGACCATATCGAGATGAATTTTAGAAGTTTTTACAATATTACTGGTATGTACAAATCTAACTAACATTTGCCGGTTTTAAAAAGTGAATTTCTCATTTTCCTAACATTCTTCTGATAGTCAACCATGCAAACTGCGAATGTCAGGCAAGGGCGGAAACCATGATTCATCAGCTCAGAATTGATTCGCACTGAGCTGGCCTAAGAACCAATGACAGATAAGTTTGAATGCTGTTGTCCCAGGTGGGAAGGGCAAATTCTCTAGCACTGATTTCCAGTCACTCGTTAGAATGTCTCCATTCAAAAGAATTCACAAGGAGAAGCTAGAAATTTGCCCTTCATGGAGAGGCGTCTCATGATTGCTGTATAGAGCTACTGAGGGAGAATGGTCACTTGGGTGAAAGAAAATCCAATGCACAGTAGCCTACAGTAAATTTCACCCACGAGCAGAGGCTGGTATTTCCTTTCAATCTGCTTAGATACTCGTTCTGGATCATAAATTTGTGCAAGTTTATAAAAATAAAAACCAGTGATATGACAGTGCTCATTGGTGCAACAAATCCATTGATGGTTGGCTGCCTATTGTACTGGTCAAGGATGTGATTTAAACTCTGATACACTTGACTTTAGCATGATTTATCACCATTATGTTATTTCTCTGGTTTTACTGTCATAACATAAAGTAGGAACGTTTAAGAATAGCTCAATTTAGTTTTTCCAGATGCTTAAATTTTGATATGTAAAGTGGTTAAACAATTAGACTAGTTTTAATAATGAAGCACATATGAAAAGCATGAGACACAACTCCATATTAGTGGTGACATCCCCACAGAAGGAATAGAGTTCAGCTTGAGTTGAAATTTTCAATAATTTCATTTGATATTTTCATTGGGCTGCATGATTAATATTTTATCTGTGTTCCAACTTTAACACAGGATGACTGCAGAATCGACCAGGTACTGTGGTGGTATGTGGTTTACTGCATGTACACCATGAAGGTCAGGAGTGCTTTCCACTGGTCAACCCTGTCACAAAGCTAATGTCCCCAGCAATCAGCCCACCGCCCATGTCATCTGGTGTCCCCTATACCCTCTCTCGTCCGGTGCAATGCCGCCCTACCATCTCCAAATCTCTCGCGCCACCTTACAATCTCCTCCCTTCTTCCACAAATTGATTTATCCACAACATGGATGCCCTCTGCTCTCCCATTTTCTCAACCCACTTCCATCCATGTTCTTTGCTCCTGACTCCTGATCTTTCCCTCACTTTTCTCTCGCCCCAGTGCGCAGACCAAACTTCCCAGTGGTCATCTAGTTTCTCAATCGATGCGTTGACTGAAAAAAAAACAGATTCGAAGAATGCTAAAAAAAAAAGTCTTGCCATAAAATTGGACAGGGCCTCAAGGTAATTTGTGCAGTTCTGGCCATTGCTACACTGGTTATTTATTTTGTCTCTACTCTGAAATGTAATGAGATTTCAGATAACAAAATCTTAAATAGAAAGAGAAGTTCCATTTGGCAAACCAAAAGCTGCCTGATATTGTTGGTTATTAAATTAAAAGAATTCTGCATCTCAATAGCAAGAAATTGGTAGAAATCATTGAACGTGATCAGTGAGGTTTCTACATGAATTGAACTTCACCAACTGAATAAAACAAAATTCCACAGAAGGGACTGATTAGAAGAAACTTTGGATTTACCATAATCAAGTCCGAGGTAACAGGAAGCCAGTGGGATGATTTTGTGATTCAATGTGTTAATGCCCTCAGATAAGAGGATTGCCAATGACTCCTGTGGTCTCTGATGACTTCCTCCTTTGTCAATGTAATTAATGTCATCCTACCACATGCGTGTGCACGGAAGACAATTATACAGTATTTGTGCGTGTGGTATTTGCATATCCTTCCTGTGAATCTACATGTCTGTGCCATGTGGGAAGAGACAAGAGGACGTGGGGAAACCCAGGCATTAACAAGAAGGGTATGCAAATACCACCCGTTCAGACCTGCAAATCAGAGTCGGATTTGGTCACCAAAGCTGTGCGGCAGCAGCTCCACCAGGTGCAGTGCTGTGCACCACTATAATGCGATCTCCCTGCAGAGGGGAAACTAATTACCTCATTTATTTAGGGCAGCAAAGTGGTAGAGTTGCTGCATTACAGCGCCAGAGACCCGGGTTCGAATTACTATGGGTGCTGTCTGTACGGAGTTTGTACATTCTCCCTGTGACCGCATAGGTTTTCTCCGGGTGCTCTGGTTTCCTCACACATTCTAAAGACTTGCAGGTTTGCAGGTTAATTGGCTTCTGTAAATTAATGTGTAGGATAGAACTAGTGTGCGGCTGTTCATTGGTCGGCGCAGACCCGGTGTGCCAAAGGGCCGGTTTCCACACTGTATCTCAAAATAAACTATTGTATGGGTGCTGGAAATCTGAAATCAAAAACAAACATGCTGAAAGATGAACTCAGCGATTTTGTTTGCAACAGCAGAGTCAATGCATCCAGTCAATGACCATTCATCAAAGCCTTCTTGTATTAGGAAGTCTCCTGCACCTTTCTCTTCCCTACTTTAGCACCTTATTGTAACAGTGGCACAATGTATTCTGTCTCTGAAATCCTTCACATAATTTCAAAAATATGAGTTTCACAGACATAGTAGGAATGTTACTGCTGCAATTGTGCACATATAACATTAATGGCAGGGTCTTTTCCCAACAAATACACACAACCACTGCCTCCACAAATCACCAGGTATAAACAGTGGCTCAATATTGATATACATTGATCCACCTTTTAGCTTTGCTTCAGATAACATTGGAAAACGTGTGGGCATAAACTGCAAAAATATCCATTGGTGCAGCTGAGTGAATTGTACAAAAGGGATATTGCACAGTTAGAGGAGAGGCCATGCCTTCGAATACAAGAGCTTAGAGGAAGCAAAACAATTGGACATTAAAAGGCAAAACAATGCAATCAACATTTGTAAATCATACTGTAAAATATATAGCTTTGATGCTTAGTATTTACGTAAATCATAACAGAATATTAGACGCTCCACATTCTAGCAATATACCCATGCTCTAGTAAAGAACCCAGAAATAGTGTGCACCACAAATAGTGAGAAATAAGGAGAATGGCTTTCACATTGAATATACCTTCCATGGCTTCATTATTTGAGTAACAAGCACTATTTAATGTCCAGAAATATGCGGTTGTAATTATCCAAAACTGGAAACACCTACTTAGACTGTCTAAAACTGACAACTCTCTTCCTCCTGCAAAGGGCGAGTTTCTTCTGTCTTTGCCAATGCCATCAATAAGGAATCAATGCCGAATGTGAACACAAAACCTTTCTATAGTTAAATGTGTCATCGGCTATGTCTGCGTTTTTGTCAATTATGCCAAACAGTCCTTATTCCAAACATGCATTGGCATCATTCCCCAACTCTTTCTCCACAACATCGATGACTGCATCGGAGCTATCTCCTGCATCAGTGCAGAACTCATTGATTTCATTAACTTTAACACTATCCTCCACCCTGCCCTCAAATTCACATGGACTATCTCTGATATCTCCTTCCCCTTTCTTGATATCTCTGTCTCCATCACCGGGCAGAGGCTATCAAGTGACACCTGCTGCAAACCTAACAACTCCCACAGTTATATGGACTACACTTCCTCCCACCCTGCTTCTTGCTATGCCCTATTCTCAATTTCTCCATCCTCACCACATCTGCTCCGAAGACGAGGCTTTCCTTTCTAGGGCATCCAAGATGCCTTAGAACATGGAACATAGAATGGTATAACATGGGACCACAATGTTTGTGCACATCATGATGCCAAGTTAAACTTATCTCATCTGCCTGTACATAATCCATATCCCCCTATTCCCTGCACTTCTATGTGCCTATCTAAAAACTTCTTAAACGCCATTATTGTATCTGTTTCCACCACCACTTATTGTATTGTGTTCCAGGCCCCCACTACTCTCTGTGTAAAATTCTTGCTGCACACCCCTTCATTAAACCTTCACCCTCTCACCTTATAGCTATACCCTCTAATGTTGGACATTTCCACCGAAGTCATTCGTGGATCTAGTACATCTTAATCTTCTGGATCAGCCGGACATAAGCCTTACTAAAATCATTGTGTACACATCCACTGCCCTACCTTCATCAAGGCACGACCTGCCACTTACAAAGCCATGCTGGCTATCCTTAATTAGCTCATTCTCTTCCAAATGAGAGTAAATCCTATCTCAAAGAATTATCTTCCCACTGGCCTATAGTTCCCTGGATTCTCTCTACTTCCCTTCTTAAACAAAGGAACAACATCGACCACTCTGGTCCTTCGGGACCTCGCCTGTGGCTAGAGAAGAAATAAAGATCCTCATCAAGGCTTCCTCCATCGCCTCCCTTGTAACCCTCAATAACCTGGGAATGACCCCATCAAGCTCCTGGGACTTATCCACCTTATTCCTCTTCAAAAATCTCAGTCTTACCTCATTCTCGATCTCAAAATGCCCTAGCTTATTTGTATTCTCCTCACTTCTCCTTGGTGAATACATGTGCAAAGTACTCATTTAGTACCTTACCTACATCTTCTGGATCCTACTGCAGATTCCCTCCTTCATGCTTGAGAGGTCCAACCTTCTCTCTAGCCACCCTCTTATTTTTAACATGCGTGTCCTCTTTCTTTAGTAAAAGTGGTTTCCCCGTGTTCTCATAGATGGTTGGACCTGTGTCTCCTCTGTGTCCTGCAGTTCTGTTCTTGCTCCCCCTTCCCAGAACAAGGATAGAGTTCCCCAGGTCCTCACGTTTTACCCCACTAGCCTCTGCATCCAACACATTATCTTCCCACATTTCTGTCACCTCCAACGTGATCTCACTTCGAGTCACATCATCACATCCCCACCCCTTTCAGCCTTCCGCAAAGACCGCTCCCTCCATAATTCCTTGGTTCTATAGTTCAATGTCAGATGTGTAAAGCGCAATGACATTTTTTTTCAAGTTGCCAGATTTGGCACCCTTTCCATAGTCCGTTCCGTGTGCTAGGTCTTACGGAGCGGCGCCTGATCCAGGCAAGTCCCTGGAGCGTTCAGCGTACCAACGGTCCTCTTCTCGCCTGGTCACCTTTGTGCCCTGGAGGCGCCTCCCGCAGCCAACCTTGAGGGTGTGGGAGGTAAGACCCCAGTTCACTTGCCTACTGGCCTTGCTCCTCTTGACCATTGTTGTCGGCTCCCACTTCCTCTGTACCAGGTCTTCAGGGGATGAGCAGGGGCCGGGCCCCTCTACAGGCCACAGCCCACCGGGTCTTTCTGCATCCTGCCACATGGCCCACCGGGTCTTTCAGGTGGTTTTCAGTTTGCGGCAGGTGAACCATCCCTACTGTCAGGTATGACCTCGACTTACCGGGATCCTCCTGGTTCATTTATCCTGCTCTACCTAAACCATCCCTCCCCAGGTACTTCCCCATGCAACCACATGAGATGTAACATCTGTCCCTATACCTCCTCCCTTGCCTTCATCCAGGGACCCTAGCAGTCCTTCCAGGTGTGACTGAGGTTCACGTGCACCTTCTCTAATCCACTCTACTGTATCTGGTGTTCTAGATGTGTCCTCTGTGTAGACTTTGTAATCAACTGAATAAAAAGCTAACTATTATTTTTGCTTTATGTTCCTTTGGTTTGGAAAAATTTTCATCTCATTAGCTGTTCGGCCTGTTTGTTGACATCCTTGTTTCTGGGTGTTTAGTGACTGGCTGGAAGGCAAGTCTGGAAATTGCCATACTCCTGTTAAAAACTTTTGTGGCTGGCTTTCTTTAGGAATAATTGGTGAGCCTTGGCTCTCCACAACACCCAGACAAATACATTACAGTTTTAAATCTGATTCCCGATGTATGAAGGTTGTTCGAGTCGTTTTGATTCCAGGAGCATTCATAATAGTTGAGGTGTTCTGATTTGTGAGTTCCCTGCTTTACCTCACTGCATATTATATGAAATAACAACAGTATGCTCTATTTGCAGGTCAGTCCATAATTGGATGTACGGCAATAACAATTGAAGAACAGGTCTTTGTTGTGATTGCACAACTCTTCGGTGATTCTGCCATTTACAAATATGATGAGAACTGGACCAAATTTGTAAAATTTCAAGGGATTGAAGCATCTAAAATTTCAAAGCCGAATGACATTGAGGCATTCCAGATTGACAACGAGTGGTTCTTCATTATAGTAGATAGTTCCAAAGCTGGGTTATCAACAATATATAAGTGGAATGGCAAAGCTTTCTATTCCTACCAGACTCTGCACAAATGGTTTAGAGATACAGACTCCGAGTTTGTTAGTGTAGATGGGAAATCTTGTTTAATACTAACAAGTCGGTCACAAAGCCCAGTAATCTTTGAATGGAACAGGAATACAAAGCAGTTTGTGCAGCAAAGTGCTATGCAAGCTATGGAGGATGTTATTGCTGTGAAAAGTTTTAGAATTAAAAACGACCTATTCATTTGTCTGACAAGGTTTATTGGTGACTCTTTAATAATGAAGTGGAATACAAAGCAGTTTGTTGAAGTGCAGGATCTTCCCTCACGGGGCTCGATGCTTCTCCAGCCATTTTCATTCAAGGACCGGCACTATTTGGTTGTAGGAAGTGACTACACTTTCTCTCAGATTTATCTGTGGGACAGTCAAAAGAAATGCTATGCAAAATTTGAAGAAATCTACGTCCAGGCTCCCCGATCTTTTACTCCGGTATCTACAGATCGAATGGATTTTTTATTTGCTGCAAGTTTCAAAGGAAGTACTCAAATCTTTAAGCATGCAATTATTGATTTGAGCCTTTAACTTGATGAAAACAAAATGTTAAATCAAAATCAGGATCAGTTAGCTTACAAATGGATCTTTGGTGTCTTGGAAGCTGGAACAAACTGCTTCAAAGTATTAAACTACAATCGGACGAAAAATAGCCCTATAAAATCTTAGTGGGCAGGAAGTCTTTCTTTCTGTCTTTAAAAGGCGAAGGCCTTGACTTTTGGCAACAATGCAACTATTATTTCTCTGTCCTCTTGTAAATTGCCATATTCAAAATCAAGAAACTACTTAACTACTCTAACAAAATAATTTTTATAAACTGTCTTCATTTACTGAGGCACAGTAGTAAGAAAATAAGTATTTATGAAATGTGTTCTAGTTCATTATTAATATATATTATGCTATACATAATACATTTCTGACTTGTAATGTTCATTAAGCAATAAATAAAGATGCCCAAGTTTTATTTAATCATATAATATGCAACAGAATAAATGCTGTGCCTTCATTAATAATGCGTATATATTGGTAGCAGGGGCATGCACCATTTTCACGCACAAAACCTCAATAGTTATGTTTTGTGGCTATATTCGTAACTTGCACTGCTGAAATGAATGTGTGATACATTATACTTGTACTACAGAGCAGTAGAATGGTAGCTTTAATGGTAAGAATTAATAGCTTGAGAGAGATCTTGCTCAGCCAGGCATTGTTTTAGGGAAAATATGTTTTAGCATTAGACATCTGTTGTTGCTCCAAGAATGTAGCAAAGGAGTTTAGTGTTGTTGTCAGGAACTTCCTATGTTCCAATAAATAGAATATATATAACCGTGGCCATTGAAAATGATGCGTTATAGAAAGCTCTAAAAAAAAAGAAATAATAACATTGCTGACTGTTAGTGTCGTCTTGAACGAGGCATGCAATTTCACCAGTCGTTGAATTGGTAATCTTGATAATCAGTTCACCATTTTAGTCATCCTTTTTAGGGAAATTACAGATCATTTCCCTGATATTCATTTGCACTGCTCTATAACAAAACAATTTTGTGCAGTTGCAGCTGGAATAGAGCAATTTTGCATACATTGTGACACATTCTTCGCCTTTGTCTTGAAAATCAACTCCTGGTTTCAATTTTGAGTGAGTGGGATTTTCATCTTTGTTAATATTTATTTCTGGCAAAAACTCTTAATGAAATACATAAAAGTCATCTGTGGTGAGATTTCCAAACTCACTGCTTTGAAAAAAAAAGACGGTACTTATTAACTTTGGGAACGATGTTATTAACTCCATTTCTCCTCATAGCTTACTCTTAAAGAATAATTAAAAGAGCCACAACTCAAACTGCATTCTTCACCTTCTGACATCTGTAATGTTCTGTGACCTCCATGCAGCTTCACTCAGGCAAGTGCCTGGACTACTTTGCCCATTATGGTCATGATCATTCTCATTAGTGGAGCATCAGAACCATCGCAGGCTGCTGCTCTTGATCTCTGTCACATCTCACAGTTTGCTGCTCACTACTGCGATGGAATCATCAACTAAACTTTATCCTCAAGGAAGAGAGACTCCACCTAGTTTCACTTCAGCCCACAAGAACAGTCAGAGTAGGCACTGCCATTGCCCTGCACTGCAGGTTTTCTAAAAGTGCAAGCATTCACAGACCATGTGCTCGTCCTTCCAGAGATCTCCTTGTCAACCTCCTGCACAAGAGTTTGACTGCAGGCCTGGAAGGTCAGCTTAGTGCCCTTGCACGAGTAATAGGCCCCCTTCAGACACTGCGCTTCGCTAATTTAACCAGGTCCCTCTGATGCTTTTACGTAATTCCAGCATCCATTTTTTCAGTAGCACATTTCCTTTAACTGCAAGAATTATGGCATTTCCCTATAAGATCTGGCTTCAATGATCGCACCTGCTGGACTGAATTCAGACAGCTGTGAGAACTTGCAAGTCAAGAATCAAGTCAAAAGTGTTTGATTGTCATATGTACCAACAATGGAACAATTAACTTTGTACTTGCAGTCCTGTAAACACCATACAAATAGATAACAAGTAATAAACAAAAAAAACACCATAAATTCATGACCTTGATATGAGAATAGGAAACAACATGCTGAAACTTACAATTCCAACGCAGCATGATAAAGGGAAAATGATGTACATAATGAAACCTCACAATTCAGGTTTTTGCATTTTATTTGACTTACATTACAAATAGAGTGAGCCACAATGCTGTCTTAATGCCATCAAAAGGTAATAATCAAACCAAGGCCATTTCATTCTGTAGAAGAACTGCAGTACGCTGAAAATAATTATGTTATCAGAGCATAGAATTTGTTTGACGTAACTGAAAATGCATTAAAGAAAATAAAGAGACATTTTTTATATAGATAGGAAGAGAACGAGAGCAAGAAGAAACTATTCAAAAAGAACTACTAAAAATAAAAATCCCTGTTGGGCAAGAAAATAAATGGGTTCTGCAAACAACTCATGTTAATGGCCAATCTACACATTTACAGTATCTTAATGTTTATGAATGCGGGTTTGCATTAACATGCATCTGCTATCTGTCATTTAAATATATTAAACCAGGAGTTAATAGCTCTGTTATTGCTGTGGGTGCTGTAACAAAAATGTACTTATATCAAGCTTCCAACATTCTCAGCTTCCAATAGCTCCAAGTACAAACAGCATGACACAAACATATGTTGGATTTTAGATTGGAAGTGAGACTATCAGTGACATCTCGTACTTTGGGAATTACACCTTACACATTATTTTATGAACAATATAAAAATGTTGACCATGCCAACTGATACATAAGATAACTATTGTATATTCATGCTATAATTCATTTTTTATTGCAGTCTTAGCTAGGAGTGAACTAACTATTGATCAAATGTTAATGGCACTGTTGACCTTGTCATTAAATGGCACTGACATAGAAACATAGACATAGAAAATAGATGTAGGAGTAGGCCATTCGGCCCTTCGAGCCAGCACCGTCATTCAATATGATCATGGCTGATCATCCAAAATCAGTACCCCGTTCCGGCTTTTTCCCCATATCCTTTGATTCCCTTAGACCTAAGAGCTCAGTCTAACTCTCTGGTGAAAACATCCAGTGAATTGGTCTCCACTGCCTTCTGTGGCAGAGAATTCCACTGTGGCTGAGAATTTCTTATCCCTCAAGTTGCCGGCAGATATCTTTGACCAATTCAAAGAGTTACCTTATGCACTAGCAGAAAGGCTTGATGAAAGTGCATGCTTGATACTGTACACATGACACTTTTAAAGGTATCTGACAAGGCACCTTGTGAATGATTCTGGAAAACTCAATTTTTTAGAATTAGTAAGCAGTATCCTCCATATGTCCACTGCCTTTTTAAATAGACTTCAACAAGTCATAAGGGCATAATTTCACATTTTGCCTGTGAAGCAAAAGTTAGAGATGTTATAAACAGTGATGATGATATGGTCATTTATGAAATGAGCAGAAACCAGTCAGATGAAATTAGCTCAGAAGAAAGAAGTGATGTAATTGTTGACTGGTGGTTTGTGACTGGATGATTGTTAAAGTGAGGTTCTTCATGGCTCAGTTCTTGCTATTGGATGTTGGATGTTATTCCAACATTCTTACGATTTTTTTTTTTTAGGATGTTGCACAATAGAAAGTGAAAATGGTCCAGTGAATTTATTAATTGTGAAGTTCAATTTCAAGGGTGGGGGCTGAGAACTAGGTGAATTGAAGTGAAGAACCAGGGCCTTGGTGAGTGGGATTGCAGCATGGGAGCAGGACTGGTGGATGGGAAGGAATCTTGGAAACAGGCCTTGTGGATGAGAAGGGAGCTTGGAAACAGGCCTGGTGGATGGGAAGGGAGCACGGGAACAGCACTGGCAAGTGGAGAAGGCTGCACAGGAACTGGGGCCCCAGTTCTAATGGAAAATGTACACAATTTGGTAACACAAGTACGAATCTGGTTTCTCCAGGTGATTTAGTTAAGTTGTTAATGATTCTATTGCTGATAGGATATGTGTTAATTCATTACAACCATTTGATGTATGTCATGTTGGCCTTCCACCCCATTAAATGACTTTTACACAATGAAACATTTGTAGAGCATAATCTAAATCGCCTGGTCTTATAGAGTGTTTATGTATCAACTGCTCACAGATCAGGTAAGTGCAAAAGTCATTCTGTTAAGTTCAATAAGCAAAACACATCAACAAAAGTTTATCATAACAACCTCATAACAATTGCTGTGGGATAGAAATAGAAATTTCCTGATTGAAACATTCCATTCAAATAGTCCGAGCATTTCGATGTCCAAATATTTTAATTCCGAATCAAATGCTGAGACAAATAAAATGTGCCCTAGGTATGCAAATAAAATTAAATGAAACCATTTTTCCACATTGCATTGTTCTGAAGTAGCCAATCATGAGTAGAATCTTGTGATCAGGTTGAATGAGGCTGGATTTATTGTGCAACTCAGAACAGGTACTATTCAGGATTGAACCTGTGGGATGTGTCTCAGGATAGCATATTCTTATTGTATGGATTGTAAACATTGGGACTCTGGGAGGATCTGATGGATTCAGCTCCAGGTTCACACACGGCGGTATCTATGAGAATCTTACTGCAGCTCTACCATTCTTACAAATTCACCATGAAAGATGCTGGACGCTCCATAGTGGGCGGTAGAGATCGTATACAAACTTCTGTGTAGCATTGGAACAAAGGAGCATTACAGTTTAAAATAATCAATCTGTCTCTCGAGTAAATGTGCTGCACAAATGTCACGTAGTCCAAACCCATTCCATTGTTTACTTTCTATTAATCTTTAATAGCCCTACTTAACAAACAATTTTATTTTTAATTAATCGCTTTCGTACCAGGTTGTATAAATAAAACTATTCTCCCCTTTTGCCCTCTTTGTGTTATCATAATTTTGTACTAATTCATTATAATTTCACATAATAGTGGAAAGGATCAATCACTATTTCCTTTATCATAATATTCAAACATTAATTAGGTAATGTATTTACCTTTCAGATAATACATTTTACATCCTGTAATATAGCTGTTCAAAATACCACAACAGCTACTGAAAGTTGGCACAATACTCATGTGATCTTTTCTATTAGATATAAAACCAATGTTTCAATTTACCATTTTATGGCCTTAACCATAATTTTTAAAGATTTGGTCAGATGGTGCTTTCTTGTTTGTTGGAGCAGGAAGATATTCCCCAAGAAATGTATTTAGTTCCATTTTCTTAGTGTAAAAATGTCCCTATTACCATTGATTTTTAATAGCAAAATATCAAAGCTGTGTAATATCTGACACCAAAACATAGGGCTTTAATGATCTAAAGTAATCAACCCAAGGTCTGGTGGAACTTGCTGAAAACGTTTCAGAGGTGCAAATATTTGTTGAGTTGTTTTTTTAGATATTTAGATTAAAAGATGAATATTTGAGTTCTAAAATTGCGACTAAACATTAAACTTTCATTTGACTCACATTTCTAATTAGGATTCAATGTTAACATTTGATTGGTCAACATTGTTAGGTATTGTACATTAAAATGAAATTTAGGAAATATTTTGCTACATTATTGTGATAAAGAATAAATTGTTACACTTCATTTGCACATGTGAAGTGCTTTGAGAGGCAGGTTATGGTATACATTTAATCCAGCCTACCAAGCAATCGTAATCCATTGCAGTTTGCCTCCCGCCATAACTGATGCCATATCCCTGACCCTACACTTATAGAAACATAGAAACATAGAAAATAGGTGCAGGAGTAGGCCATTCGGCCCTTCGAGCCTGCACCGCCATTCAATATGATCATGGCTGATCATCCAACTCAGTATCCTGTACCTGCCTTCTCTCCATACCCCCTGATCCCTTTAGCCACAAAGGCCACATCTAACTCCCTCTTAAATATAGCCAATGAACTGGCCTCAACTACATTCTGTGGCAGAGAATTCCAGAGATTCACCACTCTCTGTGTAAAAAATGTTTTTCTCATCTCAGTCCTAAAAGACTTCCCCTTTATCCTTAAACTGTGACCCCTTGTTCTGGACTTCCCCAACATCGGGAACAATCTTCCTGCATCTAGCCTGTCCAACCCCTTAAGAATTTTGTAAGTTTCTATAAGATCCCCCCTCAATCTTCTAAATTCCAGCGAGTACAAGCCGAGTCTATCCAGTCTTTCTTCATATGAAAGTCCTGACATCCCAGGAATCAGTCTGGTGAACCTTCTCTGTACTCCCTCTATGGCAAGAATGTCCTTCCTCAGATTAGGAGACCAAAACTGGACGCAATACTCCAGGTGAGGTCTCACCAAGACCCTGTACAACTGCAGTAGAACCTCCCTGCTCCTATACGCAAATCCTTTTGCTATGAATGCTAACATACCATTCGCTTTCTTCACTGCCTGCTGCACCTGCATGCCTACTTTCAATGACTGGTGTACCATGACACCCAGGTCTCGTTGCATCTCCCCTTTTCTTAATCGGCCACCATTCAGGTAATAGTCTACTTTCCTGTTTTTGCCACTAAAGTGGATAACCTCACATTTATCCACATTATACTGCATCTGCCATACATTTGCCCACTCACCCAGCCTATCCAAGTCATCTTGCAGCCTCCTAGCACCCTCCTCACAGCTAACACTGCCCCCCAGCTTCGTGTCATCCGCAAACTTGGAGACGTTGCATTCAATTCCCTCGTCCAAATCATTAATATATATTGTAAATAGCTGGGGTCCCAGCACTGAGCCTTGCGGTACCCCACTAGACACTGCCTGCCATTCTGAAAAGGACCCGTTAACTCCTACTCTTTGCTTCCTGTCTGCCAGCCAGTTCTCTATCCACATCAATACTGAACCCCCAATACCGTGTGCTTTAAGTTTGCATACTAATCTCTTATGTGGGACTTTGTCGAAAGCCTTCTGAAAGTCCAGATATAACACATCCACTGGTTCTCCCTTAGCCACTCTACTAGTTACATCCTCGAAAAATTCTATAAGATTCGTCAAACATGATTTACCTTTCATAAATCCATGTGACTTTGTCCAATGATTTCACCATTTTCCAAATGTGCTGCTATCCCATCTTTAATAACTGACTCTAGCAGTTTCCCCACTACCGATGTTAGACTAACTGGTCTGTAATTCCCCGTTTTCACTAAAAGAGGGGTTACATTAGCTACCCTCCAATCCTCAGGAGCTACTCCAGAATCTAAAGAGTTTTGAAAAATTATCACTAATGCATCCACTATTTCTGGGGCTACTTCCTTAAGTACTCTGGAATGCAGCCTATCTGGCCCTGGGGATTTATCGGCCTTTAATCCATTCAATTTACCTAACACCACTTCCCGGCTAACCTGGATTTCACTCAGTTCCTCCATCTCATGTAATCCCCGGTCCCCTGCTATTTCCGGCAGATTAATTAAGTCTTCCTTAGTGAAGACAGAACCAAAGTAGTTATTCAATTGGTCTGCCATGTCCTTGTTCCCCATGATCAATTCACCTGTTTCTGACTGCAAGGGACCTACATTTGTTTTAACTAATCTTTTTCTCTTCACATATCTATAAAAACTTTTGCAGTCAGTTTTTATGTTCCCTGCCAGTTTTCTTTCATAATCTATTTTCCCTTTCCTAATTAAGCCCTTTGTCCTCCTCTATTGGACTCTGAATTTCCCACAGTCCTCTGGTAGGCTGCTTTTTCTGGCAAATTTGTATGCTTCATCTTTTGTTTTGATACTATCCCTGATTTCCCTTGTTATCCACGGATGCACTACCTTCCCTGATTTATTCTTTTGCCAAACTGGGATGAACAATTGGTGTAGTTCATCCATGCAGCCTTTAAATGCCTTCCATTGCATATCCACCATCAACCTTTTGAGGATCAATTGCCAGTCTATCTTGGCCAACCCACGTCTCATACCCTCAGTTACCTTTCTTTAAGTTCAGAACCCTTGTTTCTGAATTAATTATGTCACTCTCCATCCTAATGAAGAACTCAACCATATTATGGTCACTCTTGCCCAAGAGGCCACGCACAACAAGACTGCTAACTAACCCTTCCTCATTACTCAATACCCAGTCTAGAATAGCCTGCTCTCTCATTGGTTCCTCTACATGTTGGTTTAGAAAACTATCCCGCATACATTCCAAGAAATCCTCTTCCTCAGCACCCCTGCCAATTTGATTCACCCAATATATATGTAGATTGAAGGCACCCATTATAACTGTTTTACCTTTGTTGCATGCATTTCTAATGGCTGTTTGATGCCATCCCCAACTCCACTACTACTGTTAGGTGGCCTGTACACAACTCCCACTAGCGTTTTCTGCCCCTTAGTGTTTCGTAGCTCTAATCATATCGATTCCACATCCTCCAAGCTAATGTCCTTCCTTTCTATTGCGTTAATGTCCTCTCTAACCAGCAATGCTACCCCATCTCCTTTTCCTTTCTGTCTATCCCTCCTGAATATTGAATATCCCTGGATGTTCAGCTCCCAGCCTTGGTCACCCTGGAGCCACTTATCCCTGAAACTTAGCAAATAAGATCAGGAATTGTAGCCAAAAGCCAACCAATTGAATAGCATTATGCATTAAGGAATCATCAGCAAGGAAGGTTGTTTCTTGGACTGGAGGCCTGTGACTTGTGGTGTGCCTCAGGGTTTGGTGCTGGGCCCGTTACTGTTTGTCATCTACATCAATAATTTAGATGAGAACATACAGGGCAATATTAGCAAGTTTGCTGATGATACAAAGTGAGTGGTTTTGCAGATAGTGAAGATGGTTGTGAAAAATTGCAGCAGGATCTGGATCGATTGGCCAGGTGGACGGAGGAATGGTTGATGGAATTTAATACAAAGAAGTGTGAGGTGTTGCATTTTAAGACGTCGAACAAGGGCAGGACCCACACAGTAAATGGTAGGCCTCTGGGTAGTGTTGTTGAGCAGAGGGATCTAGGAGTACAGGTGCATGGTTCCTTGAAGGTCGAGTTGCAGGTGGATAAGGTGGTCCAAAAGGCTTTTGGCACTTTGGCCTTCATCAGTCAGAGTATTGAGTATAGAAGTTGGGAGGTCATGTTGCAGTTGTATAAGACGTTGGTGAGACCGCATTTAGAATATTGTGTTCAGTTCTGGACACCATGTTATAGGAAAGATATTGTCAAGCTTGAAAGGGTTTAGAAAAAAATTACGAGGATGTTGTCAGGACTAGAGGGTGTGAGCTACAGGGAGAGGTCGAGGAGGCTGGGTCTCTATTCCATGGAGCGCAGGAGGATGAGGGGTGATCTTATAGAGGTATACAAAATCATGAGAGGAATAGATTGGGTAGATGCACAGTCTTTTGCCCAGTAGGGGAATCGAGGACCAGATGACATAGGTTCAAGGTGAAGGGGAAAAGATTTAATAGGAATCCGAGGGGTAACTTTTTCACACAAAGGGTTGTGGGTGTATGGAACAAGCTGCCAGAGGAGGTAGTTGAGTCTGGGACTATCCCATCATTTAAGAAACAGTTAGACAGGTACAGTACATGGATAGGACAGGTTTAGAGGGATATGGACCAAGCTCAGGCAAGTGGGACTAGTGTAGATGTGACATTGTTGGCCGGTGTGGGCAAGATGGGCCGAAGGGCCAGTTTCCACACTGTATCATTCTATGACTCTATCATACATATAGTAATATAAATGCCAGTCAGGGGACTGATCACAGGAATGGTTGAAGCTCTTCTTCAAAGCTTACAAAAAGCATATTTGGAAAAGATTGGTAAAAATCACACAACCCCCAAAGAACATACAAAGACGAAGCAAGCTTATTTTTAATAAAATTAACTTCCTCATTTCTTGGAAACGAAATTTGTATAATAAGATGTGCATACATAGGATATATAAATACAATCACCATATTACATATTTCAGATTTGTCATATATTAAGCAATCATTTTTTTGTGAACACATTACACAAGGTATGTTTTCTCGCACAATATATAAAATGGGTTGGCTTGGTAATAAGGCACTGCACATTTCCCCTCTAATCATTTGATGGGCTGCATCTCCCATGGTTCTGTCCCAGAGTACATGCACCTGCGTCCTGTATTGTGCTGCATGACACAACTCGGTGTCACAATTTCCTTCTTCTGGTGTGTAGCAGACCATTGTGTCTCTCTCAGCAAGTCGATGGTCTTCTACCAGTAATTGATTTCCACCTTGGTGTGAATAATTTTTCCTTCAATCTATTCACTTCCTCCGAAACAAAAAATGCAGCTATAAAGAATTTTACCTCGGGAATGACTGTGCTGTGGTGGAGAGCAAAAGGGATTGTGGTACAAATGCTGGTCGTGCTCGTTGAGGCTTATTTATTACAGATATTCTGTGTGGAAGAGATAGAATCAGAAGGAAATAATGAAGAGAGGAGAACTCTGTCTGCCTAATTATGAGATATGCGGAACAGTCCAGGTTGCAGCCTAATCTTTTTTTTTCATTTCAGTCTTGGCAGCTCCAGTGCAGCTTCCTGCAGTCACACTGAACTCATTAAAGGTAGACAAAAATACTGGAGAAACTCAGTGGGTGAAGCAGCATCTATGGAGCGAAGGAATAGGTGGCGTTTTGGGTCGAGACCCTTCTTCAGACTGATGTGAGGGTGGGGCGGGAGGAAGAAAGGAAGAGGCAGAGACAGTGGGTTGTGGGAGAGCTGGGAAGGGGAGGGGAAGGAGCGAGAAAGCAAGGACTACCTGAAATTGGAGAAGTCAATGTTCATACTGCTGGGGTGTAAACTGCCCAAGCGAAATATGAGGTGCTGCTCCTCCAATTTGCGTTGGGACTCACTCTGGCCATGGAGGAGGCACGCGCATGGGCACGCACATGGGCCTCAGCTATGCCTGCCTCTTTGCAGGGTACGTCGAACAATTCTTGTTCGAGGTGTACCGTGGCCCTATCCCCGAACTCTACCTCCGCTACATTGACGACTGCATTGGTGCTACCTCCTGCACCCATGCAGAACTCACTGACTTCATCCATTTCACCACTAACTTCCATCTGGCACTGAAATTCACCTGGACCATTTCCGAAATTTCCCTACTGTTTTTAGACCTCACTATCTCCATCGCAGGTAACAGACTATTGACCGACATCTACTACAAACCCACTGACTCCCAAGGCTATCTGGACTACACTTCTTCCCACCCTGCTTCCTGTAATGACTCTATCACCTACTCCCAATTCCTCCATCTATGCCGCATCTGCACCCAGGATGAGGTGTTCCAAATCAGATGTCCTCATTCTTTAGGGAACGGGGGTTCCCCTCTTCGACTATAGATGAGGCTTTCACCAGGGTCTCCTCTATATCCCATAGCTCCGCTCTCACTCCCCATCGCCCCACTCATAACAAGAACATCCCCCTTGTCCTCACCTTCCACCCCACCAGACGTCACATACAACAGATAATCCTCCGACATTTTCGCCACCTCCAACGGGATCCCACCACTAGCCACATCTTCCCATCTCCTCCCCTTTTGGCTTTCTGCAGAGACCCTGTACTTTTGGCTTTCTGCAGAGACCCGGGACTCTGTAACTCCCTGGACAATTCGTCCCTTCCCACCCAAACCACCCCCTCCACCGGTACTTTCCTTTGCAACCGCAGGAAATGCTACACTTGTCGCTTTACCTCCCCCCTCGACTCCATCCAAGGACCTAAGCAGTCTTTCCAAGTGAGGCAGAGGTTCACCTGCACCTCCTCCAACCTCATCTATTGCATCCGCTGCTCTAGGTGTCAACTGGTCTACATTGGTGCTACCTCCTGCACCCATGCAGAACTCACTGACTTCATCCATTTCACCACTAACTTCCATCTGGCACTGAAATTTGGCGATCGCTTCGCCCAACACCTTCACTCAGTTCGCATTAACCGACCTGAACTCCTGGTGGCCCAGCACTTCAACTCCCCCTCCCATTCCAAATCTGACCTTTCTGTCCTGGGCCTCCTCCATGGCCAGAGTGAGTCCCACCGCAAATTGGAGGAGCAGCACATATTTCGCTTGGGCAGTTTACACCGCAGCGGTATGAACATTGACTTCTCCAATTTCAGGTAGTCCTTGCTTTCTCCCTCCTTCCCCTCCCCTTCCCAGCTCTCCCACAGCTTACTGTCTCCGCCTCTTCCTTTCTTCCTCCCGCCCCCCCACCCCCACATCAGTCTGAAGAACGGTCTCGACCCGAAACGTCACCTATTCCTTCGCTCCATAAATGCTGCTTCACCCGCTGAGTTTCTCCAGCATTTTTGTCTACCTTCGATTTCTCCAGCATCTGCAGTTCTTTCTTAAACAACTGAACTCATTAAAGGTTTCTTCACCTTCATTGGCAATCTCCACCCTGCTCCCACTTTCACTTGGCCATCTCTGGCTCTTTCCTCTCCTTTATTGACATCTCCATTGTCATTTCAGGAGTCAGGTTACCAACTAATATCCATTACTATTCGATGGCTTGAGTACACTTCCTGTAAAGGTTCCATTCCATTCTCCCTGCATCTGTTTAGATTGCCTGACTGCTTTGTGTTCAGTTCGTAAGTGTGGCCAATGCTTCCTGTCGCCTGTCACTTCAATTCTCCATCTTGCTCCCACTCCGGCCTCTCTGACCTCTGACACTGTTCCAACAGCCCAACTTCATCGTGCTGAACTTCTGATCTTTTGGCTCTCAGAACCCAACGGTAATTTCCACTGTTGACCAGGTATAAATATTCTGTACAAAACCTCACCTCATCTTCCAATTATAACCAAGCTGCTTTCTGCAAGTGGGGGAATTGGTATGAGCTGACTTCATTTCATCCCTGGTAGCAATTTGTTCCCAGCCATCTTCAAAAACTAGGATTTGAGTATTAATGAAGTATTTAATGAGTGGCTATCATGACTGTGTGTGGCTAAAGTGTGAATTATAGATAAGTAAAAATTGCAATTAAGATGATTATGCACTGGGAAAAAGATTTTTAAGGAAGACTGATGCAATGATTTTGAGTGGTGTAGCTGTGATTAGAACATTGCTCAGTAGAAAGGTCTTCAACCTAAAACATTAACTCTATTTCTCTTTCCATAGATGCTGGCTAACTGAATATTTCCAAATGTTTTCTTGTTTTTACTGCACATTTTCTAAAGTTCCTTATTTTAGGAATTATAGTTAAATCCTTACTGCAGTCGCATAGTTTAAGATTTGTTCCCAGCATTGCTCACCACCATTGCCTCTCCCCATCTCCTTCTGAACCCTCTAGGGGTTATGCTCGACAGGACAAAAGAGACGCTCCTCCTCTCCCTGCCCGCAGTAAGGCCTCAGCTGCAGCACTGGGGTTTTTTGGTTTCGATTCACTTTTTTGGTCATCTTTTCAAGATCTTATACAGTTTTATACATTCAATGCACCTCCTGTGAGTGTTTCTTGCAGTAATCTAGTTTCCCAGCGTTACACTCACAGATTAAATAACAGATGTACAATCATGAATACAAGGAAGACTTGCTTTGTATACTAATTCTTTTAGTCAGCAGCCTCTGAGATTTGGCATGCTGGCTGCCCTCTCCCCACTCTTGCACACCACCATCCCATATCCCAACCTTCCCTTACCCCACTCTGGGCTCCATATTTCAAGTAAAATTTTCCATACCTTGACTTTAACTGGTCAGGCATATGGCTAACAAGAATATTATTATTTAATCATAGGCTGTTTCCACATATTGGGAGAGATTTCCTCAGACACAAGTCAGGGAGATCTTCGCTATAATTTCTAATTGCATTGCCAAAGTCATACATTCATTGCCATTGTAGTCTTGTACATATTAGAAGACTGGATATGCCATCTGTCTGAAACAGAAAAAAAAGAAATGTCAGATGCTGCAATCATATAACATACAATTATCAATCATTTACTGCATCTTTCATCAAATGTGAAGTTGTCAAAATTAAGTGCAAATTGGTGCTTCTGGGCTAATTTTTCCAACATTAGCTGAAAAGAAAATGTAAACATTTTCCACCTTCCCCATTCATAAATCGTAGGAGCAGAATAAGGCTATTCTGCCCATCGAGTCTACTCTGTCATTCAATCATGGCCAATCTATCTTTCCTTCTCAACCTCATTCTCTTGCCTTTGCCCCATAACTATTGTTCTTTGCCGTAAGACAAAGTAGTCCAATTTTGGAGAAATGTATCTGTGTTTTTTCTCAACATATGACAGTCAGCTGGTGCAGACACATCTATGTATTGATGAAGATGAACCTTCACAAGAATAGAGTTTGGACAATGGCCACAGCTGTTTTGAAATCACATAATGAACTTTTAAAATCTCAGGGAGTAACTTTAGCCTTATATTGGCATGTAAGAAAGGCAATGCAACGGATGTCATGGGAGATTTCAATATGCAGGTAGGGTGGGAAAATCAGGTTGGTACTGGACACCAAGAAAGGGAATTTGTAGAGTGCCTTCGAGATGGATTCATAGAGCAGCTTGTTGTGGAGCCTAACAGGGAAAAGGCAATTCTGGATTTAGTGTTATGTAATGAACCGGATTTGAAAAAGAAACTCAAGGTAAAGGAACCATTAGGAGATGGTGACCACAACAGTTTTAATCTGCAATTTGAGAGGGAGAAGGTGAAATCAGATGTGTCGGTATTGCAGCTGAGCAAAGGGGACTACAGAGGTATGAGGCTGGAGCTGGCCAAAGTTGACTGGAAAGGGACCCTAGCAGGGATGACAGTGGAACAGCAATGGCAGGAATTTCTGGGAATACTCTGGAAGATTCTGGGGGGAGAAAGAGGCGACCGTGGCTGACAAGTGAAGTCAAGGATGGTATAATACTAAAAGAGAAGGCTTATAACATAGCAAAGATTAGCGGGAAGCCAGATGATTGGGAAGCTTTTAAAGAACAATAGAAGGTAACTAAAAAGGCAATATGGGGAGAAAAGATGAAATATGAAGGTAAGCTAACCAATAATATAAAAGAGCATAGCAAGAGTTTCTTCAGTTATATAAAGAGTAAGAAAGAGGCAAGTGGAAATTGGACCACTGGAGAATGATGCAGGGTATGTGATAATGATAGAGGAGTTGAATAACTTTATTGCATCGGTCTTCACAGTGGAAGACAACAGCAACGTGCCTGCAATTCAAGAGAGTCAGGGGGTGGAAGTTAGTAGAGTGGCTATTACCAGGGAGAATGTGCTTGGGAAGTTGAAAGGGCTGAAGGTGCATAATGGTCCTGTCTCACGGTGCGAGTTGACCCACGAGCGACCCCGAGTGAAAGACTCGTGGTTGTGTATGAGATTCCAAGTTTATGATCAAGAGTTTAACTGAGTTCCCACGGGTATGACTAAGTTTGCCGTTTACTTGTCATTTCTGCGATGTTCTAAGTTTGTCTCCCGAGTTACTCTTGAGCCAACAACGTCTACCGACGTGTTGAAAAATCATCACATGGTAAAAATGACTTTGTTTTATTTAACTTTAAGTGTGGATTTATTTTTTCATTTTAGTGTAAGTAATTTGATTGCATCTGTCTTTTCTTTAAAAAGTGGTTATCATGCATCTGCGATCTCAAAACTTGCCATTGAGTGCTTTGCATTGTCTCTTTTATTGCCTGAATTTAGGCTTGTGCTCCATTTATCAGCTGAATGAGAGTATATACTGGAAATACTTATTTGTGCTTCATTTGTTGATTTGCATGTTTGGGAAGCCCTTTTTCAGACCACTGTGTTTGCTGTGGTGCTCATTTTCTCAATATGTGCAAAAAAGCGTTTTTTATATTGAACAAGATGAATAAAGACTTTGTTTCACATTCACCGTGCTGTTTGTCTTATTTTCTGATCTACTGAGAGGGGACAATTTTTAACATTTAAAAAGCACAGCATATGAGGCACCTGAGTCCTTAACTCTCACAAATGATTGTGAGAATCAAGATGTGAATATATTGTGCCACTTACTCAATTTTGTGTTGTATGATGATAGGAATATTACATTCAAGTCATGAGACTTTGTAGTGATATTAAAATGAAGACTTCCAGACATCAATTTGATCTTGATAACAAAGAACTCCCTTTTATTGTGCAATGAAGTAAACAAACAGTGAGAATCAAACGGATTAGTAAAAAGCTTTTCAACACTTTAAGCTATTAGAAAAAGTGGGAGTATCCAAAAGTAAAACATGCTCAAACAGGCAAAAAACAACATAAACATACAGATAAGAATCAACATCAGAGGGATAACGGAACTAATCTCCCAGGTCACTGTTCTCTGTCCAGCTGCCGAGTTCAGAGTGCCCACGAGTTAACACGGTAGACTCAAGAGTCACTAAGGTAAACTAAGGCCACCAAGTTCTTACAACGAGTTTAAATGTTTCCATTTTTAACTTCAACAGTAAATTTGACTCGTGGAAAACTTTAAACATGTTTGAAATTTTACAAGAGTTAACAAGTTTCACGGGTACCTGCCGTTAGCGCCACGAGTCGCTAAGTTGCGTCCACGAGTTCCGACGTTCCCGCTACGTTAATCGTACGTGATTACCACAAGTCTAATTTGTTTTAAACTCGGGGTCACTCGTGGGTCGACTCACACCGTGAGACAGGGGTTTAAGTCTCCTGGACCAGATGGACTGCACTCTATGGTTCTGAAAGAGATTGTGGAGGCATTGATAGTGATATTTCAAGAATCACTAAAGACAAGAGAGGTCCCAGATGATTGGACAATTGCCAATATTACCCCACTGCACAAGAAGGGAGCAAAGCAGAATAGTGGGAATTATAGGCCAGTTAGTCTGACTTCGGTGGTTGGTAAGATTTTTGAGTCCATTATATAGGATGAGGTTACGGAGTACTTGGAAGTTCTCGATGAAATAGACAGAAGTCAGCTTGGCTTTGTGAAGGGGAGGTCTTGCTTGACAAATTATTTGAAGACGTTAATAGCAGGACAGGCTAAGGAGAGTCAGTAGATGTTTATTTAGATTTTCAGAAAGCCTTTGATAAGGAGCCACACGTGAGGCTGCTAAGGAAGATGACAGCCCACGGTATCAAAGGGCAGATACTAGCATGGATAGCAGGTTGGTTGGATGGCAGAAGACAAAGAGTGTCAATAAAGGGGGCTTTTGCTGGTTGGCTGCCAGTAACCAGTGAAGTTCCGTAGGGGTTGGTGTAGAGAAAGCAGGGACTCTGCAGAGGGCTTGTATACAAAAACAGGGATGTAGTGTTGAGGCTCTATAAGGTGCTGGTAAGGCCACATTTGGAATATTGTGAACAATTTTGGGCACCATATCTGAAACATAGAAAATAGGTGCAGGAGTAGGCCATTCGGCCCTTCGAGTCAGCATCACCATTCAATATGATCATAGCTGATCATCCAAAATCAGCACCCCGTTCCTGCTTTCTCCCCATATCCCTTGAGCTAAATCTAACTCTCTCTTGAAAACATCCAGTGAATTGACCTCCACTGCCTTCTGTGGCAGATTCACAACTCTGAAAAGGTTTTTCCTCATCTCAGTCCTAAATGGCCTACCCCTTATTCTTAAACTGTGACCCTGGTTGTGGACTCCCCAACATCGGGAACATATTTCCTGCATCTAGCCTGTCCAATCCCTGAAGAATTTTATGTTTCTGTAAAATATCCTCTCATCCTTCTAAACTCCAGTGAATACAAGCCCAGTCGACCCATTCTTTCCATTGAGGAAGGATGGGTCACTGGCTCTGGAGGTTGACAAGAATGATCCCAGGAATTAGTAGGTTAACCTATGATGAGCATTTGTTAGCACTGGGCCTGTACGCGCAGGAGTTTAGAAGAATGAGGGGGAACTTCATCGAAACATACAGAATAGTGAAAGGCTTGGATAGAGTGGATGTGGAGAGGATGTTTCCACTAGTGGGAGAGTCTAGGACTAGAGGTCATAGCCTCAGAATTAAAGGACTTCTTTTGGGAAGGTGATGAGGAGAATTTATTTTAGTCAGAGGGTGGTGAATCTGTGGAATTCATTGCCACAGAAGGCTGTGGAGGCCGTCAGTGGATATTTTTAAGGCAGAGAGAGATACATTCTTGATTATGGCCCTGTCTCACGGTGCGAGTCCACCCACGATTGATCCCGAGTGAAAGAAAAAATCACACTCGTGGTTGTCTATGAGATTCCAAGTTTATGTTCACGAGTTTAAACGAGTTCCCACGTGTATGTCTAAGTTTGCCATTTCCTTCTCATTTCTGCGATGTACCAAGTTCTTCTCCCGAGTTACCAAGTTCCTCTCCCGAGTTACTCTTGAGCCAACCGTGAATGAAGGTCTGTTTTAAGTATCAAATAGAGGAGCTGGACAGCATCTCATACAGTAAGTATATTCTGATTCAGTATTGAAAGTTATTCAATTTCAGAACTTAAAAAAACTAGGCAGGATCTCGGCCCCGCACTCGCTGCCATTGTGCAACAAGGAGGCGGTGGCGGCGAAGCAACGGTGTTAAAGAAGACAGCTCCATCCTGCGGCTTTGAGTTAAAGATAGAATTCAGCGCGACCGCATCTATTGATATGACCTACAAAGGGAAAATGTGCACCGTCCAGTGCCAGAGCAGTTATACTTATGATTTGTTTGAAACACGCATCACGTAGTTAGAAGACCAGCGGGTGGAGGTTTGCTATATTTTAATTGAATTTACTGCCAAGTCTACACACTGCGGGGAGACGGGAGATGAAATCTTTGAATGTGGACGGATGTCTCCGCGCCTGCTCGTTCCAAGCGGAATATATTTTTAGTTGCCTTTCAAGCCGGGCTTTGGTTTTATTCCTTGTTTTTGTTTATTCGCACACACTTTTCGTGTGTGAGGGTGTGAGAAGTCCATGCCGGGTGCCGGCCGGCCGCAGCCGCTGTTCTTTCACATCAGTTGTTGGGAGACGGAGCTCAGGGTTCGCCTCCTGAGCTGCTTTGGTGCCCAGGCGTGAGTTGAGGTGGAGGGAGGTTGGGGTGGTGAGGAGGGGGGGGGGGGTGTGCAGGCGTCATTAATCTGTCTGGGGTGACAAGACTCTTGGGTTAGGCTGGGATCATTCTCTGCTCTCATCTCTCTCTTTCTGTGTGTGCATTAGCAGGGGGAAGAGCGGTCTACCTCGCTGGGGCACAAGACCTCTGCCGCCTGCCCCTTGCAGCCATCAACTTGTTTGTTCCTTTGGTGCGCCGCATCTGCCCTGCTCCCATCCCAGCCCAGCCCCAGCTCTCTGCCCCATTGTCTTGGAAATGTCGCTTCCGCCACTGTAACAAGGAGAGGTCCGGCTGGCTGGCTTGTTGGGTGGGTGGGTGAGCAGGGAGGGGGAGTGGGTACAAACCACCGAATCCATTCTCAAAAGTCGGGCAGAGCCGTGTAGAACTCACGTTTCTATCTGCTTCATATACGTGGGAATTCCCTCAGTATGGTCACTCAGCGGGACAGGCAGCATCTCTGGAGAGAAGGAATGGGTGACGGGATGACGTTTCCAAAATTCTGCTGTGTCTTTGTGTTACTCCAGCACTGTGTGTTCACTTTTTGTCAACCAGCATCTGCCCTTTCTTGTGTGTGACATTATTTGTATCCGTGGCAGTTGATTGTTGCTCCCTTCAGTTTCCCAGGGGGTCGGGACGGGACTGGAGTTGGGAGGGAAAGGTGGGGGCGGGGGGAGGTGGGGAGGGGAGGGGAGTGGGGGTGGGGGTGTTGGGGAGACTTAGTACGGGAGACAAGTGTAGGAGAGGTGTACTGACTGTGTAGGCAGACACTTTGGTAGTGATTGGCCACCAGTCTCAAAAGCCGCTGTGTCTCCCTGTCCCTGGGATAGCAGGGGGCAATCAAACAGCACAATACCCCCTCCCCCTCCACGCCAACACGAAGGGCAACGATCCGAAGGCTTTAGCATCACAAACAGCGGGCAGGCGACAATCACCCGCCATAACGCGAGAGAGATCATGCACTATTGTAGGTCTCCTTTGCACGTCGGAGTTTCTGTCTTCCTCCATCTCACGGGGCCCACGGTAGACTCACGAGTCACTACGATAAACTCACGGGCTACTACGTTCTTACAACGAGTTTAAAAGTTTAACATTTTTACTTCAAGAGTAAATTTGACTCATGGAAATCTTTCATCATGTTGAAAGATTTTCACGAGTTAACAACTTTCCCTAGTACCTGTCGTTAGCGTTACGAGTCGCTAAGTTACGTCCACGAGTTCCGACGTTCCCGCTACGTTAATTCTACGTGATTACCACGAATTTGATTTGTTTTAAACTCGGGATCACTCGTGGGTGGACTCGCACCGTGAGAGGGATTTAAGTACGGGTGTCAGGGGTTATGGGAGAAGGCAGGGGAATGGGGTTCGGAGGGAGAGATAGATCAGCCATGATTGAATGGCGGAGTAGACTTGATGGGCCAAATGGCCAAATTCTACTCCTATCACTTGTGACATGAAATAGAAGCAAAAATAGGCCAAATAACATCTTGAGCCTGTTCTCCAAGTTAATAAGGTCATCCCTGATCTGAACTTAACTTTTTACTTCTCTCTTTGTTCCTCAACCTTTGACTCTCTTGTAGTCCAAATATGTCTATCTCAGTGTCAAGTGATTCAATGTCCTCATCTTCACAACCTCT
>CM075977.1:333149706-333187537 GCA_038087875.1 Malacoraja senta
TCTAATCAAGAATTTGTCTTTCTCTGCTTTAAAAATATCCACTGACTTGGCCACCACAGCCCTCTGTGGCAATGGGTTGCACAGATTAACTACCCTCATACTAAAGAAGTTCCTTCTCAACTCCTTTCTAAAAGAGCGCCCTTTAATTCTGAGGCTATGACCTCTGGTCATGGTCTCTTCCACCAGTGGAAACATCCTTACCACATCCACTCTATCTATGCCTTTCATTATTCTGTAAGTTTCAATGAGGTCCCCCTTCAACCTATCAAACTCCAGCGAGTAGAGGCCCAGTGCTGTCAAACGCTCATCGTATGCTAACCCACTCATTCCTGGAATCATTCTTGTAAACCTCCTCTGGATCCTCTCCAGAACCAGCACATCCTTCCTCAGATATGGGGCCCAAATTTGCTCACAGACCTTTTCCATGTCGTTCCATGTTCTTCTCTTTTCAATATCAACCGATCAAATTTGCTGCTTTGAAAATCTTGCAGTCTAAGAGACAAGTGAAGGTGGCACAGTGGCGCAGCAGTAGAGTTGCTGCCTTACAGCGCCGGAGACCCAGGTTCGATCCTGACTTTGGCTGCTGTTTGTATGCGGTTTGTACATTCCCCCTGGGACTGCGTAGGTTTTCTCCGGGTGCTCTGGTTTCCTCCCACACTCCAAAGACGTGCGAGACTGTAGGTTAATTGGATTCTGTAAATTGCTCCTAGTATTTAGGGAGTGGATGTAAAAGTGGGGTAACGTAGAACTAGTGTAAACGGGTGATCGATGGACGCTGTGGACATGATGTGCTGAAGGGCCTGTTTCCATGCTCTATCTCTAAAGGAAAGTCCGATGGTACTCACAGAATGGGTATGTGTAGCACTATTAATGGGCCAGGTGCATCAAGCAAACTTTGGCCCATCAAGCAAACTTTCACCACCACCCTTCACCCATGATCTGACTAGCACCCTCTGCTGGAGATCATCCATTCACTTGCTACCCAATTGCAATCAACTTTGCCCACATCCCCCACTCATCACTAAACCTCCTCCTAATTACTTATAGCAAATCTTCAGCTGTTATCTGGTGCCCTAAACCACATACCTCAAATAAAATCAGCTTTTGATCTGGTTGAAACCAGAATGTTTCAGAAAATGAATCTTGTCGTAAAATTTTCCAGCAGCTCTCCCCATTACAATTCTCCCCAACATACTTCCCCCAGCATCCTGTTATGATAAATACTATTCTTTTTGGAATTATTCTGCAACTGAGGGTTGGCCTTTCAAGGTACATAAAATCATGACGGGTACAGATGGAATGGATGGTCACAAACTTTTACCAGATAGGGGTGTCTAAAATAAGAGAGGTTAGGTTTATCCGGAGAGGCAACTTTTACATAATCTGCCAGAGGGGGCTGTAAAGAATAGGCAACATGGCATTCCTCAGTAAACCAGCAGTGGATACCATGGTTGGAGGTTGGCAACTAGATTGTGGAGTCACATTCCCACATGTATGCAGGAACCTGATTAAAGATTTAAATAGGTGAGGGAAAGTGAATACAGTTGCACAACCATCTGCAACCTGCTTTGTAATCAATACTCTGTTGTTTTTTCTTCGGTTCTCAGTGCTGTCATTCTTTGTCTGTTGGGATTTTGCGAGATATTCAAGAGATGTTTAAAGTTAATTTATAGCCAATTTCAACATTGACAGGAATGTAGCAGAGACCAAGAAACAATTATGAAGTACAAGGCCAGAAAGAAAGGCAAATAGAAAGGGTTGTGTCAGGTGACAAATTCACCATTGCGTCTGAAAGACAAAACTCCAGAACTAAGCTGACCAGAAATCAGAGTGAGTCACAAGAAAACTGAATTGTAAGAATACAGAGCATATTGAAATGTAATTGTCCTTAAATTCTGCTTTAAGGGCTTATACATGTAGGATTTGTTTTATTGTTAATCTTCTTCCAAGCCATGAAGAAAGGGTAATTTACAGTAATGGCCAAGTGACTTCACCTATTGATTCACATTATCCTGCAGTCCCAACAGGCAGTGGGAGAAATAGCTGAAAACCAAAGACTAAAATGGCAAAATAGGTTTTCTCCATACTGTCCAGTGGACAACTCCTCCATAGTCATCTACGAAAATCAACAATGGATGACATGATTGATTACAATCGGTGTGAGATTTGCTCAGCTTAATGGAGGAAGGGCGGCATGGTGGTGCAGCGGTAGAGTTGCTGCCTTACAGTGCCAGAGACCCGGGTTCGATCCTGACTACAGGTGCTGTCTGTACAGAGTTTGTACATTCTCCCCTTGACGTACATGGGCTTTCTCTGAGATCTTCGGTTTCCTCCCACACTCCAAAGACGTACAGGTTTGTAGGTTAATTGGCTTGGTATAATTGTAAATTGTCCCTGGTGTTTGTAGGATAATGCTAGTGTACGGGGATTGCTGGTTGGCGTGGACTCGGTGGGCCGAAGGGCCTGTTTCCACGGTGTATCTCTAAACTAAACTAAACTAAACTAAAAGCGAGTGTAAATTCCAGGTTAAGGGGAGAACAAAATTTCGATTGACCTGGTGGTTTGTGTGTTAGGAAGGGGTACAAAGACATAACTGTTGGTTTGTGCAGGCACATCAGGCAAAACGCTGATGAACTTGGGCTTTAGTCCAACTTTTGACATCCTACTGTGACTGAAATGTCTGAAAAGGGAAATAAAATGGAGTGTTGCATGAAACCAGTGTCATGTTTACAGGAAATTGCACTAAAATGCAAATGCATGAAATGCATAAATGCACTATTGTATATTGCTCTTGATTCTCTCTAGAAGTTGTGCCTGTTTATTGGTGGCTGCATGCTCAATACTACTGCATTAGCAGATGATTTATGGTAATTGAATAAATCAAATTGCAAACTTTTATTGTAGAATACTGAGGAAGTGTTCGTGATATTTTTTCATTCCATTTCTATAATTAGGTGCATATTTCCGTAAAAAAACATAAATCAGTGGCCGATTTAATAATAAGAATGTATTTAACCATGTTGTGTCATTGTATCTCAATTTTTTAAAGCTTAGAATACAGGGAATAATTAAAGGTTGCAGCTATGGAGCATGTAGATTCCATAGAAACATTGGAAATACGATCTGGAGTAGGTGAGAGCCATAGTCATAGAGCAAGGGTTCCTAACTTGAGATAAATTTACCACCAGGCAGTAAATTTCACCTACCTAGGTGGTAAATTTGTTGATTCTGGATTTGTACAGTTTTCCTCATTGACTGACTGTGTTTGGTTCTGGTTGTTCATAAGTGAAATAACATTTTTATGTGCTATTAAAGTTGCCAGGGGTTAATGGGATGAAAAAGGTTGGAAACCCATGACAGTAATACAGTGTGGAAACAGGCCCTTTGGCTCAACTTGCCCCCACCGGCCAACATGTCCCAGCTACACTAGTCCAACCTGCCTGTACTTGGTCCATATCCCTCCAAACCTGTCCTATCCATGTACCTATCTAACTATTTCTCAAACATTGGGATTGTCCCAGCCTCAAATGTCTCCTCTGGCAGCTTGTTTCCTACACCCACCACACTTTTGTGAAAAAGTTACCCCTCAGATTTCTATTAAATCTTTTCCCTTCATCTTGACCTACAAGTCAAGTCAAGTCAAGAGAGTTTATTGTCATGTCCCAGATAGGACAATGAAATTCTTGCTTGCTGCAGCACAACAGAATATTGTAAGCATAAATACAGATCAGATCAGTGTGTCCATATACCATTGAATATATATATATATATACACACACATAAATAAACAGATAAAGTGCAGTAGGCTGTTATATTTCAGAGTTTGTTTGAAGTTGTGTTTAATAGTCTGATGACTGTGGGGAAGCAGCTGTTCCTGAACCTGGATGTTGCAGTTTTTAGGCTCATGTACCTTCTACCTGATGGCAGCGGAGAGATGAGTGTGTGGCCAGGATGGTGTGGGTCCTTGATGATGTTGGTAACTTTTTTGAGGCAGCGCCTGCGATAGTTCCCCTCGATGGTAGGGTGGTCAGAGCCAATGATGGACTGGGCAGTGTTTACAACTTTTTGCAGCCTTTTCCGCTCCTGGACGCTCGAGTTACCGAACCAAGCCATGATGCAACCGGTCAGCATGCTCTCTACTGTGCACCTGTAGAAGTTTGAGAGAGTCCTCCTTGACATACCGACTCTCCGTAATCTTCTCAGGAAGTAGAGGCACTGATGTGCTTTCTTTATAATTGGATCAGTGTTCTGGGACCAGGAGAGATCTTCGGAAATATGCACCCCCAGGAATTTGAAGTTCTTGACCCTTTCCACCATCGACCCGTTGATATAAACGGGACTCTGGGTCCCCATCCTACCCCTTCCAAAGTCCACAATCAGTTCCTTGGTTTTGCTGGTTTTGAGAGCTAGGTTATTGTGCTGGCACCATTTGGTCAATCGGTAGATCTCACTTCTATACTCTGACTCATCCCCATCAGTGATATGTCCCACAACAGTCATGTCGTCGGCGAACTTGATGATGGAGTTCGCACTATGTCCGGCTACGCAGTCATGAGTATAGAGTGAGTACAGCAGGGGGCTGAGCACGCAGCCTTGAGGTCCTCCCGTGCTGATTGTTATCGGGGATGACACATTTCCACCAATATGTACAGACTGTGGTCTGTGAATGAGGAAGTCGAGATTGCAGAGGGATGTGCAGAGACCCCAGTTCTGAGAGCTTGGTAACCCAGCTTGGAGGGGATGATAGTATTAAATGCCGAGTTGTAGTAAATGAATAACAGCCTGTCATATGAGTTTTTGTTGTGCAAGTGGTCCAGAGCGGAGTGGAGAGCCAGTGAGATCGCATCCACCATTGATCTGTTGTGGCGGTAAGCGAACTGCAGTGGGTCCAGGTTTTTGTTGAGGTATGAGTTGATTTGCGTCATGATCAGCCTCTCAAAGCACTTCATCACCACAGACGTTAGTGCCACTGGTCGATAGTCGTTGAGGCACGTCACCTTGCACTTCCTGGGCACCGGTATTATTGATGCCCTTTTAAAGCAGGTGGGAACCTCAGACCTCAGAAGTGAGAAATTGAAAATGTCCGTAAAAACTCCAGCCAGTTGGACCGCACAGGTTTTTAAAACACGCCCGTGTATACCATCAGGTCCAGGCGCTTTCCGAGGGTTCACCCCTCTGAAGGATCTTTTGACGTCGGCTTCTGTGACTGTGACCAAAATACCATCACGGCGAATGGGGGCTCGGGAAGACACATCAGTGTTCTCCCTTTCAAAGCGTGCGTAAAACGCTTTGAGCTCGTCAGGGAGTGATGCTTCGCTGACATTTGAGCTGCCTCCTGATTTAGCCTTGTTGGAGGTGATTGCATTCAAGCCGCGACACAGTTGCCGAACATCCCCTCTTAACCTTCAGCTTGGAGCAGAAGTCCCTTTTGGCCTTTTTGATGGCCTTACCAAGGTCGTATCTGGACTTGTAGACCTCTGTATCTCCAAACCTGAATACCTGGGATCTGGACTTCAGAAGAGTGTGGATCTCATGGTTCATCCAAGGCTTACAGTGCATTGAGAAAGTATTCAGACCTCTAACAGGCATGTTAGCATTCATAGCAAAAGGATTTGAGTATAGGAGCAGGGAGGTTCTACTGCAGTTGTACAGGGTCTTGGTGAGACCACACCTGGAGTATTGCGTACAGTTTTGGTCTCCTAATCTGAGGAAGGACATTCTTGCCATAGAGGGAGTACAGAGTACAGAGAAGGTTTCACCAGACTGATTCCTGGGATGGCAGGACTTTCATATGAAGAAAGACTGGATAGACTCGGCTTGTACTCGCTAGAATTTAGAAGATTGAGGGGGGATCTTATAGAAACTTACAAAATTCTTAAGGGGTTGGACAGGCTAGATGCAGGAAGATTGTTCCCGATGTTATGGAAGTCCAGAACAAGGGGTCACAGTTTAAGGATAAAGGGGAAATCTTTTAGGACTGAGATGAGAAAAAACATTTTTTACAGAGAGTGGTGAATCTCTGGAATTTTCTGCCACATAATGTGGTTGAGGCCAGTTCATTGGCTATATTTTAGAGGGAGTTAGATGTGGCCCTTGTGGCTAAAGGGATCAGGGGGTATGGAGAGAAAGCAGGTACAGGATACTGAGTTGGATGATCAGCCATGATCATATTGAATGGCGGTGCAGGCTCGAAGGGCCGAATGGCCTACTCCTGCACCTATTTTCTATGTTTTCTGTTTCACTTTTTCCACATTTTATCTTACAGCCTTTTTCTAAAATGGATTAAATTCATTTTTTTTAAATCATCAATCTACACACAATACCCCATAATCAAAAAAAGTGAAAATAGTTGTTCAGAAATTTTTGCAAAGTAATTAAAAAGAAATAACTGAAATATTACATTTACATAAGTATTCAGACCATTTACTCAGTACTTTGTTGAGGCACCTTTAGCAGCGATTACAGCCTCATGTCCTCTTGGGTAAGACAATACAAGCTTGGTACTCCTGTATTTGGGTCATTTCTTCCATTCTTCTCTGCAGATCCTCTCAAGCTCTCAGGTTGAATGGGGAGCACAGCTATTTTCAGGTCCCTCCAGATATGTTCGATCGGGTTCAAGTCCAGGCTCTGGCTGGGCCCACTCAAGGACATTCACAGACTTGTCACGAAGCCACTACTGCGTTGTCTTGGCTGTGTGCTTAGGGTCGTTGTCCTGTTGGAAAGTGAACCTTCCCCCAGTCTGATGTTCAGAACGTTCTGAAGCAGGTTTTCATCAAGGATCTCTCTCGATACTTTGCTCCATTCACCTTTCCCTCGATCCTGACTAGTCTTCCAGTTCCTGTCGCTGAAAAAAATCCCCACAGCGTGATGCTGCCATCACCATGCTTCACCGTAGGTATCGTATTGGCCAGGTGATGAGCGGTGCCTGGTTTCCTCCAGACGTGATGCTTGGCATTCAGGCCAAAGAGTTTAATCTTGGTTTCATCAGACCAGAGAATCTTGTTTCTCATGCCTTTTGGCAAACTCCAAGCGGGCTGTCATGCACCTTTTACTGAGGATTGGCTTCCGTCTGGCCACTCTACCAGAAAGGCCTGATTGGTGGAGTGCTACAGATATAGTTGTCCTTCTGGAAGGTTCTCCCATCTCCACTGAGGAACTCTGTCAGAGTGACCATCGGGTTCTTGGTCACCTCCCTGACCAAGGCCCTTCTCCCCCGAATGCTCAGTTTGGCCAGGCGGCCAGCTCTATGAAGAGTCCTGGTGGTTCCAAAGTTCTTCCATTTAAGAATGGCAGAGGCCACTGTGCTCTTTGGGACCTGCAATGCTGCAGAAATTGTGTTATACCCTTCCCCAGATCTGTGTCTCGACAATCCTCTCTCGGAGGTCTACGGACAATTCCTTTTTCTTCATGGCTTGGTTTTTGCTCTAACATGCACTGTCAACTATGTTGACCTTATATAGACAGGTGTGTGCCTTTCCAAATCATGTCCAATCAATTTAATTTACCACTGGTGGACTCCAATCAAGTTGTAGAAATATCTCAAGGATAATCAATGGAAGCAGGATGAACCTAAGCTCAATTTTGAGTCATAGCAAAGGGTCTGAATACTTATGTAAATGTGATATTTCAGTTATTTATTTTTAATTACTTTGTAAACATTTCTAAACACCTTTTTCCGCTTTTCATTCTGGGGTATTGTGTTTAGATTGATGATAAAAAAATGAATTTAATCCATTTTAAAATAAGGCTGTAACGTAACAATGTGAAAAAAGTGAAAGGATCTGAATTCTTTCTGAATGCACTCTATTGTCTTTCCGTTGGCTGGTTAGCACGCAACATTGACTTGGCCACTCAAGAATTGACCACTTTTTAGCTTTGAAAAACTCCTTTGTTGCTTTAGCAGTATGTTTGGCATCACTGTCTTGCTGTAGAATGAACCGCCGGCAAATTAGTTTTGAGGCATTTGTTTGAACTTGAACAGATGGGATGTATCGATACACTTCAGAATTCATTATGCTACTACCATCAGCAGTTGTATCATCAATGAAGATAAGTGAGCCAGTACCTTCAGCAGCATTACATGCCCAGGCCATAACACCCCCACCACCATGTTTCACAGAAGAGGCGGTATGCTTTGGATCTTGGGCAGTTCCTTCGCTCCTTCATACTTTGCTCTTGCCATCACTCTGATATGTTAATCTTCGTCTCATCTGTTCACGAGAACTTTTTCCAGAACTGTGGTTGCTCTTTTAAGTACCTCTTGGCAAAATGTAACCTGCCCATCCTATTTTTATGGCTAACCAGTGGTTTGCATCTTGCAGTGTAGCCTCTGTATTTCTGTTCATGAAGTCTTCTGCGGACAGTGGTCATTGAAAAATCTATACCTGACTTCTGAAGAGTGTTTCAGATCTGTCGGACAGGTGTTTTTTAAAATTTATTATAGAGAGAATTCGTCTGTCATCAGCTGTGGAGGTCTTCCTTGGCCTGCCAGTCCCTTTGCGATTAGTAAGCTCACCAGTGCTCTCTTTCTTCTTAATGATGTTCCAAACTTGATTTTGGTAAGCCTAAGGTTTGGCTGATGTCTCTAACAGTTTTATTCTTGGTTCTCAGTCTCATAATGGTTTCTTTGACTTTCATTGGCACAACCTTGGACCTCATGTTGATAAACAGCAATAAAAGTTTCCAAATTAATGGAAAGACTGGAGGAAAGACTAGGTGCTGGAGGGCACTGTAATTGGCATACCCCTTATCCTGCTCGCTATTTTAAGATTATTTTTCTAAAGGAAACACTCTCTTGACATCTTCCTGTCAATGCCACTCACACTTTTGTGTGTCTTCATGACATTTCCTCTTACTCATCCAATCTCCAATGATAATAAGCCAATATTCCCTAATCTGTTTTAGAAGGACATTCCATCAGCCCAGGCATCAATGCGGTGAATATCTCTTTAAAAAAAGACACAATGTGTTGGAGTAACTTCTTCAGACTGCCTCTTTGAGTTCAATCAGGGTGAATGGGTTAAACAGAATTGATGTGGCATCTTTAGACTTTAGAGATATAACGCGGAAACAGGCCCGTACTGTACCACCCCGTACTGAACAACCCATTCATCCTGCGCTGATCCCCCTGCCCCATCCATCCTGTACTGATCTCCCCATTCAAGAAGAATAGAGGGATCAGTCTGAAGAAGGGTCTCGACCCGAAACGTTGTCTATTTCCTTCGCTCCATAGATGCTGCCTCACCCGCTGAGTTTCTCCAGCATTTTTGTCTACCCCCATTCATCCTGTACTGAACCCCCCCATCCATCCTGCACTGATCCCCCCATCCATCCTGCAGATCCCCCCCCCCCCCGTCCATCCCGTACTGATCCCCCATTCAACTCCTCTGACATCCCCCGAGCTCTCACCTCACAATTTTACCTACTCCAACCAACACGCACTAATTCTCCTGCCTCAATCCATCCATTCCGCAACGATTGCCTTCTCAACCCCCCCCCCCCATCTATCCGTCCCGCACTGATTCACACCACCCCCCCCCCCCCCACCCACCCACGACCCTATTGTGCTGGAAATTTCAGAGCGAACATTGACTATGTTTGATAACGGAATGCAATCAAATGTGTTTTAATTCCCAATGTTATTATTTGTTTTAATCCATAAAGATGGATTAATTAAATTGTGAACTCGTGAAACATTAAAACCGCAGTGTTCGATTGTCATTGCTACCGTTGACACGTTATTACAGAATTCATTTTAACGGCAAATCAATGCTCTTAATATGGAGTATCAGTACTGTAGTTATTTAATGAGCAACATTCACAACTATACGTTGGATTTATCCAGGTTTTACTTCTACAGTCGTTCATATACATCACAAATTTGGTCAGGAGATATTTCAGTTGAAATTTTAACGTTAATCCTGAAGTGGGAATGATAGAAACAGCATTTATCAATTAAAAAAAAAAAATCTGGTGCCTACAAACTGGGTATCTTCATTGCTGTTCACAGCCCATACATCTAACCTGAATGTCAGGTAATGTGGCGTTTTGACACCTTTAAACATATTACCAAAAGAACATTTGCTGCAGTTATGTCCTTTGACCATCTCTTGTCAGTTAGTGTAATGTTTAACCTGTCAGATGGGTATAGTCGGTTTTAACAGCTATTATCATAAAATGCCTTTAGAAATTTCCTTGCAACCTGTACATTTTGTTGTGGATAAATTATGTGGGAAGCGAGAGTGTTTCTGTACCAATAGCAATAACGACCCATGCTATGGCCGTCATGATAATTTTCGGTCCTTCACAGAAAACATGCTTGCATCAATCTGTAGTGTGCATGGTTAAGCATATATGTTACCATGGTCCAAGTTTTATTGACACAGGTTTATCATACGCTGAATAATCCAACCACATTTTTGTTGGGAAGTGGAAAGAAATTAATAGAAATTGCATTCATTGCAATGTGTAAAAAGATTTGAGATACTGTATTATAATTTTTCTGCATGTCATTGTGGTATATATCATGTCTTGATTGGTGAATATGTTTAGTTTGTGACTTTATTTCAAGCAGAAATAATATGTGAATGCTTCATTGAGCATAATTCCGACTGGTAACTACGCACTTCGTCCGAGCACATTATTGCACACGTCATGCAAGCCGTCTTAAATGACCACCTAAACTGTCATTTGGCAACCTAAAAAGCTGCCTAGGTTTCCCGGCTGGCAACTGGGAAAAAAAGTTAGTGAGAGCCCTGGATACTGTATATAGTGAGATCGCCACTGCCGGGTAGAGGAACAAAGGAGGACCCGGCATGGGGGGACCGTTGTGAGGAGGGGGAGGGGAGGGAGAAGGGGGACCTGGCGTGCTGATACTCTGTCACTTTGTCAGCGTCCTTTATGGGCGACTATTTGCATACTTGGGTATGCAAACAAAAATGTCACTGTGACTTGTCACATGTGATAATAAAGTATTCATTCATTCATTGGATGAAACAAAAGAATTACAGCAAGTGTATTTGCAGTGCTACAATATGGGCAGCATTAGAATAAGAATGTTTCTGACTTACAGAGAAATTGGCTCATGGACAGTTCTCAGAACCTTTACGTTACCCGGGCACTGGCCTTGCTGATTTACATATTACCAACCTTCCAATCTGGGAAAAAACCCTCTATATTCCTGCTCTCTGTTTTTTTCTAATTTCACCGATCCTCAAAAATCCAATTTCACCGATCCTCAAAGATAGGGGGCGCCGTCCAGTTGGGTATGGCTGCCCAGCCTGCGGCTGTCTGTCTTTTCACTTCTTTCTTTTATTTTTAGTGTGTTAAAAAGTGTTTTGTTTGGAGCTCTAGTCTTTTTTATGTGGGGGGTGGGGGGGGGGGGAAGGGGGAAACTGCTTTTCCTGGTCCCTACCTGGTCTTCGACCCGTCCTCGCGGCCTACCAGCGGGCCTGGAGCGGCGTTTCCTGAGGGGACCGGCCAGAACCACGGCTTCGGCGGCGGCACAGCGCTGGAGCGCTGTAGCGGAACGGAGCGGGCGATGTGTTTGGAGTTCCATCCAGCGCGGCCTGTTGGCTTCGGAAGCCGCGGTCTCCAGTAAGGAAGCGGCCGCTCCAGGTGTCCCAAGCCGCTGAGAGGTTTCTCCCGACGCCGGAGCACCATCAGCCGGCGAGAATGGCCTGGAACATCGGGCCGCCGTAGCGGCGACTGCGGAGGTCTCAATAGGCCCGACGATGGGTGGACATGGGGATGGGGACTGGACTTTGTGCCTTCCCTCACAGTGGGAACCATTGTCGGGGGATGTTTTTATGTTTATTGTTAAATTCTTTAATGTTGTGTCTTATCTTTATCTGTGTGCTGCATGGCAAGTCAAATTTCACTACATCAATTGGTGTACGTGATAATAAATGTCCTTTGTATCCTTTGTAAATCTAAGCCTTTATTTTAAGTGACAGTCTATTGTGCCATCTTCAAGTTCAAACATACTACATTTGTGGGTGACACACAGGAGCAGCTGGTAGAGCTGCTGCCTCATTGCGCCAGAGATCCAGGTTCAATCCTGACCTTGGGTGCTGCAGGGTTAAGATTTCCCTGTAGCCGTGTGTCTTTCCTTCAGTGCTCTGGTTTCCTCCAACATCCCAAAGACTGCGAGTTGATGGTTAATTGGCATCTGAAATACAAAATGGGATTGGTGTAAATGGGTGATTGATGGGGCTAAGGGCTCTGTTCTGTATATCTCTATGTATATCCCTCCCCATCGTAGTTGTCCTACTAATTGCACTGTTGCCCTGCTTAGTTTCACTGTTTGTATCTCCTCGTTATCACCTTTTCTACAGCCAACAATGGACCATTGTGGGCTCCACCTTTCCTTGATCATTGGTGCTGGTTTTGATTTGTTCTTTTCATACCTTTCATTAATTTGTTCTTTGTACCTTTTCATACCTGTAGTTTCCCTCTCCCCTGACTCTCAGTCTGAAGAAGGGTATAGACGCCAAACGTCACCTATTCATTTTCTCCAGAAATACTGCTGGCTGACCCGCTGTGTTACTCTAGCATTTTGTGTCTATCTGCGGTGTAAATCAGCATCTGCAGTTCCATCCTACACTCTATCACTCTTATGTTCCTCATTACTTTTAATCATGTTAGTTATGAACTCAAGAAAAAAAAACCTTATTAGATTTGGACAAACATGATTTTCACTTCATAAAACCACGTTGACTCTGCCTAAGTATATTAAGATTTTCTAATTACCCAGTGAACGACCAGTTTGATGATAGATTTCCAGCGTTTTGCTAACATCAACACTTGCCACATATCAGGCAACAAAAACTGGATTCACATGCAAACCACCAAAATCCACACTTTCAAGGATGGAAGGCAGAAAACCCAATTACCTGCAATTTTAGAATTAACTCTTTCTTTCCCATCACCGCTCCTCTCCCTCCACATCAGGGTTCTGCAATGTGGATAAACAGAATAAGGTAGCAGAGCAGTGATGTTACAGGTATTGGTTAGCTCACCACCTTGCAATCCGACTCCTATTACCCCTGCCCGACCTGGAAGTGAGGTGGCGCTGCTGCTGGCAGGAAGCGCCTGCCCGGAGCCGACTGATCCTTGTCGTCACGCATATTTACTCTCTTCGGTAGCTTCTACCGACTGCGTTCATTAAAACCCCCACATATATTGATATAAATTGATAATAAGATGACCTCCAAGAGAAGCGAAGGCGAATGGCAGGGGCTAGTGAATGAGGTGAGCCTGCATTACATGAATCGAGGCTGGGGTCCGGAAGGGAAGTGTCATTCAGCCATCTGGTAGGAATGATCTTGGAGAAATAATGGCCATGACAAGGATATTGTCGAGTATTTCCTCGGCCGAAAGACTGCTGTTTTTTAAATTGTATTTATTGCTTTGGTTTCAATGCACGGGATCCGGGTTTAAAGGCACGGTAGCTGGCGGGCAGGGGCTCTCTCCCTGTCGCTGTCAGTCGGCAGCGGGAGCAGGCATCAGGGTTACGCCTGAATGCGGGGCCGGTGTGTGAGGCAGCAACTGGGACCATCCCTTCCTGTGGGATAACCTCACAGTCTGGGATCACCCCCATTGTTTGGCATAATCCCAGAGTTTGGAGCCAGTGTGTGGAGATGCACCAGAGTGTGGGTTCACCCCCACAAAATGTGGGGCCAGTGTTTAGGACAATTCCCAGACAGGATCCAGTGTGCGGAGTGACTCCACAGTGTGTGACTAGTGTGTACAACTGCGCGTGATTCTGTGTGCAACCATTTCGTAGTGACTGGCCATATATGTGTAGAGCAGGGGGCTAATGGAACCATCTCAGTATTGGGTAGTGCATGGAATGACCCCAGAAGGCAGGTGCAGTACATAAGAGTACCAGTGTAGGACAGTACATGTAGATCTATTCATCAGAAGGCTAGACAATGAATTACCTCAGAACATTAGAACATATGAAATAGGAGCAGGAGTAGGCCATTCACCTTTTATCCGGCTACATCTTCAATTAGATCATGACTGATCTTCAAACTCAACACTATATTCCTTCACATCTCTATATAGCTTGATTCATCAAATACAGTGCATGAAAATGAATCATAGAACATAGAACAGTACAGCACAGGAACAAGCCTTTCGGCCCACAATATTTACACCATACATAGTACTAAGTTAAACTAATCTCCTCTGCCTGCACATTATCCATATTATTTCATTCCTTGCATATCCCCGTGCCTGCCCAAAAAAATCTCTTAAATGTCACTATTATATCTGCCTCCACCACCATCCCTGGCATTACGTTTCAGGCACCCACCATTCTGTGTAAAAAAAACCTTCCCCGCACATTTCCTTTAAACTTTGACCCTTGCACCTTAAAGCTATGCCCTTCGCATTTCCACCCTGGGAAAAAGGTTCTGACTGTCTACACCTATCTATGCCTCTCAATTTTATAAACTTCTAATTATGTCTCCCCTCTGATGCTCCGGAGAAAACATCCAGTTTGTCCAACCTCCCATTACAGCTAATACCTTCTAATCAGGAAGCACTCTGATAAGCCTCTTCTGCATCCCCTCCAAAGTCTCCACGTTCTTCTTGTAATGGGGGCAACCAGAACTGCACACAACAGTCCAAATATCACATGACCAAAGTCCTATAAAGCAGCAACATGTCAACCCTGGTCAATTCGTCCCTTCCCACCCGAACCACCCCCTCTCCGGGCACTTTCCCTTGCAACCGCAAGAAATGCTACACTTGTCGCTGTACCTCCCCCCTTGACTCCATTCAAGGACCCAAGCAGTCTTTCCAGGTGCGGCAGAGGTTCACCAGCACCTCCTCCAACCTCATCTATTGCATCCGCTGCTCTAGATGTCAGCTGCTCTACATCGGTGAGACCAAGCGTAGGCTTGGCGATCGCTTCGCCGAACACCTCCGCTCGGTTCGCAATAACCAACCTGATCTCCCGATGGCTCAGCACTTCAACTCCCCCTCCCATTCCAAATCCGACCTTTCTGTCCTGGGCCTCCTCCATGGCCAGAGGACCACCGTAAATTGGAGGAGCAGCACCTCATATTTCGCTTGGGCAGTTTGCATCCCAGCAGTATGAACATTGACTTCTATAATTTCAGGTAGTCCCTACTTTCTCCCCCCCTTCTCAGCTCTCCCTCAGCCCACTGGCTCCACCTCTTCCTTTCTTCTTCCCGCCCCCCCACCCTCATATCAGTCTGAAGAAGGGTTTCGAGCCAAAACATTGCTTATTTCCTTCGCTCCATAGATGCTGCCTCACCCGCTGAGTTTCTCCAGCATTTTTGTCTACCTTCGATTTTCCAGCATCTGCAGTTCCTTCTTAAACAACATGTCTTCCTGGCTCTAATACTCAATGGCCTGACCTATGAACGTCTTTGTTGAATACAATTAATGGTTGAGATGCCACAGACTCCAGGGTAATGAATTCCAAAGATTAACCAGCCTCTCAATGAGCAAATTGATCCTCTTGGTTTAAAATGATTTATTATTTATTTTGAGCCTAACCCCTAGTTTAGGACGAATCAGCCAAGGGAACCAACCTCCCTCCCAACCATCCTGTAGAGCCTGCTGAGGGTTTTGCATGTCTCTGAGGTCAGATCTCATTATTTAGCTATAGGCCTTGCCTACTTCATGCGTAGGAAAGAACTGCAGATGTTGGTTTAAATCGAAGGTAGACACAAAATGCTGGAGTAACTCAGCAGGACAGGCAGCATCTCTGGAGAGGAAAGGGTGATGTTTCGGGTCAAGACGTCTCTGAAGAAGGGTCTCGACCCGAAACGTCACCCATTCCTTCTCTCCAGAGATGCTGCCTGTCCCGCTGAGTTACTCCAGCATTTTGTGTCTACCTTGCCTACTTCACATGACTATGTCATCAACTAGTTTTTAAATACCAACCTGAACTACCTCCTCTGGCAGCTCATTCTATACACCCACCACTCTCTGGTTTCAGGGCTGTGCGTGAAACTGCCCGATGATGCCGGCAGTTTATGGAAATATGGTCTAGAGAAGGGGGTGTACAGAGCAGGGCACGGAATCAGCCCGCATGTTAAGGCAGGGCACGGAACTGTCCCGTGGTGTTGAGCAGTCCGGGGTACGTTGGAAATATTTGTAATCATCTTGGTAATATGTGTGGAGCAAAGCACCAGTGCGAGGCCGTCGCTGGAACTATCTCTGGGCGCAGTGCCAGAGCCTTGCGGAAGGAACAGAGCCAGAGCATCTCCGGGTGGCCGGAGGCTGGGGATCCGGCTCCGCATCTCCACGTCAGCCTTGGCTCAGCCACTGGGCCGGGCCGGGAGGTTTGCCCGGGAGTGGCGCGGGTCCCCAGACAGACAGCCGGCTGGGCTGAGCGCTGTGTCACGTCGCATTGCCTGGAGATCCGTCGCCGGCCACACGTTCACAGCTTGAACGTGAAATCAAAACTGGGTACTTTTTTTTAATTCCAAGGCAAGCCAATGGGTTATTTTGCCAACGCCTGCCCTTCACAATCTCCGAAAGTCTAGCCGCTTCCTTTGGTACTGGATTGTTGGGTTCGGGAAGCACAATAAAATAGCTTTTAAAAGTTGCATGTTGGAAATACTCCGCAGGCCGTTCAGCCCATTGCATCCATTCCAGCTCCCAGCAGAGCAATCCCATCAGCGTATTTCCCCTTTTCCTTATTTCCAAGTCCTCCTGCTTATGTGCTGCCTATCTATTGCCTTTATTTTTTGTTTTGCCACTTACCCTAAAAGGTTATTCACAATGCCGAGACACAAAATGCTGAAGTAACTAAGTGGGACAGGCACCACCTCTGGAGAGAATGAATGGGTGACGTTTCGGGTCGAGATCCCTTCTTCAAAAGGGTTCCGCAACGTCACCCATTCCTTCTCTCCAGAGATGCTGCCTGTCACGCTGAGTATTCCAGCATTTTGTGTCTATCCTCGGTTTAAACCAGCATCTGCAGTTCCTTCCTACACATTTATAATGCCTAGTAGCCACTGGCATGGTTTTGGTGTATGGGAGAAAATGGGAACACCCAGCAGAAACCTACCAAGCTGCAGAGAGAAACCCAAGTTCAGGGTTGAACCTGGGTCTGCGGGGAATGAAGCAACATAACCAACCACCTGGTCACCATGCAGCCCCAGCTGTGAGGCAGCATTGTCCTGATTTTCAGCCAGTATGTCCTGGAGAAACGTTGGCTAACTGCTGTACGCGGGCCATCCTATTGCTTTCAGCTGCTCCTGTGCATTGCAAAGCAGTAGTCCTGAAATGCAGGAGGTTACAATGTGCTGGAATAACTCAACTGGTCAGACAACATCTCTCAAGAACATGGATAGGTGACGTTTCAAGTTGGACCCTATGGGAAGGGTCATCTATCCATGTTCACAAGAAATGCTGCATGACCGGCTGAGTTACTCCAGCATCTGCAGTTCCTTGCTTCCATAGGAATGCAGGAGGTCTGGTGCCACCGTGGCTGCTTCTTGCTGGATCCATCTCTGGGAGGGCAGAGTTCAAACAGCCAGAGGGGAGGGGTTGGGTGTATTCAGCAGCTGGCATTCTTGTGTCAGGAATGGTTGATGAATGTTGCACGGCCCCTTCAGTAGTAATTTTTTGATTTTATGAATAAGTTGATTTACATCTTAATTAATTTCTATAATTTAAAAGTGTTATAGGTGAAATTACTTTTTTCCTCTTTGTTTAAATCCTTTCGGACAGTTTTTGAATGCCTCTGTCCACAAGAGCGAGCTGGTAAAAGGCCTTCACAATTCCCTCATGATTGGCCACCTGGGTCTGCTTGCAGGATAACTATGGCAGCCTGGCCTCCAGCTCAGATCTCCCTGCAAACGTTACGTGTAACTCCCCACAGGAACCGTGTTGGGAATCGAGCATGATCCGGCCCATTAACTCTCTTTTACTGACCACAGGCATTGCCTGATCTGTCTCTCCAGTGCTTTGTGTTTTGTTTCAGATCACCAGATTCTAAGCATTTTTACAATAATTTTTTTTGGACAACAGCTTCAGTGGAAACACTTGCACCAATTACCAATCTCTAATTTATTATTGTCACGTGTACCAAGGTACAGTGAAAAGCTTTTGTTTGCATGTAAACTAGTCAGGGAAAAGACTAAAGATAGACACAAAATGTCGGAGTAACTCAGTGGGACAGGCAGCATCTCTGGATAGAAGAAATGGGTGACGTTTCGGGTCAAGACCCTTCGTCAGACAGAGAGTTAGGTGTAAGATGCCCAAGCAAAATATACTATACATGAATACAATCAAGTCGTTCAGAGTGCACAGATAAAGGAAAAACGGTAGAACATTTAGTGGGGGAAAAAAGCATTGAGAAAATGAAAATTAGCTGGCTTCTTGATCTGCTATAGTTCTTCTGATGCACGTACTCTCACGGTGCAGTGATATGGATGTTTAACTGCAGTGATCATGAAGGAACTGCAATATATTCCCAAGTTAGAATGGTGCGCATCTATAAGTGAATCTGCAGGCGTTGGTATGGGCGTGAGTCTATTGCCACTCCTTATGGTGGTGCAGTTGGCGGAATGGGTGACTCCATGTCACGTACTGCAGATGTGATGATTTTGTGGAGGGAATGAGTGTTGCATTGATGAATGGGGGCAATCAGACGGGCTGCATTATCATGGATGGTGTCATTCTTGACAGTTTTGGAGCCATGCTAATTAAGGCAAATGGATCATACTCTTCATAATCCATCAAACTCTTCACTTGGACCTTCAAAGGTCTTTCAGGTCTCAGGAAATGAATAACTCGCTGTAGGATCCCCAGCCTTTGACCCACTCTTGCAGCCAAATTATTTATGTGGTTAGTCCAGTTGAATGTTTGTTCATTGGTGATCCTCAGAATAATTCGATAATAATGGGATATTTGGCACAGTAAATGCCATCAACTGTCGATGGTAGGTGGATTAAATTTCCCTTGTTGGAGATGATCACTGCCTGGCACTTGTTTTGCACACACGTTACTTGCCTGAATGCTGTCCAGGCCTTGCTGAATGCGGACAAAAATTAAATAATTTTCTGAAGAGTTGCTAATTAATTTGAATGTTATGCAAACATTGGCGAATATAAACATTTCTGAATGCAAGATGGAAGGAAGGCGATTGATGAAGCAGCTGCAGATGGAGGGACAGGAACACTGTACAGAAAAACTCATACAGGACATTCCAAGGGCTGGGATGACTTACCTTAAACAAACATCATCCTGAAGTACTACTCCAATCATTGGAATGCTTTCCCCTATATGCTGAATGACCTCAGTAGTATCAGGAGTCCTTGGTGTCTCAGTCTGCCAAATGCTGCCATGATGTCAAGGGCAGTCTCCTCTGCATTTTGTCTCTTTGATCCAATGTTCTGATGAGGGCCTGAGCTAAGTGGCCCTGCAAAAACCAACTGGGCATTAGACAGCAGGTTATTGGAGAGTCGGTGCCGTTTGATAGCATCTTATTTCATTAGTTTGCTGATGATTAAGAGAAGAGTAATTGGGGATTGTACTTCTGGAATTTGTAGTTAGGACATAACGGGATTGTTTTAGTATTCTCAGGTATCTACCAATGTTATAACTACTCGAGTTAATATAGGAGAGATATTGGAGAACTCAGGAGTCAGGCCGCATCTGTGGAGGGAAAGTATATTTCAGGTTGAGACCCTGCATTTGGACTGAAAGAGTATAAGGGAAGTAGCCAGTATAAAGAGATGGGGGAGAGGAGTGGCATAAGCTAGCATGCAATAGGTGGATTGGGTGAGGAGGCCTTGCTACCATATGAGGTGTAACTTTGAGGGGAGTTTGCAGTGGAGCAATAAAATGGAGATGCAAGGAACTACAGAGGCTAGAAGCTTGATTGAAACAAAGTGATGGAGTAACTCAGTGAGTCAAGCATCATCTTTGGAAGGAATGGACAGGCAACATTTTGGGTCGGAACCCTTCAGTCCAACTTAAGACTTTTTCAGACTTCAGTTTGGGCCCAACCAAGATCTAAAATATCTCCACTCCATCGCTCCTCACAACAGTTCTCCCTCCGTACACGCCATTCTGCTCTCTTCAGCATGCACCCGTACCTTCTCGCTTCACTGAGTCACTCCTGTAGCTCTGGGCCCCACTCTCCCATATGTCAAAACTTTGCTAGCTTGGCATCTTATTTTTAACTATGGTTGGCACTGTTCCTGGCATATTCTTCTGATCTCCACAATGTTGATATGCTGGAATGGGTTAATGGGAGAGTGAGGGCTCTGCCAGGTTTTGTGATGACAGATTGTGGTGAACACATTTTGGCTTCTTCTGTCAGCCCCTGAGCCGCTAGATCTTTTACTGATTACACATTGCTGAAAAAGATACAGCCATTCATTTATAAATGATTTTGTTGCATGAACCTACAGTTTTACAATCTGGTGTCTTAATAATCAGGTTTCATTCATGATCAACATTGTCAAGAGTGTTTCATTGTCATAGGTGCCAAAAACAAAACTATGAAATTTGTACTTGCAGCAATATAACAGGTCCGTAAACACAGTACTCATAGATACCATAGTAAACAAAAAGTTCAATAAATTAAATTTCCAATATTAGGCATTTGGTGTGCTTTCTTGGCCATTGCTTCGATATGGCTGATCCAGGACAAATTGCTGATGATATTTACTCCTAGGAACTCTACTTCAGCGCCGTCTGTGTATGTGTGTCACTTCGCTTCCTGAAGTTGAGCACAATCTCCTTTGTGATCTCGATCCCTTTCCTGTACTCCGTCTTGTCATTGTTTGATATCCAGCCCACTACAGTGGTATTTGTTGTCTGCGAATTTATAAATTGATTTGGATTTGCATTTGGCTGCACAGTCATCGATGTTTAAGGAGTGAAAAAGGGGGCTGAGATCGCATTCTTGCGGGCCACCAGTGTTGAGGATTATCAGAGAAGATGATTTGTCAACTATCCACACTGATTGTGGTCTGTTGGTCAGGAAGTCATGGATCCAGTTGCAAAGGTCAGTGCTGAGTCCAAGTTTCACGAATTTAGAGATGAGCTTCGATGGAATAATGGTATTGGAAGCAGAGCTGTATTCTATGAATAGAGTCTGTGGTAGATGTCTCTCTTATCCAGGTGTTCCAGAGATGAGTGCAGGGCCAGAGAGATGCCATCAGACGTGCACCTGTTGTGGTAGTAGTCAAATTGTAGTGGGTCAAGGTTGCTTGGTAGACTAGATTTAATGCCATAACCATAACCAGCCTAGCAAAGCACTTCATGATGGTGGAGGCCAAGGCCACTGGACGGTAGTAATTAGGCACGAGATCTTGCTTTTCTTCAGCACTGGTATGATAGTGGTCTTCTTGAAACATTGGGTACCTCAGAACGGAGCAAGGAGAGATTAAAGATGTCCGTGAACTCTCCCGCTAGTTGGGACGCGCAGTTCCTGAGGACGAGGCCAGGGACTCCGTCCGGACAAGTTGCTCTCTGTAGGATCATCCTCAGGAAGGCCGATCTAACCTCTGCTTCAGTGACCCTGGAAAGAGGCACACTTGAATCTGATGGGATGGATGTCATCGCCACATTGGCCTTCTGCTCAAAGCAAGCATAGAATGAATTAAGTAACATGGTCAGGACCTACACAGTGAATGGTAGAGCACTGGGGAGTGTTGCAGTGCAGAGGGATCCAGGAGTGCAGGTACATAGTTCCTTGAAAGTGGCATCACAGATAGAAAGGGTGGTCAAAAAAAGGCTTTTGGCACATTGGCCATGATCAGTCAGAGTATAGAAGTTGGTAGATCATGTTGCAGCTATATAAAACGTTGGTGAGGCTGCATTTAGAGTATTGTATTCAGTTCTGGGCACCATGTTACAGGAAAGATGTCAAGTTGGAAAGAGTACTGAGAAGATTTACGAGGATGTTGCCAGGACTCGAGGATCTGAGCCAAAGAGATCAGCAGGCTGGGACTCTATTCCTTGAAGCGCAGGAGGATGAGGGGTGATATAAAAGAGGTGTAAAAAAAAGAGAGGAATAGATTGAGTAGACACATAGAGCCTGTCGTCCAAAGTAGGGGAATCGAGAAGCAGAGGACATAGGTTTAAGGTGAAGGGGGGAAGATTTAATAATAATCTAAGGGGTAACTTTTTCACACAAGGGGTGGTGGGTATATGGAATGAACTGCCAGAGGAGGTAGTTGAGGCAGGGACATTTGCAATGTTTAAGAAACAATTAGACAGGTACATGGATAGGACTGGTTTGCAGGGATATGTGCCAAACGCAGGCAGGTGGTAAATGGGATATTGTGATCAGTGTGGACAAGTTGGACTGAAGGGCCTGTTTCCACGTTGTATATCTCTATGACGCTACGTTTATCAGATAGAGCCGCATTATCACCAGTGATGCTGTCACGCCGCTTTGCAGCTAGTTATAGTATACAGACCTTGCCAGGGTTTACTAGTCTCCGAATGATTATACTGGGTCGCAAGATTGTCCCGATATTGTCTCTTGGCATTTTTGATGGCTTTGTGAAGATCATAGTGAGCTTTCTTGTAGGCAGCAGACCTGGCCTTCAGCTGGGAATGTACTTCACGGTTCATCAATAGTTTCCTGTTGGGGAACACTCAGATTGTTTTCTTTTGGCACGCACTCCTCTACACACTTGCTGATGAAGTCAGTCACGGCAATGGCGTACACTTTCAGGTTGGCCGCTGTATCCCCGAATATGGAGCAATCCACTGACTAAAAGCAGTCACATAGGATGTCATCCATGTCCACAGACCACCATAGAACAGCTTTCCGTACCAGACCTTCTTGCTTCAGATTTTGTTTGTAGGCAGGGAGTAGAATCACAGCTAGATGATCAGATTTCCTGAAATGTGGCTGAAGAATGGAGCGGTAGGCTTTTTTTAATGGATGTGTAGCTGTGACCGAGGGTGTTCTGGTCCCTGGTGGGATAAGAAACATGCTGATAGTACTTTGGTAGTACACCCCTGCTGTTGGCTTGATTGAAGTCTCCAACTGCAATGACCTGGGCATCAGGATGTTTTGTCTCAAGGCTATTGATAACAGAGTACAGTTCATTCAGAGCAAGCATGACATCCACATGGGGCGGGATGTAGATTGTTATCCGGATAGCTGAGGTGAATTCCCTCAGCAGGTAGTAGGGATGGCACATCACAGTCAGATATTCCAAGTCCGAGGAGCGTGAGCTTGCCAGGACAGCCACGTTTGAGCATCACGAGGCATTGATTCGAAAACGGACCTCACAGCCTCCAACCTTTACACTTTATACACTTTAAAGTAAAGTAAAGTATCCTTTATTGTCATTCAGACTTTACAGTCTGAACGAAATTCCATGCCTTGCAGTCATAACATAGAATAAAATAACAAAACACACAATAAACACAGATTTAACATCCACCACAGTGAGCCTACCAGGCCCTCCTCACTGTGATGGAAGGCAAAAGTCTTAAAGTCCTTGTCTCTTCCCTCCTTGTTCTCCCTCTGCATTGAGGCGATCCAGGCTTCCGATGTTGTGACCCCGCCGGATGATGGTAAGTAAGTCCCGCGGCCGAATCCGAGCTCCGCGAACGGGCCGGTTCAAACCCCGCGGCCCAGGGCGGACGAAGCTCAAGAAGTGTGTTCAATTGATAAAGAAGTCTGGAACTGTCCCCAGTATGAATAAAACATTCTGCATAGAATGTTTTAGATGTTCAACAATTTATAATTTCTTAATACAGTTTTAAGAACATCTTCTTCCCCATGACATAGTGGGAGAGTCGAGGACTAGAGGTCATAGCCTCAGAATTAAAGGACTTTCTATTAGGAAGAAGATGAGGAGACATTTCTTTAGTCAGAGGGTGATGAATCTGTGGAATTCTTTGCCACAGAAGGCTGTGGAGGCAAAGTCAGTGGATATATTTAAGGCAGAGACAGATAGATTCTTGATTACATAGAAACAGAGAAAATAGGTGCAGGAGTAGGCCATTCGGCCCTTCGAGTCAGCACCACCATTCAATATGATCATAGGTGATCATCCAAAATCAGTACCTCGTTTCTGCTTTCTCCCCATATCCCTTGATTCCGTTCGCCCTAAGAGCTACATCTAACTCTCTCCTGAAAACATCCAGTGAATTGGCCGCCACTGCCTTCTGTGGCAGAGAATTCCACAGATTCACAACTCTCTGGGTGAAAAGGTTTTTTCTTCGTCTCAATCCTAAATGGCTTACCCCTTATTCTTAAACTGTGACCCTGGTTCTGGACTCCCCCAACATCGGGAACATTTTTCCTGCATCTAGCCTGTCCAATCCCATAAAAATGTATATGTTTCTACAAGATATCCTCTCATCCTTCTAAACTCTAGGGGCCGCTGTCCTGTGTGCGGCTGCCCAGCCAACAGCTGTCTGTCCTTTCACCTTTATTTTTTATTTTAGTCAGTAAAGTGTTTGTTTTGGAGGTCTAGACTTTTTTGTGTGGGGGGTGGGTGGGGGGGGGGGGAAGGGGGGAAACTATCTTTCAGGGTCCCTACCTGGCCGGAGAGGCAGCTTTTCTCCGGGCTGCAGCTTCGACCCATCCTCGCGGCCTACCAGCGGGCCTGGAGCGGCGTTTCCTGTCGGGGACCGCCCAGAACCTCGGCTTCGGCGGCGGCACAGCGCTGGAGCGCTATCGCAGAGCGGGCGATGCCTTGCCCGGGTCGCCACGCTGGAGCTCCGGTGAGCTGAGAATCGCTGAGGAAAACATCGCGGAGCTGCGGAACTGTGGAGCGACCAGCTGCGGGCGGCGGCGCTGAACTTTACATCGGGAGCCTGGGATCTCTAGATGAGAGCGGCAGTTGTGGAGCTCCAACCGGCGAGGCCTTGTTGGCTTCGGAAGCCGCGGCCCCCAGTGCGGAAGCGGCCGTTCCAGGGTTCCCAGGCCGCTGGGAGGACTCTCCCGAAGCCGGAACAACATCACCCGGCGAGAACGGCCTGGAACATCGAGGCAACTGTGGAGGCCTCAAAGGGGCCCGACTATGGGTGAACTGGGGTTGGGGACTGGACTTTGTGCCTTCCCTCATGGTGGGAGCCATTGTGGGGGGATGTTCAGTGTTAAGACTATCTTGGTGTTGTGTCTGTATTCTCTTCTCTTTTTTGTGTGCTGAAATGGCAAAAAGCATTTCACTTCACTACACCCGGGTGTATGTGAATGTGACAAATAAAATATCTTGAATCTTGATATATTAAAAATAAAAAAAATAAAAAAATAAAAAATCAAAAAAAAATCCATTATTCTAAAATAAGCCTAGTCGATCCATTAATTCATCATATGTCAGTCTGCCAGTCCGGGAATTAACCTGGTGAACCTGATTAGTACAAGTGTCAGAGGTTATGGGGAGAAGTCTGGACAATGGGATTAGGAGGGTTTGTTGCATCTAGAATTGCTGTATTCTGTTTACTCCATGAGCTTCATGTAAACAAGATATTTTATTTACCCTTTTGCACATGACATTAAACTCATTTGAATCTGAATCAGAGATTGACACAACTGAGATGTACATATTCCTAAAATAAGTTTTGTGTTAATTAATGAATTAAGACTTGGGTAAATAAGTATATTTTAAAAAATCCAAGTCTGGTTTAATGCTATCTTTAAATTGGTGTTATACTTTGGTAGTTTAAGATACATGATTTATTTTCTCCTTCTGAGTCATTCCTCAAGCATTGAAGAAGGGTGTGGTGAGATATGTAATTTCATTTTGTTGTTTGTTATGATCGCATATGGCATTTTTTTCAATTGTTTCCTATTTCATTGTGGTAGGTTATTAAAATTGTTGGCACGATTCTGTCCATGATGTACTTCATTATGTAGTATTCATTTGAGATATCTAATTGCTGTTGGTCGCCCTAGCCTGCAGCTCCAAATGAGTAAGTTCAACTGAGTTACCCTTTAGATTTAAAGTATGTGAGGTAGGTTATAGAACATAAAAACATAGAAAAGTACAGCAGAGCAACAGGCCTTCAGCCCACAATATCGGTGCCGAAAATGATGTCAAGCTGATGCTAAACATGATGCTAAACAAATCTCATCTGCCTGCACAGGATGTATGTGCCTCATATTCTGTGCTGTGTATCTCCCCCTTTGCCTTTGCTAAAAAGCGAAAGGTATGTTAGCATTCATAGCAAAAGGATTTGAGTATAGGAGCTGGGAGGTTCTACTGCAGTTGTACAGGGACTTGGTGAGACCACACCTGGAGTATTGCGTACAGTTTTGGTCTCCTAATCTGAGTAAAGACATTCTTGCCATAGAGGGAGTACAGAGAAGGTTCACCAGACTGATTCCTGGGATGTCAGGACTTTCATATGAAGAAAGACTGGATAGACTTGGCTTGTACTCGCTAGAATTTAGAAGATTGAGGGGGGATCTTATAGAAACTTACAAAATTCTTAAGGGGTTGGACAGGCTAGATGCAGGAAGATTGTTCCCGATGTTGGGGAAGTCCAGAACAAGGGGTCACAGTTTAAGGATAAGGGGGAAATCTTTTAGGACCGAGATGAGAAAAACATTTTTCACACAGATAGTGGTGAATCTCTGGAATTCTCTGCCACAGAAGGTAGTTGAGGCCAGTTCATTGGCTATATTTAAGAGAGAGTTAGATGTGGCCCTTGTGGCTAACGGTATCAGGGGGTATGGAGAGAAGGTAGGTACAGGATACTGAGTTGGATGATCAGCCATGATCATATTGAATGGCGGTGCAGGCTCGAAGGGCCGAATGGCCTACTCCTGCACCTATTTTCTATGTTTCTATGTTTCTATGTCTATTGCCCTTAAGTTTCAACTGATCGTATCTTTGAATGGTTTTTCTGATCTGTTTGGATAGCATGCAAACGGAAGCTTTACACTGCACCTCGGTACATGTGACAACAATAAACCTGAACCTAAACCTATACCTAATATCCATGTTTCTATCTAAAAACCTTTTAAACACTAGGCCCCCACCACTCTCTGTATATAAAAAATATCTTGCACATCTCCTTTAAACTTTACAGATGATGCTATCAAGGGTTTAGAGGAAGTATAAACAGTCCAGTATGTCTAGGCACATATGTAGATGAGATTTTTTTATTTATTTTTTTTAAAAGCAGAACGTCCGTGGAAGCATTATTTATGTATTTACTCAATAATAACCTGATATATATTTTGCAAGGTTCTATTTAAAAATACTGTATCTTTAGGGTAGTTTACTGAGATGGAATTCAGAAGCATACAAAACTCTTTCCACCAGGGGCGCCGGGGAGATGGCAGCCCTGCCGGCAGTCTGTTCGTTTTTTCTTTTTGTTATTTTTTAGTGCGTTAAAAAGTTTGTTTTAATGTTCTTCGGTATGTTTTATGTGGGGGGAGGGGGGAGGGGATCGGGGGAAACTTTTTTTTTCAAGTTCCTACCTTGCCGGAGATGTGATTAGTTTTCGGATCACATTCTCCGGGCTCTGTGGCCTACCATCGCTGGAGCCGGAGGCCTCCTCGGACTGTCGGTTCGATCGCCCGGCACGGGGGAGCTGACATTCCCCTGATGCAGGAGCTGAACGCCTCGATGCGGAGGGCCCGAACGCCGCTGGCTACGGGAGTCAAGATCGTCCCGTCAACGGAGGGCTCGAGGCCCCCGACCGAGAAAGAACAAAAGGAAGGACATGAACTTTATTTTGCCTTTCATTACAGTGAAAGGCCTGTTCCAAGAGTTAAAAAAAAATCAAACTCGTGGTAAGCACGGAGAATGAACGTAGCGGGTACGTCGGAGCTCGGGGACGTCTCTTAGCGGCTCGTTACGCTAACGGCAGGTACTCGGTAGGACTCGTTAACGGCAGGTAAGCACGGGAAGACTAGTGAAGATTTTTCAACATGTTGAAAAATGTCTGCGAGAGCCCCGAGTACCGACGAGTGGCCATTACCGTAAATCTCCGAGTTCGAATCAGGGCAAACTCGGGAGAGCTCTTGGAATGAACTCGTACCATGGGACAGGGCTTTTAGGAATGTGTAGGAGTCACTGTGGTAGATGTTCATGTTAAAATGTGTTTTTGAGTGATTTGTTGCTTTTAATTGTATGATTGACCTGGCCAATGAAATTCCTCGTATGTTGCAAAACATACTTGGCGAATAAAGTGTGATTCTGATTCTGATTCTGATTCTGAACTAAACTCTATATGATCTCTCGGAAAAGTGTTTTTAAATGTTAATTTTTCTTGAAGGCTGAAGTGTTTTACTGTGGTTGTTGGTCTGTGAAATGTTATGGAATTGTGTTGTCACGACTTTGGTCGCAAGGTTGCAGAGCTTATCTGTAACCTTTTGCAAATTTGTTGTCAAAAAATGGCCAGATTATTATAGTGTCAACAACATTACAAATGGCAGTGAAGCTGAGTGCTGACAAATGCCAGAAACAGTATTTCAATGTCAAACACTATTTGTCAGTGACAAAGCTGTACAAAGTTCCAATGGTACCCAGCATCATATCAATCTAGGAATGAAAAAATGCTGCAGAACTTGTAATTTCTTGGCTTCCTGTAAAAAGAACTTGTGATTGTGCGTTAATCCAAGAACATCAATGATTAAAAAGGCGGGTGTTGAAAATAAGCTAAGTGTTTCAATGATCAAAGTGTCCGTGACATATTTGTACACCCTGATCTCCTCCAACATGACCATGTATCCATAACTAAAGCTCTGGTCTTGTTATCTTCCGGTTTGCAGAGTCATTCTATTTGCGCAAAAACGGTATGCGATAGCGCTATGATTTTTCGCCAGCTTACTCCCCGTTCTCCTGAGTTGCGATTGCACCAAGTTTCGTTCCGATCGGTGGTCTAATGTAAAAGTTAGCGAGGTTTGAAAAATCGTAAAAACCGCACGAGCGCAGATCGATCTCCTCTCCTGCCGTTCAGCGCCGCGTGGGTCTCCTGTCACTCCACGGGATGGTCCGCCCCTTCCTGCGCCATTGCATCTTTACTGGAGCTGAGGGAGTCTCTGGATGGCTGGCGGACGTCTCCAACCGGACATAATTTTCGGAGGGAGATTGAGTCGGAGACCCGACCCGAAGCAGCCCAGCGTCGGAGACCCAGCCCAGCCCAGCCCAGCGTCGGAGACCCAGCCCAGCCCGGAGTCGGATATGTCGCCGATGCCGGCAAACGGAAAGCGGAGACTCTGATCCCAGCGGAGGAGAATGTCCAGCAACCAGCGCCCGCTGTGAGTCCCCATCAGCTCCAACCCCTTCCCCTCTGGTCCCCCTCGCTGGCTCCTGCCCCCCTCCTCCGTGATACCACCCTCTCCCCAACCCCTGTCTTTTCTCCAAGCTCCCCCCCCACAACCCACCCTCACAACCCCCCCCACGCCCACCCATACACCTCCCTGCCCACACCCCCCGCCCACACACACCTCCTGCCCGATACCCCCCCCCACCCCCACCCCACCCCCTCCTCACACCCCCCTCTCCCACACACCCACCACCCCCACACCCCCTCTCCCCCACACATGCCCCTCCCCCCCACACACACACACCCTCCCCCAGATCCCCCTCCCCAGACCCCCCTCCTCCACACCCCCACCCTCCCCACTCCCCCACACCATCCCCTACCCCCTCACCCACACCGTCCCCTCCCCCACACCCCTGTCCCCCACACACCCCATCCCCGCACACTTCCATCAACAGAAACAGCCTCCCCGGTATCAGTTCTATCCAGACCTCTCATCATTTAATATATTTTCTGTCAAGAAATTGGTCCCACCTTCTCTAATCTATCGTTGTAACTGTAGACCTTGATTTTAGGAACTATTCTCATAGATCTTTTCTGAACCGCCTCTCACACATTCACAAGCGTCTTACAATGGCACAATCAGAATTGAACACAATGCTTCAGTTGAGAGCAGAGTAATATTTTATTGTGGTGCAGCATAACTTCCATGCTTTCCTTACTCTGTTTATAGAGGCCAGTATTGCCTTTACCCTTTCAACAGGTTTCTCAACTTGCCCGATCACTCTGAATGACTTGTTCATCCTTATCACCAGGTCTCATTGCTTCTACACTTCTTGAGAATAGTATCCTTCATTCGATATTGTCACTCCACTCTTCCTACCAAAATGTATCATCTCCTATATCTCTGCAATAAACTTTATCTGTCCATTCTACCAACTTGCTTTATCCTGCTGGAGTTTATCACTATCCTCTTCATAGTTCATAATATTGCCTAGTTGTATGTCATCTACAAATTTAGAAATTGTGGTTTTCACTGTCATATCTAGGTCATTAATCAAAAGGAATGGCAACATTAATTCCAATTCACCACCATTATTCATCTTTCTCCAGTCTGAAAAACAACCATTCACCATCACCTTGTATTGCCTCTTATCTGGGCAACGTTGTATCCATCTTATCTCTGTTGCTTTTAAGCCACATGCTTCAAATTTGCTGATAAGCCTGTTATGTGGTACTTTATCAAAAGTACACTGACCGCATCACTCCATTAACCTCGTCAACTCAATCTGTTACCTTATCAAAAAGTTATATGAAGTTGGTCGAATACGATTTGCCCTTAATAAGTTCCTCTTAATTAATTCCTCCAGGTGACTATAAATCCTGAATTGGATCTCGGTTTCTAAAGTGTTACCATTACTGACATTAAACTAACTGGCCTGTAGTTGCTGGATTTATCCTTACTTCCCCTTTTGAACAAGGAAGTAATGTTTGCTACTATCTGGCACCATTCCCAAAGTTAAAGAGCCTTGAAATATTATGGCCAGTGCCCCTGCAGTTCCAATCAACACATCCATCTTCTCCATGGAAGACCCTTTTATTATTTATTCACCCATACAATTCTTGGAACTCTCATTTATTTTGGCAGCTAATCTTTTCTCATATCCTCTCTTTGTCTCCGTTATTTTAGTTTTAACTTTCACGTGGATTCTCGTTGATACATAGTCGAACACTTGTCACAAGCAAACATTTTTGTCTTAATCTTCCTCAGTTTCTCTTTGGTCTTCCAGAGAGCTGTGACATTTTTGTTCTTTCTTTTGCTACTCATGGAATTGTGCTCAATGTATTTGAACTATCTCTTTAGCCCAACTGTCATGCAACATTTTTTTGCCTGCTGTCCTTTGGTCACAATATGCCTGGACCAGATCCATTCTTATCCCATCGAAGCTGACCTTCCTCTAATTAGTATTAATTATACTTGAATTGATTTTATATCAGAAAAGTCCATGAGCAGAGGTAGGGTTAATGTTATGCCTATTGCATTACAGTTACAGTTTTAATGTGTTAGGAAAACACTTAAGTTTGAGAGACAAGAAATTGCAGACGTTGAAATCGTGAACAAAACACAAAGTGCTGATGGAACTTAGTGGGTCAGGCTGCATCTGTGTAGAGAATGAACGAGTGATATTTCGGGCTGTAGCCTTCAGTCTGAAGAAAGGTTCCAGCCTGAAATGTTGTCTATTCATTCCATCCGCAATTGCTGTCTGACCCGTTGAGTTCCTCCAGCACTTCATGTTTTGCACAATGAAGCTCAAGTGTTTCCCATGGTGCAAGGGAATATGGGAGGACGATGTATAATCAGGCCACTAGATATAAATTGAATGTCAGTGGAGGCCTGGGTGCATTCACTAATAATTAATTACATTCTTTGAGGGACAGGATTAATACAAAATGGAGGGACATATTTCCAGTGTGAAAAATGATTTAAAACATGCATTCTTTGCTTGGACATGAATGGTTTTATTGAGTTTTGCAGAGCCAGACCTGGATACAACTGACAATAGGCAAAGGGAGCATTAATGCATCATTATATATTAATTTGCAGCAACTCCTTATTGGGCCATTGTTCTTAGTTTTCATTTATCCTCCAATAGTCCAATAAGTGCATGTGTTCAGTTACTCTGGTGCCATACATGTATCCAGGCATGTAGTTCAATTTAAAAAACGTTTGTTTTTTTTCAAGCTTAGGCTTCTTGTAAATGCTTATGTCTAAATAATGTCTAGGGCAGCATGGTGGCGCAGCGGTAGAGTTGCTGCCTTTCAGCACTTGCAGCGCCGGAGATCCGGGTTCAATCCCAACTACGGGTGCTGTCTGTACAGAGTTAGTACATTCTCCCCGTGACTGCATGGGTATTCTCCGAGATCTTTGGTTTCCTCCCACACGCCAAAGACGTACAGGTTTGTAGGTTAATTGGCTTATTATAATTGTAAATTGTCCCTAGTGTGTGTAGGATAGTGTTAAGGTGTGGAGACCGCCTGTCGGCGCGGACTAGGTGGGCAGAATGGCCTGTTTCCACGCTATATCTCTAAAACTAAATTAAAAGTAAAACTAAATGCCTAAAGACATTAGTACACCCTAAAAGGTGGTAGCATTTTATTTGCATGCAAGCTATCCAGAAGGGTTCTCCATTTTAAAGACCATCCTGTCCACGCAGGGTCCTACAACAGGAGATTTTGATGCGAGTTCCCCTGCAACAGTGATGTTATCACATATATCACTGACTCGGAAGTCATGTCGGTCTTGCAAGGTTGTCTCACATTAGGAGTTCCTTGTCAAATTTCTCGATTTATTTTTTTTGAGCTGGAATTGGTCGGAGATATGATTACTTTGGGTTAAATCAATTTTCATTTGGGAAAAAAAAGCAGTATTTTAAGATACAATTTCTAGGTAATATTTACCGACACTGCTGTAGTAAATGCCGATGAGTTATTGAGTGATCATTGAAGAGTTAAGACATGGGCTTGCTATTTTCTGAAGATCAAAATTATCAGCACATTTTACTACCCAGTGGTATTAAAATTTTGTTTACCCTTATTATCTGCTGCATGAATTATAGTGCAACATTAATAAAGTCCAAACATGAAGAGCCCTCCATAATGTTTGGGACAAAGGCCCATCATTTATTTATTTGCCTCTGTACTCCACAATTTGAGATTTGTAATAGAAAAAACCACATGTGGTTAAAGTGTACATTGTCAAATTTTATTAAAGGCTATTTTTATACATTTTGGTTTCACCATGTGGAAATTACAGCTGTGTTTATGCATAGTCCCCCCATTTCAGGGCACCATAATGTTTGGGACACATGGCTTCACAGGCATGTTTAATTGTCTCCTTAATGCAGGTATAAGAGAGCTCTCAGCACCTAGTCTTTCCTCCAGTCTTTCCATTAATTTGGAAACTTTTATTGCTGTTTATCAACATGAGGACCAAAGTTGTGCCAATGAAAGTCAAAGAAGCCATTATGAGTCTGAGAACCAAGAATACAACTGTTAGAGACATCAGCCAAACCTTAGGCTTACCAAAATCAACAGTTTGGACCATAATTAAGAAGAAAGAGAGCACTGGTGAGCTTACTAATCGCAAAGCGACTGGCAGGCCAAGGAAGACCTCCACAGCGTAAAAATAGGATGGCCAGGTTACAGTTTGCCAAGAAGTACTTAAAAGAGCAACCACAGTTCTGGAAAAAGGGCTTGACAAATGAGACAATGTTTAACTTATTTAAGAGTGATGGCAGGAGCAAAGTATGGAGGAGAGAAGGAACTGCCCAAGATCCAAAGCATATCACCTCATGGGGGTGAAACACGGTGGTGGGGGTGTTATGGCCTGGGCATGTATGGCTGCTAAAGGTACTGGCTCACCTCAGTTGTATCATATTCATTGATGATACAACTGCTGATGGTAGTAACAAATTCTGAAGTGTATAGACACATCCTATCTGCTCAAGTTCAAACAAATGCCTCAAAACTCATTGTCCGGCGGTTCATTCTGCAGCAAGACAATGATCCCAAACCAAAATGTATAAAAATAGCCTTTAATAAAATCTGACAATGTGCACTTTAACCACGTGATTTTTTTCTATTATAAATCTCAAATTGTGGAGTACAGAGGCAAATAAATAAATGATGGGTCTTTGTCCCAAACATTATGGAGGGCACTGTATGTTCCATATTTATTAACAGAAATACTTTCTCCAGCTATTTTTTGATAAATGCTGCCAGAATTTGTGTTTTGGGAAGAAAAATATCACCAAGTATACAAAATGTTCCTGTTGCAGAAATGCTGTTTAAAACATTTTAAGCCTGATTGTTGTAGGTTTATTATTTTGCAGTATCAATATTGACTATGTAATCTCTCAAATACGTAATTATTTTGAAAAAATTCTATCCATCGAGTTTTTCGAGTTTATTGCTTTCCAGAACACTTAGATGTGATGGAGCATCTTGTTTCTATGATAAACTGGGGTTGTTTGAACAAATGCTTTCTGTAATCTATGAGTCTGAAGTTCTGTGGGCTCAGCATTTGAGCTGGGTGCCCATTTACGTTCTTTGTCAATCTCCCTCAGGTGTACAGTTAACAAGTGCACAGATCTATACACATGACTGCTAAACCTGTTTGGACCTCTTCTTCCGTATTTTGGCATTTACCCTAATCTGTCGCTTTCTAGTCCAAATAGCTAGTTGTCATTGGCATAATCTACTGATAATCCTTTGTGCTGTTTTACTTCCCTCGACACTGCCTACAGTGCCTCACACAGTTATGCCATTTCCAGAGCAGTTTATGAATATGGTGAATAATTGCAAACACATTACAAGGTCTTGCATTACCCAGTCCAGTAATTTAATCATCTCCTCCAAAATCCAATCTTCGTATGCGTGACCTACTCTTTTACAGATTCATTCTGACGGGTCTCTGATAAGGTGAATATTTTCATGGTGGGTCACTTTGGATTTAGTTATGGATTCCAGTTATTTCCTAGTAACTGATGATTAGCTGATTAGCACATCAATTGGGCAGTTTTCCAATCTAAAATAATGGGCTTTGAATCAAGAGAAGTTTGGAAGATTATAATTATCTATAACTTTCTCATACTTCCTCTAAAACCATGGGATGAATTCATCTTCTCCAGGGGATGTCATTCTAGTTATTTTATCTTGATAAAATTTGCAACTCTTTACGTGATTCAATTAGAATAATCAACATGCTGTTTTCAGTAAAAATATTTAATCATCATATGTACTATTTTTATTTGCTATTTCATTGTTATCTTTAGTGAATTTCTTTACATAATCCTTTTTTGTATCCTTTGCCATTTGTTTTTTACTTCTTTGTATCTTCCGTGGAAGACAATAAAATTCCATGCATAGCAGAACCATTGAATTGTACAGCATAGGAATGGTCAGCCCACCTTGTCTATGCCGACCATGAAGCCAGTCCATGATCATCCCATTTGCTTGCACTATATCCGTATTCCTCGATGCCTTTCCTATCTCAATACTTGTCCAAATACCTTTTAAATGTTATAGTTGTATCTTCCGTTACCACATCTTCTGGCAGCTCATTCCACATATTCACCATCATCTGTGAAAAATATGCCCCTCAGATCTCCATTAAAATTTTAACCTCTAATCTTAAACCAGTGCCCTCTAGTTCTGGACTCCCCTTCCTTGGGAAAAAAGATTCTGTCCATCTCGCATAATTTTATAAACCTCTACAAGGTCACCCATCAACCTCCAATCTTTCTTTATATTGAATGCCCTCCATTCCAGGCAACATCCTGCTAAACCTCTTGGCTGGCATCATGTAGCAATATCTTTACAACTTTCCATTACTTTCCTCTTTCTGTACTTAAAAAGCTTCCTCCAACATGCAATAATATTATTCTCCTCAACACCTCTGTGTTATGGGTTATTCAGAAGCTATAGAATTATGGAGATAGGAAAGATTAAGACAGACAAGAACCAGTCTTCAATATACAAAACCTGTTGTAATTGCAAACAGCAATGAATTGGAACTTACAAGGACAACTTTGTAAACAAAACAATACTGTCTAAAGAGCACAGACTGCCAGCTCACAACAGGAGACTGCTCAATTTGTAAAATGACATGTGTACGAGACATTATCATGTACATCCGCCAAATGTAATAACAATGGCTTATGTTAACCTGCACCCTCAGTTAAGTTATTCTGTGTAAGAAGGAACTGCAGATGCTGGTTTATACCAAATATATACATAAAATGCTGGAGTAACTCAGCAGGTTAGGCAGCATCTCTGGAGAAAAGGAATAGGTGACAGCTCCCAGACCAAATTTATTTTGTCACTTGGCACATCAAACATGGTGGTAGGCATCTTTGCTCTATCAATGATTGGGAAATTGTCCCCAGAGATTCAGCTCTCACAACACTATAGACAATAGGTGCAGGAGTAGGGCATTCGGCCCTTCGAGCCAGCACCGGCATTCAATGTGATCATGGCTGATCATCTCCAATCAGTACCCTGTTCCTGCTTCTCCCCATATCCCCTGACCGCTATTTTTAAGAGCCCTATCTAGCTCTCTCTTGAAAGCATCCAGAGAACCTGCCTCCACCGCCCTCTGAGGCAGAGAATTCCACAGACTCACCACTCTCTGTGAGAAAAAGTGTTTCCTCGCTCTGTTCTAAATGGCTTACTCCTTATTCTTAAACTGTGGCCTCTGGTTCTGGACTCCCCCAACATCGGGAACATGTTTCCTGCCTCTAGCGTGTCCAAACCCTTAACAATCTTATATGTTTCAATGAGATCCCCACTCATCCTTCTAAACTCCAGAGTGTACAAGCCAAGCTGCTCCATTCTCTCAGCATATGACAGTCCCGCCATCCCGGGAATTAACCTTGTAAAACTATGCTGCACTCTCTCAATAGCAAGAATGTCCTTCCTCAAAATTAGGGGACCAAAACTGCACATAATACTCCAGGTGTGGTCTCACTAGGGCTCTGTACAACTGCAGAAGGACCTCTTTGCTCCTATATTTGATTCCTCTTGTTATAAAGGCCAACATGCCATTCGCTTTCTTCACTGCCTGCTGTACCTGCATGCTTACTTTCATAGACTGATGTACAAGGACACCCAGATCCCGTTGTACTTCCCCTTTTCCCAACTTGACGCCATTTAGATAGTAATCTGCCTTTCTGTTTTTGCTACCAAAGTGGATAACCTCACATTTATCCGCATTAAACTTCATCTGCCATCCATCTGCCCACTCACCCAACATGTCCAAGCTGCATTCTCATAGCATCCTCCTCACAGTTCACACTGTCACCCAGCTTTGTGTCATCTGCAAATTTGCTAATGTTACTTGGAAACCCTTCATCCAAATCATTGATATATATTGTAAATAGCTGCGGTCCCAGCACCGATCCTTGCGGTACCCCACTAGTCACTGCCTGCCATTCCGAAAGGGACCCCGTTAATCCCTACTCTTTGTTTCCTGTCTGCCAACCACTTCTCTATCCATGTCAGCACTCTACCCTCAATACCATGTGCCCTAATTTTTCCCACTAATCTCCTATGTGGGACCTGATCAAATGCTTTCTGAAAGTCCAGGTACACTACATCCACTGGCTCTCCCTTGTCCATTTTCCTAGTTACATCTTCAAAAAATTCCAGAAGATAAGTCAAGCATGATTTCCCTTCGTAAATCCATGCTGACTCGGACCGATCCTGTTACTGCTATCCAAATGTTCGGCTATCTCATCTTTTATAAATGACTCCAGCATCTTCCCCACCACCGATGTCCATATAACCATATAACCATAACAGCACGGAAACAGGCGATCTCGGCCCTTTAAGTCTGTGCCGAACACCTTCTTTTTTTTCTTAATCTTTTTTTTTTTTTAACTACCCCTAGTCCCATCTACCTGCACTCAGACCATAACCCTCCATTCCTTTCCCGTCCATATACCCATCCAATCTATTTTTAAAGGATAAAATCGAACCTGCCTCCACCCCTTCCACTGGAAGCTCATTCCACACAGCTACCACTCTCTGAGTAAAGAAGTTCCCCCTAATGTTACCCCTAAACTTCTGTCCC
>CM075977.1:333187737-333279387 GCA_038087875.1 Malacoraja senta
AAGTCACAACATTCACTTTTATATGAAATCCTTCCTGTAGTGTGGCAACCAGAACTGTTAAAAAATACTCCGTGCAATCTAACCAATGTTTTCCTCAATTGCAACATGATGTCCCAAGTCTTTTACTCAATGCTCTGTCTTTGCAGGCAACTATACCAAATGTCTTCTTCACTACCCCATCTGCCTGTATCATCATGTCAGTGAGTAATGGACTTACACCCCAAGGTCCCTGTATACATAACACATTACTGCCATTTATTCTTCCAAAATTTGACTTCCCAAAGTACATTGCTTCACATTTGTCTGGATTTAATTCCTACTGCCACTGCTCTACTCAACTTTCCGGCTATTCCGTGGTCTGCTATATGCTTAGACAACCTATTTGGCAATCTACGCCTCCACCATTAACAATAGACAATAGGTGCGGGAGTAGGCCATTCGGCCCATCGAGCCAGCACCTCCATTCAATGTGATCATAGCTGAACATCCACAATCAGTACCCCGTTCCTGCCTTCTCTCCATATCCCTTAACTCCGCTCTCCCTAAGAGCTCTATCTAACTCTAACAATATCCACGTAACTTGCAAATTTATGATCAAACCACCTACATTCTTATCCAAGTCATATGTTACAAACAATAAAGGTCCCAGTACAAATCCTTGTGGCACATCACTTGTTAGAGACTTACCGTCAGCAAAACACCCATCCACTTTGTCCTCTTATCAACAAGCAAGTTGTATTGGAAACTGGATCCAACATGGATATTGTATGCCGTAACCTAATGGATCGGTCTACCATGCGATATATTGTTAAAAGCTCAGTGAAGTCCTTGTAAACCACATCTACCTTTACTGCCCTCATCAAGTTTCTTATCGATCAAATATATATATATATATTTAAATAATTAGTATTTGTTAAGAAACAGCAGTGAAGATGTTAATGGGTTGCATCCTAGTGTCTTACAAGGAGTAGCTACAAAAATATGTATAATTGGTTTCGAATTTCAGACACCTCTATAATTTTGAATAGTTCCCATCATTTTAAAGGGATCAAACTTGAATATGCTAAATGATGAAATGTGAAAAAATGGTGAACTATAGAGCAGGTAGCCTGACATAAGTAGCGGGAATGCTGCAATCAAATTTTATGGGTAAAACAACCAGACATTTGAAAAATAGTTGCATCATGGATGAAGAGTGAATGCAGACTGCTTTTTTTTTTAAATCTGAAGTTGTAACTTCAGAATAGATAAGGGGGAAATAATAGAAGTATTTGGATTTAAAAAATGCATTTATTGAGGCACTGTACCAGAAATTGTTATGGCTCTTGGGTCCTCTGTGCAATGGCGTGGATTAAGGATTAATTAACATGCTAAAAGGTAAATTATTTTTCATTGGCACGTTTTAACCTTTGAGGTAGAAAGAGGATCAATGTCTGGGCATCAATGCTTGCAATCTAAGTCAATGACATAGACAAGGTGAATTGATTGTAAAGCATGCAAAGCTAGGTAGAAGAGAAAGAATGGAGGTTAGAAAGGAATGTGGAAACGTTACCTGCATGTGCAAGACTGGTGGGTGGAGTACAAAATGTATAAAGCTTTGATAAGATCACACTTTGGGTATAATGTACAGTTCTCAGTTCTGATATCCTTACTTAAAGAAGAGTACATTGGCTTTAGAGGGTGTCTAGTGAAGCTTCATGAGACTTTTGTGGGATTAAGAGAATTATCTTTACCGGCTGTCTAGACAAGATCTATATTCTCTACAAAGTAAAAGAACAGCAGGTGATAGAGCACTGCACAGGATTCTTGTGATTTGTCAGGGTAGAGGTTGAGGAGTCCAGAGCAGAGGTTCCCAAACTTTTCTTTATGGCAAAAGCCTTCCAGATTTACCAGCTTCCAGGTATGATGAGCCGACATTTTATATTTTAACTTCTCAAATTATCATCTGCCTGTCACCACAGAGAATCATCTTCCTACAAACCTTACCCTCCCATACCCCCATTTCTCAATCCACTACCGTTACACAATTTTTCACGTTAACCCTATAGAAACATCAAATGTATCCTGAGAGTACTCCAGTACTATTTGGGAATCCTGCCACATAATTTCAGAGGAAGAGCTGAGATATTAAATACAGAAATGAAGAAATTCCTCATCCCGAGGGGTCGTAGATGTTTGGCTGTTGAGTATATTTCAAGGCCACGATCAATTATTTTTTAAATACTATGTACTTCAGGAGATGTGGGGGAAAGTGAGGAAAAGTGGAAGATGGAAGTCAGAGTTGAAGTGCAAGATCTGAGGTGATCTTATTGATTGGCAAAGTATTCACGAATGGTGGGATGAGCCACTCCTGGTCCTATTTCTAGTGTTATTGATCAAATAGATGACAGCTGAATCACAATAATGTCAGCAGTGCACTGGAGCTGTTCAATATGCCTGCACGCATCACCATATAGTATAATATCTAATCAGCCAAGCTTTGTGAGTATAGATTTTTTTTACTGTCTTGGCCCTCTATCTAAATTAACTTTATAGCCGTGTAGAAATGGTAATGAGACTCTGTTACAGTGGTTGGTCAAGTAAATTGATGTTCATTAAATAGAATGTTTTACTGTGTTTGAATAAAGAATTATGGATATGCAGGAGTGATTGCAACGCAGGAATCCCATCAAAACTCTTCTGATATTTCCTTGAAGCAGGAGTTTGAAGCTTGAATGGGTTTTAGCCTTCATTTTGAACCCCATGATTTTCCATTGTTATTCCGTTGTACGAGCAGACAACAGATGGAATGAGTCTGCTGGCTTCTACATCCATTGGGGGCATGAAGATTTCACAGTCGGGAATTAATTACTCTAGGCTTCTCACGGAATGATCAAGAATTAATGAACACAATTTATTACTGTAGTTGTATTGTGTGAATTGAAAGAGTGAACGGATGTCATTTACCAACTTTCAGTCTTGCTAATCTGCAATTGAAAAATAACAACCCTCTGACTTTTGACACAAGGATTTTAATTCAGTGAAATCTCCTTTCCATTTTTCTCCTATTTTTGAAAAAAAGAGTAGTCTGAATGAACTCTATACCAGCAGGAGATTTTAAACTAGTATGAGTTATAGAGTCATGGAGAGTGGAAACAGGCCCTTCGGCACGACTAGCCCACTCTGACCAACATGCCCCATCTACACGAGTCTCACCGCTTGGCCCATAACCCTCCACATCTGTCCTATTCATCTTCCTGTCCAATTGTCTATTAAATGTTGTGATAGAACCTGCCTCAACTACCTCCTCCAGTAGCTTGTTCCATACACCCACCACCCTTTGTGTAATAAAGTTACCCCTCAGGTTCCTGTTAAATCTTTCCCCCCTCACTTTAAACCTGTGTCCTCTGGTTCTCGATTACCCAACTCTGGCAAAATACTGTGCATTTACCTGATATATTCTGGTTATATAGTCCATGAGATATTGTGGATGAAAAATCAAACGCACATCCACTGTATCTGCAGCCTGACACGGTCTGAAATTTACATGAAATTTAGGCTGAATTTCAACCGTGTGTGAGATTTTGTGCGCGTTGTAAGGATCATAGTGCCAGATTTGGTGATTGTAAGGACAAGTTCGTAGGTGGGTACTTGGGGGTCCTTTCTTCTTCCCCTGTGGAGGTGAGGTGGGATGTACATGGTCCAGTGGTAGCCAGGCCAGCCTGGGTACTTGGAAAGTAAAATTAAAATAATTGTGACCACTCACCATTCCCTGCTTTATTCAAGATGGTGGAGGGAACAGGTGTTTGAGTATTTACAGACAAGAATCCTACACTGCCCAATTCTCTTCCTTACCACCAGTATGTTACCAACTTTAGAAGGGCAGGCATTCCCAGTGATTGGCATAGGAATCAAGAAATCATCCCTTGAAATTGCTCCCTCTTGACCTGGAGAAAATTCGATTTGTTTAATGGAAACATTAGTGGGTACATCCCAGCATTTAGCTTGGGTGTGCATTAACCGCCTATCATCTGCCTCTAGATGTTTTGTGCGTATGTGCTGAAGGTTGCGTTGATACTAAGTGCATTTGATTTTCTGTGACATGGCACCGGTTTCAGGAATAAAAATGCGGGCAGGTGTTGCAGCATTTGAGGAAAATGTACTAGGATATTATTTCAAAAGGGCAGCACGGTGGCGCATCAGGTAGAGCTGCTGGTTCACAGCGCCAGAGACCCGGGTTCACTCCTGACCACTCGTCCTGTTTGTGTAGAATTTGAATGTTCTGTCTGTAACCGTGTCGGTCTCCTCCGGGTGCTCTAGTTTCATCCCATATCCCAAATATGTGCGGGTTTGTACGTTAATTGACCTCTTGTAAAAATGCCCCTGATGTGTCAGGAATGGATGAGATGGTGGGATAATGGTGAACGATGGATGATGATTAGTGTGGACTCGATGGGCCGAAGGGCCTATGTCCATGTTGTATCTCTAAACTAAACAACATATTTTAGTAGTAAAAGAAGCTGCCTGTGGTACTATAATGCTCCCATTTAAATATGCAAAAACTTCCTTACCAGACAGCATATTTTAATAAACTGTTTTTTGAAGTGTTCAAAGAGAATTACTGCTTCTTTTGTAAATCTGAAATTTGATGATTTTTTTGTCCTTGACTTGGCCTAACTTCAACATTTTTCTTCTGCTTCAGTATTTGATATGCAAAAGGAAGCTGGAGAGTAAGAAGGAAGCTCTATTGATTCTCTCCAAGGAACTTGATACATGTCAACAGGAACGGGATCAGTACAAACTAATGGCTAACCAGCTAAGGGAACGCCATCAATCACTGAAGAAAAGGTACAGGGAACTCATGGTAAGCTCCTATTTAAATATGCAAAAACTTCCTTACCAGACAGCATATTTTATTAAACTGCTTTTTGAAGTGTTTTCTCTTTTTATGCCCAGACGTTATGTAGCTGAAAAATGTAATCTGGCAAATAGTACAAAGAGGCAGAGAAGTTTAAGCACCTTTTCCCATAAACCTAATAAGCCTGTTTTGTACTGAAAATAATATGGAGCTTTTTATGCTTATATTTAATGCCTGTAAAATATATTATCTTATTGTTTGAATTAATCACATTTTTTACCAAACCACATCATTCGCATCATCCACCGATAAATTCTCTCATGCTTTATTCTCCACGCATGTGGGGGGGGTGGGGGTAATGTTTGATAGCTAAAAAATATTGATTCATGCTTCATCATAATAATCCTTCTCTTTAAAGCATAAACATTGTTATAATTTCCATTTAAGATTGCCTTGGTTAAAAAGCGCAGAATTAACAATAATTCACATTCTCCTTACTGTGTTCAGTTTAAAAAAACTGAATAAAGATGAATTGAGGAATATCCATTCAATCCTCTTTAACAGTCAGTGGGTTCTATTACAGACTCAAATCAACTCACTTAATCTTCTGAGATCGGTTCTCTGCTTCTAGAGGGTAAAATAAAAAGCTAACTGCTGTAGAATATCTAATCTTATGCCCTACACTATATCCTAGACTGATTGTTTTTCTTGATGCATTTTTAATATCACAGCAGTCTTCAAATTATATTCCATGTAGTATTTTGTTAACTGATCTAACATGGAAGGTATTTTTCATCACTGTGAGGAGAAGATAATGTGTAATCTTGTTTTACTGAGGGCTTAATGTTTTGGGGTTATGCAGAACAGCTTTACCATCATTAGATTTGACTTGTAAATCTCTGGTGGAGGTTGTTGAAAAACCAGGATGAAGCTGGATGGTTTTGGATAATTAACAATCCAAATAAAGCCCATTGTAGTTCATGGTTTCACATGAAAATAACACACTGCAACATAAATGTGGCCTGCCATCATTTACAAAGAAACATAGAAACATAGAAAATAGGTGCAGGAGTAGGCCATTCGGCCCTTCGAGCCTGCACCGCCATTCAATATGATCATGGCTGATCATCCAACTCAGTTTATATTTGGAAATATAGTTTTACTTTTAGAGATACAGCGTGCTAACAGGCCCTTTGACCCATCAAATGCGAGCCAACCAATGATCACCGGTACACAAGTGCTATCCTACACACTAGGGACAATTTACAGAGGCCCAATTAACCTACAGATCTGCATGTCTTTCAGTTGTGAAAACACCCAGAGAAAACTCATCTGTAGGTGCTTTCTTGTTGAACCGCTCTATTGTGCCGCTCTAAATGTCTAGAGTTCATCACAGGTTCCTATATTGAATATTTACTAATTTTTAATGCATTATCACCTATTTCATCATCTTTACTTAGAAATTCTAGTGGACCAGTCTGTTTATATTTGACCAAATCACAATTGATAGCTTATTTGAGCTGATGATAAAAATGTGACTTCAGTTTCCATGCAAAGGACACATTCAATATCATAACCAGGATATTATTGGTCTAAACTTAAATTGCATATGCTTGTTTTTGGCATCACACAATTGGAAATTGACTTTAGCTGAAGTGAAATGCCATTAAAAAAAACTCTCTCCTGGTTGTTTCCAGTTTTGTCACATCACTCTGGAAATTTATCCAGGTACTATCGAAAGTGATTCATCCTTGCGTGCCTAATGCCAATTCAGTGTCAGCTTTTTCCACTACCTCATCTTTGTTCCCCCCTCCCCCTGAACCTAAGCTGGTTTTATCATGGAAAAGCAGCTCTATCTGCAGAGTTATTTTGTTGCTTTCAGCCTTGACTTTAATTACAGTGTCAATTATAATTGTATTCAATAATTATTGGAACCCATGTGTTCACCCAGTCTGAGCTTATTGATCAAGTGTGGTAGATTGCTGAATGCTAAGTACGCAGCTTTTGTATTCTAATAATCTTTTCGTTGAGGCAACTTACCATTAGCAAAATTGTCAATGTAGTTGTCTATTCTATTTATTCCTGTTTTGGTTCTACATTGGAAGATGGAAAGCTTTTCTGACCTTCACATCAAGGTTTCCATTGGCTTCTTATACTCAAGAGGACATCATTCTAAGGCCAAGCGTACAGTCACAAAGCATAATATTTTTGTGTACAATAGAATGAAATATTTTTGTAAATGCAATCATTGGATGCTTGATTTGATGTTTAGTTGAGTTTGGAAACAGGCCCTTTGGTCCATCGAGTTCGCGCCAACCTACGATCACCATACACTAACACATGCTAGCGACAATTTATAATTATACCAAGCCAATTAATCTACAAACCTGTATGTCTTTAGAGAGTGCGAGGAAACCAGAGATCCCGGGGAAAACCCACACAGTCACAGGGCGAACATACAAATTCCATACAGACAGGTCAGGATCAAATAGGTCAGGATCAAACCTGGGTCTCTGGTGCTGTAAGGCAACAACTGTACTACTGCGCCACCGTGCCACCCAAACACCATTAAAACAGGTCTCAAACAAAGGCATGAGGTGTCCTTCAACACTTGTTGAAGAGCACAAGTCTACCTGGGCGAGCCAGGGCGTACAAGGCATCCATCTTTAGGTTTTCATGCTATTGATGCTCCCTGACATCCCAATTTTCTCTCCAAACAAAGCTCCCACCATATTCCCTTATCTTATTTTCCACATTCAACCCCAGCGTCACAGAATGGCTACTGCATGGATGGAGCCCACTCTGCCCATCATTTCCATGTTGGCCCTATTTAAGAACAACATCTCACTTTTGTAATTTGTCCCACAGTCAAGCAACAGTTTTTTTTCAAATACTTATCCACGTCCTGTTATGTGCTGCGATTAAATCTGGCCATGCCTTTTAGTCCATAACCACTCACTGCATTAAAAGAGAAGTTATTCCTCATAATACTTACAGTTCTTTTACCATCACCTAGACCCATCAATACCTTTGGTTTCTCTATCGATGTTTATAATCTTCAGTTTTTAATTTATTCTCCCACCTCCTCTATTCCAATGAAAACAATCCCAGGTTCTCTGATTTGTCATTTAACTATATTGGTTAATATATTCTGCACCCTCTTGAATGTGCGGAATTCAGTGGCCAAACAAATGTTTTTTTAAATTTCATCATGACTTCTGTGCTCTTGCTTCTGATGCTTCTATTTATAAAAATCTGGATTTCCTCTAATGTAAAACACTCCTTCGGTACATGAGCCATACCATCCGCTCCCCAGAGTAGATTTTCTTTCTGCTCCAAGCTGAACCCCAGTTCCTCTCTTCCAATCCTCCTATTGTTCATGTGCCTATAACGTATGCTTGAATTCCCCTTTATGTTTGCTGCTGGTCTTCCTTCATACCCTCAAGATCACTATTATCTGTTTTGCAACCTCTCTAATTCCCCTGTAAATTTGCTCTTCAATATCCTTCCTACAGAATAATAGTAAGATTAAACGAGAACTTACCAGTTTGAAGTTTGATCTTTATTTTATGAGGAGTAACGTTGAGGGATTACGTGAAGAAGACCCCGTCCAGCCGCACACGCGTCAATCTTTCAAAGCAGCGGAGTGACAATCACAGACGATAATTACTGAAGTATGATAGTAAGATGCATAAAGACTTAGAACTACCAGCTTGATCCTTTTATGAGGGTGGGAGCGGAGGGCACGTAATCCCTCAACGTTACTCCTCATAAAATAAAGATCAAACTTCAAACTGGTAAGTTCTCGTTTAATCTTACTATTTTACTTCGGAGTCACGTGAGTGACTACGTGAAGATTTCAAAGCTCTGTGATTTCACACCGTGGATTCAAATCCAGGTGTTCACTGCATCGATTGACTCTATTTGAGGAAGCACAATCAACAATGCATAACCACAACATTTGAATGTAATCAGTTAATGGTTTTATTTATTTTAATAAAAGTAACAAAATTAGGCCCATTTATTATAATGGGGGATTTAATACTGTATCCAGCACGGCATCACCAAACCCTCTGAGATCTTTAATCTCCTTATGGTAATACTTGTGAAACATCTGTTCACTTGCCCATCCTGCTGCCGCGAGAATAAGGTCTATTGCACGTCTGAATCCCTGGCCGCTGATGTTGATGCCGCCCTGGTGGAATGAGATTTAATTTTATCAGTATCAATACCTGAATATCTCAACACCTGTTTCAACCATCGTGAAATTGTTTGTGTTGACACTTTCTTATGAGGCTTTTTATGACTAATAAAAAATGCCAATTCGGTGCCTCTTAAAACTTTTGTTTTTTCTATGTAACATTTCACAGTCGTGGATCTGTAGGATATGCTAAAAATTCCAACTTGCATCCTGTGAACCCAGGTTTACTTTGCTTCAGTAAATCATAGACATAGAATGTCACGGCATTTGGCCCTACTTTCATTCTATCAATTCTGAGTTTCTGTAATGTTTGAACTCTCTAAGCTGAAACTAATGCCATGAGCATAACCAATTTCATGGTGATTTGGGATAATGACAGAGTTTCAACTGGATTCCAATTCCTTAGCAACATCAGTACATCTTTTACATTCCAAATTTCTGTATACCTAGGTCTGGGAGGATTAGAGTTGAAAATTCCTTTCATAAACCTACAGACCCAAGGATGTGCTCCTATTGGAGTTTGTTCTGATTCACTGCTTAAATATGCAGAGAGTGCACTTCGTGCAGTATTAATTGCACTATAACTTAATTTTAATTCATAGTATAGAGTAGAAAGTAACTCTATTACATCTGAAATTTCTGCTGGGTTATATGCAATATGTTTCCCTGAACAAAACTCCTCCCATTTCTTTATATAGGAGATGTACTGCTTCTGGGTACTATTCCTCCAGGCTGCTGTCATAATATCCACCGTACGGTCTGATAATCCTTTCCAAGATATGGCCTTCTTAGAATCTGCAAATCAACAAACCAATACGATCATGTAAAGGATGTGGTTCATCAGTCACAGGGTGTACGAGCAGTTTAATCTGCTTTGGAATAACCATAAGGGGTTTTTTTTGTTGTTGATTATTTTTAACACCAGTGGGTACCATAGCTGTTTAGGCCAATCTGGTACTACCAAAATACCTGAGGCTGAATCTTGTTTAATTTTCTGTATGCATCTGTGGATTAAACAAAATGGCGGAAACGCATACAGAAACATACCACCCCAATGTAGCGAGAAAGCATCCACCGCTACTGCTCCAGGATCAGGTTCCCATGACACATACTTAGGCAACTCGTGGTTCAATCTTGATGCAAACAGATCAATTTCTGGCATTCCAAATTGTGTGATAATTTGTGTGAATATTTTCCGATTTAACATCCATTCTGTATTATCATTAAATTTACGTGATCTTTTGTCTGCAATTGTATTAATTTTTACCTGGTAAATATATTGCTGACAGCCAAATTTTTCTGGCAATACCCCAGGTCCAAATTTCATTTGCCAATTTATCACATGATTCTGATTTTATACCACCCATGTGATTTATGTATGCTACAGCTGTAGTATTGTCAACCTGTACCTGAACATGCACATTTCCCATATCAGTGCAATAAGCTCTAAGGCCGTAAAATGCGCCTAATAGCTCTAGGTAATTGATTCCCAGATTTTCCAGCAAAGGTACTTCATTCACATTCCACCTACCTCCACAGCTGGAAATCATGTTAGTAGCGCCCCAACTCAGCGCACTTACATCAGTCTGTAGAGTGACGGAAGGTGTTTCTACCAGAACTTTTCTGGAAGCATTAGAAACATTGTTAATCCACCATTCTATTTCTGTAATGGATTGAATTGTTAATTTCATGGGCCTGTCAAAATGCCCTCTATTCATTTTTAACGCTTGTACCTTAGCTCTCTGTAAACATTGATAATGCAATGGTCCAAACGTGACCGCTGGAAACACTGCAATTAATTTGCCTAGCAAGCTTGCCACTTCTCTAATTGAAGGTGTGTCCTCGTTAATGAGTTTTATGCAACCTTCAATTAACTGCAGCTTTTTATCTTTTGGCAAAGTGATTACCATGTGTTCGGAGTTAATTGTGAACCCTAGGTAATCAATCTTTTTGCTTGGTAACAATTTAGATTTTTGTAGGTGAATAATGAAACCTAATTTCTCAAAATGTATTTGACTCTGGATACTGACAATTTTGCAGCAGCCAAAGTGTCCCCTACAATGAGGATATCATCTAAATAACCCATTAATACATGGCCCTCAGCTCTTAACAGAGCTAAAATTGGTTTGAGCAATTTAGTGAATAATCTTGGTGCTGAAGTCAGACCATTGGGCAATGCTTTAAATTGCCATAACTGACTCATCCATCTAAATTTCAAATATCTTTGATCATTACCATGCATTGCCACAGAATAATATGCATCTTGCAGATTTATGCTTGCCATGTAGCAATTTTCTGTGATTAGCTGAATTGCATTAGTAAATGTTTCCATTTTGAAATGTTTATATTGTACATAAAGGTTAAGATTTGTCAGATCCAATATGATTCTACATCCACCATCCTTTTTTGTTCTTGGAAAAATATTTGATACAAACTGATGGTGTTGTTCTACTGACTTCTCTATTACCCCCTTTTTGGTTAAAGTTTCTAATTCTCCTTTGATCAACTTATTCTCTTCTTTTGAGAAAATTCGTGACCAGTTTGAATTTTCTTGCCTTGGAGGATCCAAATGTGGATAGAACTCAATTTTGAATCCTACAATGCTGTTTAGAATAAATAAATCATTTGTCTTCCTTACCAGACCAGGACCCCCTACCTCGGGGTTTGCCACCGGCCATTGTTGTCCCCTTCTGGTAGGCATATTGTAACCTCCACGTATCCCCGGTGCAGCACGCCTACGTGTATACGAGAATGATCGACTTGTTCCTTCTCCAGCACCAGCATTCCGCCTGTAGGGATACTGCCTTCGTACTGCTCTGCTCAGCATTGGTGGTCGCATCATCATACCACTCAGGTTTTTTTTTTTTTTTTTTTAAACTCTCCAAACAGCAGATTTAGGCATTTGTATGTTGGTTGGTTTGCAGAGCCCTGCATTCTTAGGATGAATATTTGGTCTTATTGCATTTTTACGAATACAATTTATTTGAAAGTGCGCACTACACATCAGTGCTAAAGCATCTTGTTGTGAATCTGATACAAAATCATCATCCAATCCTCTGGCAAATGCCGTGATGCCTGACCCCAGCAATTTCAATACATGTTGCAATTTCAATTCTTGTGAGCGTAAACCAATGCTCAAATAACCCCATATCAAGTTATTCACGGCTGGAACTGTCAGCACAATTCTCCGAGGCTCATACTGTTTCATAGTCTCATCCATAGTTACTTCCTGGAGCTGATGGGAGAGTAGATAATTTATAGTCATTGCTATTTCATCCCTCAAAGGTTCCCCTTTTATTCTAGGAACAGCAAACTTTTGTGCTAGTCCAGGAACTTTCAGCTCTGATAATGGGCTCTCATCCTCATAGAATTCATCTTCTGAATCTAGATGTTCCTATTCAGGTTTGGAAAATTCTGGCTCCCCTGTTTCAGGTAAGTCTATGCCAGATTCCCCCTGCGCGGGCTCTCTTATAGGCCCACGGATAGGCAGCCCTGTTTCAGGTGCTGCTGGCGCTGGCTCAACTCTAGGCCAACGCTTCATATTTTTCCCTATTAGGAACTTTCGGTGCTGGCACATAAGTACGTTTGTACTGTCTTTTTTGAGACATTTCTGGTACTGGCTCTTCAGTAGGCCAGCACATATACTGCCTTTTTTCAGGCATTTCTGGCACTGGCCCTCCTGTAGGCCAACCACTGTAATAACTTTGCACAGTCATTTCTGATGGCTCTCCTGTAGGCCACCCTTGTGCCTGTCCCAACCAAGGCACACCCTGTGCTGTATCCTCCATTGGCCAACACCGACCTGATTCCTCCTGTGGGGTTCTTTGTAAATCATTCCCCATCAGGAGGTCTAAACTGGCGACCCTTGCAGCCATAACGTTTTCTGCTGCAGGAGGGTATACCTCCGGGTCTGACTCATCCGAGTCTACAGGTCGGGCCGACTTTTGTCCTGCCTTGCGCCCCGCCGCCAGCGGTTTAATGACACATTCGACCGTAACGGGAGTTGATGGCTTCGATGCCACTGCCTCCTCTTCCTGACGCCCGCTACCCTTAGCATCGGGGGTTTTACCTGCGGTGCGTCCCTGGCCTCTCCTTCCCGTACGCCCTTTCTCCATTCTGAGTTTGTGTGGACCTCTGCCTACACGTCTGAGCGGGAAGAAAAGCGCCCTGTAAGTAAAAACGAAACCACTTACCTTGTCCGATTTTTGCTTTAAATTTGCTTTACTCACATGCGTCTGATCGATAATGACGCGTGTGCGGCTGGACGGGGTCTTCTTCACGTAGTCACTTACGTGACTCCGAAGTAAAATTCTAGATATCTCACGTAACTGGTGTATGCCTTTCACACTCTCATGTAACTCTCATCTTAAAACGCTATATAATTTCTAGGTCCGTGACGGTTTATAGAGTCATACGGCATGGAAACAGGCCTTTCGGCCCACGCCAACCAGTGGGCACCTATCCATGTTAATCGCATATTCTAACACTTGGCCTGTAGCCTTCTAGCCCTGGGCCATTTCAATGCTTGTCAAAATGCTTTTTAAATGCGATCAGCAACTCCACTTCCATCACTTTCACTGGCAGTGCACTTCGGGTAATCACCACTGAGTGATAAAGATTCCCCTCAGAATCAGATCCCCTGTCAACCTCTTACCCCTTCCCTTAAATACCTGTCCTCAAATCTTATTCACCTCTGGTAAAAGGAAAACTTTCATGCAATCTACCCTATGTATACCTATTATAATTTTACATACCTGAATCAAACCCTTTTTAATTTCCTCCGCTCTAGGAAAAACAGGCCCAGGTTCTCCAGTATCTCCCCATAACTGAAGCTTGAGCTGGCATTTGGAATTCCCAATTAGCACTTATCACATTTTCAAAAATTACGTTTATTCCTGATTGCTACACCTGCCCTTCCACAGTGATCGATATTTTATTCTCCATTATATTTAGTTTATTTTTACTTGGTTATATAGTAGTATACAGTCCAAACCTTGCCCATCTATTACACAGTGGCATCTTTCTTTGATGGCACTGAAACAAATATTTTTCTGCTGCTGATTCACTTCATGAATATTACTGGTAATGATGTTACACCAATTTAGTGGTAAGACAGGCCTTAATGAAGAAGTGGAGACAGCAGATACATGGGTAGGATAGGTTTAGAGGGATATGGCCAAACGCAGGCAGGTGGACGAGTGTCGTTGGTCAGCATGGGCAAGTTGGGCCAATGAGCCTGTTTCCATGTTGTATGACTCTATGTCTAACTGGTAGCACTGAAGAAGTCAGACTGCTTCTGTGGAAAGGAAGGGAGTGAATATTTAAGATTAATGCCTCTGTATCCACTGATACTGCTTGACCTGCTGAGTGTTTTTTGATTTGATGTTAGATATCCAGCATCTGCAGTTTATCAATTTAGACCTCTGTCGAAAGTAGAAAGTATTTCAGAAAGTATTTTTTATACCCTCGCCCATCCACATATTGCCTCTTAAAAAAAGTTGGAATTAGAAAGCCACTCGTAACTTTACTGGTGAGAATGATCTATGTGTAAGACATTTGGATTCAGCTTGCATCGTGTAATAGAAATGCTTTATCTAGTAAAACTTGAGGCCCTCAATTATGAGATGCCGATGCAGTGCATATAATGCGCACAAATGAGTCATATGAATTCTGGTCATGCTTCACACTGCATGCAAATATTAACTTGAGTCCTGCTCATGTCATGGAAAGCTGCTTTATTCTCTTTTGAGACTGACTACGCGTCATACATTTTAAAAATCGGACATGATCAGAGTGTTGGTAATCCACACTTTATGCACTGACATTTAATATAATTGTGCTGCATTCGATATTAGATCAGGAAAACTGCTTCAATTGCCAGGTACAGTAAATGATTGGTATTTTTCTATTTTTAATAGTAACATTATTAAAATGGACTCTTTTTTGATGATGAGAAGAAAAGCCACTGCATTGTTTATTTTATTATCTTGTTTACTTTGTTCCTCAGGGATCAAAAGGAAAATGACTTTCCACAATTGTTTTCCTAATTCTTTTCTACTTTTTAATTCCTTCCACATCCCTTCTATGATTTGATTAGTTCTCAGGCTATTTTAAACCGTGTTTAATGGGGTTAGTGAGTACCTGGAGGAAATTGTGATGTGATTTGAAACAGGTAATTCTTAGCTTTAGGGCTTGGGATTGACTGGCATCTACTTTGATGTTCCTGGGATCTGTGGAAATCTTGGAATTGGAGGGTGTTTGGAGAGGGGGTGAAATGCAAGAACACTACCAAGATGTGGGGGGAATGCGTGGTGTAATATGGAATAGTGATTAGTGAACCCACATGTGCACAGAATGTGAGTTGTCAGAAAGATACTGAAAATACCCAAAAGATAATGAAGATGACCAAAAGAGACGGAATGTCACCCATGGAAATACAATTAAGATGGGATGGAGTGGACTAAGAACATTTAAGATCCCTGATGCTCAGCAGATCTATTGAGTGGAGGGAACATGGGGCAGGAAATGGGAGAAGAGAGCTTCTGTGAGAGGAGATAGTCCAAGCCACATCAGAGCTGCTGGGTACAGTATTTAACTCTGTAGCACAAGGTGGGACAGTGGGAAAATCAAGTGGCAAGTAAAAAGGAAGCTAAAAAACCTGCTCGAGTTTGGGGTTGGCCTCCTCCAAGATATATTTTTGGGTGTTTCAGGAGCAGGATTCAAGCTTCTGATCGGGCGTTCACATTGGCCACATACACTTCACTGCCATCTTCATCTGACTTCTCTTGGCAGCATCAATGGACAACTCTCCCTCTGGCCTCTGGTGATTTTTCTTGTTCAGCCTCTGGCTTGCTAATGGTCATAATGCCACATACGTTTTTGAAGGATGTATATCCTATCCTACTCTCTTCAGCCCTGGTGATGCCAATATCTGAGCTGCTGCTTTACAGGGTCTGGTGCCCAATGCCCTCAGTTCCTGCTCCCCCTCCTCAACATTTATTGTATAATACTTGTTTATGTGTGCGATTTGGAGTACGTACAATATTAAGTGAGTCTCTACCAAGAACTACAAGACACCAGGAAGAAAGTAACAACGAAAAGTTCATGGTGCTTTTATGCCTCCATTCTAGAGAGATGAAGGGCACCCACAGCAGCATCATAGAGAGAGGATTTACCTGTTCATACTGCCTAGATCCCTTATACTCTTTCAGTTCAGAGGAAAGAGTTCCATCTGAAATTTGACTGTCCATTTCCCTCCACAGATACTGCCTAACCTTCTGAGTTCCTCCAGCTGGTTGTTTGAATCTGATTCGCATTACTTACTTAAATACACAAGTAATTGTATGATATTATTTTCTGCCATAAAAATGATATATTAAGTTAATAGCATGCTCATTTAATATAGTGGCTCTTATTGTACCTTATCTAAAGATATTTCTTTAAGAATTTCATTGACTTTAGTTTGGAGATACAGTGTGAAACAGGCCCTTCGTCCCACTGATTCCATGCCGACCAGCAATCACCCGTACACTACTTCTATCCTACACACTAGGGTCAATTGTTTTTAACGGAAGCCAATTGACCTACAAAACTGGACGTCTTTGAAATGTGAGAGGAAACCGGAGCACCCGGAGAAAACCCACCTGGTCACAGGGAGAACGTGCAAACTCCGTACAAACTTCACCCTTTGTCAGGATCAAACCCAGGTTTCTGGAGTTGTAAGGTAGCAACTCTACCACTGTGCCACTGTGCTGCACCTTATTTATTTTACAATAATTATTTATGTTCACAGAGTCAGTACAGAGTTGTGTTGGTGGCAGTGCAAAACAGAAAGCACACAGTTAAAAACTAAAATATAAGATCAGGCTGAAAATGCCCCATTTCTTGATGTGTACTCTGTACTCTGTTATTGAAGTACTATGCCAAGTGCATCAGAACTGAGAATGTACTATAACCATAAAATCTAAAGTGTGTTTGAGGTATTGGAAAAGTTAAGCAATCAGCAAGATTGGTTTCAAGTAAAATTGCTTTAATTAGGTTGAATTGTTTATTTCACATTGTGAGTACATTTCTGCAAGCTTGGGAACGTGCCCAAAACCTGCTGCACAATCCTCTTTTGCTTCCTTTGCTACCTACTTCCAATTCATTCATTAAACTTATTTTGTGCATAGCAGAGAGTGTTTTTAATGATTAACAGTAACTGGTGCAAGTTAACATCTCACTTGAGGATCAGCATCCATGGTAGAAGTAAATAACTAAATAAACATACTCCCCCCACTCCGTTTTCTTTTCTCTTAACATTTTACAGAATCTAACCAACTTCCCTCGGATTAGATTCCCTATTTTGTCTTCAGAGCCCAGACTGTGTTGTTACAACAAATAGACTAAATCTCTTTTATGCTATATTTTATCTATTCAATCACTTACTACTTTTTATTAAAGCAAAAAGGGCCTGTCCCACTTACGCGACTTTTTTGGCGACAGCCGGCACCTGTTATAGGTCGTTACAGGTCGCTGGAAAATTTCAACATGTTGAAAATCCAGCAGCGACCAGAACAAGGTACGACTCTTTGGGCGACTACTCACGACCATACAGGCTTTACCCCACGACATGTCGCCAGGGTGTCGCCTGTATGGTCGTGAGTAGTCTCCTCAGTCGTGCAAAGTGTCGCAGCATCTTTCTGGTCACCTTTTGGGAATCCTGTACCAGCACTTGCAAGTCTCTTTGCACTTCCAATTTTTGAATCATCTCCCCATTTAGAAAATAGCCTATACCTTTATTCCTGCATGACTGTACACTTTGCTAAGCTGTATTCCATTTGCACCTTCTTTGTTCACGCTCCCAACCTGTCCAAGTCCTTCTGCAGACACCTGCTTCCTGAACACTACCTGCTCCTCCACCTATCTTCATATCATTCGCAAACTTGGCCACAAAGCCAACAATTCCAGCCCTTGTGTTTGAATAGACTGCCAAATGCTCACTGGGTTGTTTTCTCACAATTGAAGAACGGCATCAGGAGTGATTTAACTGAGGGCTGGCAATATCTATGGATAAACCACCAGAGCACAAACCTTAAGAATGAAGAAGACATTTTGAATCAAATAAATGAAGTGACAGAAAATGGAAACCAGAAGAAACTATGAACATGAAAGGACTAAAACTAGAAAACAATTAATATAACACAAAGGAGCAAATGAAAATCAGCTGCAAAGTAGGTATAGGGATGAAACAAGACTCATAAAAAAACCCTATGATGAAAGGACGCGAATGGAAGGTCAATAGTGAATATTTGATGAAGTATAGTAAAACAAATAGGTGAGATAAGATTCAGTAAACCAACTAATGTTGGCATTGAAGATAGACACAGAAAGCTGGAGTAACTCAGCGGGACAGGCAGCATCTCGGGAGAGAAGGAATGGGTGATGTTTCGGGTCAAGACCCTTCTTCAGACTGGTTAGGGATAAGGGAAACAAGAGATATAGACGGTGATGTGGAGAGATAAAGAACAATGAAGGAAAGATATGCAAAAAAAGTAACGATGATAAAGGAAAGGCCATTGTAAGCTGTTTGTAAGGTGAAAATGAGAAGCTAGTACGACTTGGGTGGGGGAGGGATAGAGAGAGAGGGAATGCCGGGGCTACCCGAAGTGAGAGAAATCAATATTCATACCTCTGGGTTGTCAAATGCCCAAGCGAAATATGAGATGATGTTCCTCCAATTTGCATTTAGCCTCACTCTGACAATGGAGGAGACCGAGGACAGAAAGGTCTGTGTAGGAATGGGAAGGAGAATTAAAGTGTCCAGTAACTGGGAGATCAGGTAGGTTCAGGTGGGCTGAGCGAAGGTGTTCCGCTGATTTTCACCTGTTGTCAAAACATCATTTTTTCACCTCCGCAACATTGCAAAAATCAGATCGTTCTCTCACACCCCGCGCTGCTGAAAGACTCATCCATGCCTTCATCTCCTCCCGACTGGACTACTGTAACTCTCTTCTTTTCGGAATCAATTCCAGCAGCATCAAACGACTCCAACTGGTCCAAAATGCAGCCGCTCGACTCATTACCCACACCAAATCCTGGCACCACATCACCCCAGTTCTCAAAGAACTTCACTGGCTTCCCATTTCCCACCGGATCACCTACAAAATCCTGGTCCTCACCTACAAAGCCATCAACAACCTGGCCCCCCCTTATCTCATTGACCTCCTCTCCCCCTACCAACCCTCACGGTCCCTCAGATCCACATCAGCTGGTCTCCTCTCCACTCCGAAATCAAACCTCTGCACTTTTGGAGGCAGAGCCTTCTCCAGGGCAGCTCCCAGGCTCTGGAATTCCCTCCCACAACCGGTCCGAAATTCTGAGTCCCTCACCATCTTCCAGTCCCGCCTCAAGACCCATCTCTTCACCTCTGCATACCCTTAGTCCCATGTTCCCCTCCCCTCTGTCTTACTGCTCTATTTTGTTTTGTTTATTCCTGACTCTCAATTGTAAAGCGACTTTGAGTCCTGAAAAGCGCTATATAAATAAAATCTATTATTATTATTAAAACGATCGCCCAGTCTGCGTTTGGTGTCGCCGATGTATAACAGTCCACATCTTGAACAACGGATACAGTAGATGAGTTTGGAGGAGGTGCAAGTGAACTTCTGCCTAACCTGAAAGGACTGTCAGGGTTCCTGGACAGAGTCGAAGGAGGAGGCATAGCGACATGTGTTGCATCTTCTGCGGTTGCAGGGGGAGGTACCTGCGGAGGGGGTGGTTTGGGTTGGAAGAGATGAATTAACCAGGGTATTGTGGAGGGAACGGTTTCTGAGGAAGGCGGAAAGGGGTGGTCAAGGGAAAATGTGGCTAGTGGTGGGATCCCTTTGGAGGTGGCGGAAATTTTGGAGGATTTTGTGTTGTGTGCGATGACTGATGGGGTGGAAGGTAAGGACTAGGGGGACTCTGTCTCTGTTATGACTAGGGGGAGGGGGAGCAAGGGCGGAGCTGCCGAGGAAATTCAGAGTACCGAGGAAACACGAGTGAGGGGCTCATCTATGATGGGAGAGGGGAACCCCCGTTCCCTAAACAATGAGGACATCTCGACCCGAAACGTCACCTATTACTTCTCTCCAGAGATGTTGCCTGTCCCGCTGTTACTCCAGCTTTTTGTGTCTATCTTCAGTTTAAACCAGCATCTGCAGTTCCTTCTTACTCATGTTGGTATTGCATGTGCATTAAAACATAATAGGGCCAAATTCAGAGATGTCTAAGAAAAAGAGCAGTGTGATCACATAATGTGATTGTTTTACTCTTATTGAGGGCAGTGCAGCAAATCAACTTCACACCACTAATTGCTCATTTCAAAATCTGGTCAGTGATATTGGGGTTGTAGACTGTAAGCATCAGATTCAAATTTAGATTAGTTTATTGTCATACACACGAGGGTGCAATGAAATTCCTTCTTCAGTTAAAAATGGCGGCGGTGGAAGCAGATTCATATGACAACGACTCCTTATAGCGAGTCGGCTTCAATTGCCGACTGCCGTAAATTTCCACCTTGGACGAGGCCTGGACCTACCACCCGACGAGGGACCACTGGAGGGTCGCTCCGATTGCGGTGGTCTGCGGCGTTTGGCCGTTTCTGGCCGTGCAACGATCTTCAGCTGACGGCTGTCGCCCTGCGGCCTACATCGCCAGCTGCTAGAACCCTGCACGCTGCCCGGAGAGGACGCTGGCGTTGACTGTTCGCCGCTTCTCCACCCGCCATTCCACCCCCCCCCTCTTTTGTAACCTGTCTGTTACCTGTCTGTGCACCATCGACGCTGGACACCTCTCTGCACCTGCACTGCTGGACGCCTCGCTGCACCTGCACGCTGGATCCTCTCTGCACCCGCACCCTGGACAGCCTCTCTGCACCTGCGCCGCTGGACGGCCCCTGCACCTGCGCTGCTGGATGGCCTCTCTGCTCCCTCACTGCTGGACACCTCGCTGCACCCACTCTATTGGACGGCCTCTCTGCTCCTTCACCTCTGGATACTCTCTCCACCTGCATCGCTGGATGCCTCACTGCACCCGCACCGCTGGACAGCCTCTCTGCGCCCTCGCTGCTGGACACCCCTCTTCGCCTTCTCTGCTGGACACCTCTCTGTGCCCTCACCGCTGGACAACCTCTCTGCTGCTTCCTGCAGTTGCTCGGGCTCCTCATGCTCAAATACTCGGCTCTGCGGCTGACTGGTCTCTTCAACAATTACATCCCATCCTGCATCCCAATCATTAAACAGTTTGGACTTCTGCGTCGACCCCGTTACATCCACAGAGGCTCTCGACGCAAACTTGTTTGCTTCAGCCACGGACATTCCATTCCATCCATCTGCTCACTACCACGCTCTGCCCCCCCTCAACCGTGTCACCCCCCATCCCAGCTGACCACATGCACTGTCAACTGGGACAACCTCAGATCTCTCCAGCCTGCCCCCATCCCTCCACCCTCTCACAATGCCAACTTTGCCCTCCTCAACACCCGGTCGCTCAACAACAAAGCCCTTGCCCTCCATGAACTAATCCTTGACAACACTCTTGACTTCCTTCTGCTCACTGACACCTGGCAACAACCCAATGTCTTCTTCTCCCTCAATCAAGCATCCCCATCTGGATTTAATTATATCTCCAAACCCCGCCCCTCCCGCCATGGAGGTGGCCTCGCTGTTATTTTCAACCAGAACTTTCCGATCGCTGAACTCATCCTCCCCCCAGTAGCATCATTTGAACTCCTCGCCTTCAAAGCCCTTTCCTCCATGACAGTCATCCGCATTTACCGGCCACCTAAACCAAACCCCTCCTTCCTATCTGACTTCACTGAACTCCTCACACTTGCCTCATCTCTCTCCCCACGTCTGCTGCTACTTGGTGACTTAAATATTCATATGGACTCCCCCACCTGCAAGCTCGCATCTGAATTCGCTTTTTTACTTGACAACTTCTCTCTCACTCAGCACGTCACCTTTCCCACTCATGACAAAGGTCACATCCTTGAACTGGTCTGCTCCACAAATCAACCGGTACTCGACCTCCATCCATGCCTCTTCCCCCTCTCTGATCATAAGCTTATACGGTTCACCATCCTTTCTCCGATACCTCGCCCCCGCTTCCTGCGAGAAATCACCTTCCGTAATCTAAAATCCATCAACCCCCACCATCTCTCTGACCTGCTCTCCACCACTCTCCCCCTGGACTCAACCCACATCTCACCTGATGATCTCACAAACCATCTCAATTCCACCTTGTCTACCTGCCTTAACACTCTGGGTCCACTCAAAACAAGAACCGTAACTTTTAATAAATCTTCACCCTGGTACACATCTGCACTTCGTAAGCTGAAACAGACTGGTCGCCGACTTGAATGACTCATAAAGAAATCATCTCTCACAGTCCACCATGAAGCTTACAAACTCCACCTCACTGCCTACAAAGATGCCCTCATTGCTGCTAAATCTGCCTACCTCTCCTCCATACTCACCGACCCCTGCCTAAACCACAGAACCCTCTTCTCCACAGTGTGCAACCTCCTCAAGCCTCGAGCCAACACTCTCCCTACCTCCACTCTGGATCTCTGCAACTCATTCCTCCACTTTTTCGCTGACAAAATCAGCACCATCTATCAATCTTTATCCCCTGTACCCGACTCCCCAGCATCTACTCCACCACCTACCAAGGCCCCTCCTTTCAACATCTCCACTGACCTCCTTACCCCTCCTCCACACTGCTTCCTCTCCCAGTTTGACCCGGTCACCCCTACTGAAATCTCCAAACTTATCAACTCTTCCAAACCCACTACCTGCTCCCTCGACCCTCTCTCCACTCCCCTGCTGAAGTCCTGCCTCCCTGCTCTCTGCCCCTACCTCACTAATCTCTTCAACTCCTCATTGTCCCAAGGAATTGTCCCCTCTGCTTTCAAAACTGCTGCTGTCACACCAATCTTAAAGAAACCTTGTCTTGATCCCTCCTCTCTCATTAACTACCGCCCTATCTCAAACCTCCCCTTTCTTTAAAAAACCCTGGAGCGTATCGTTGCGTCACAACTTCATTCCCACCTCCTCGCGTATAACCTATTCGAACCCCTCCAATCTGGCTTTCGCCCCTTCCATAGCACAGAAACTGCTCTCCTCAAAGTCCTCAACGACCTCCTCACCTCTGCTGACACTGGTTCCCTCAACATCCTCATCCTCCTCGACCTGAGTGCAGCCTTCGATACCGTGAACCATAACATCCTGCTTACCAGACGTAAAGACCTTGGCATTGAAGGTTCTGCACTCAGCTGGCTCCGTTCCTACCTTTCCAACCGATCCCACTTCATCTCTCTCCATAACCACACCTCTGCCACAGCCACTGTCACTCAAGGCGTTCCCCAAGGCTCCGTTCTCGGTCCCCTCCTCTTCATCATCTACATCCTCCCCCTTGGTCATATACTCCATCACTTCAACCTGGACTTCCATTGCTATGCTGATGACACCCAGATCTATCTCAGCACCAAGTCCCCCCACCATATCTCCCTCTCCCATATCAACTCCTGCCTGTCAGCCATCAAATCTTGGATGCAACTCAACTTCCTTAAATTAAACAGTAACATAACAGAATTTCTCCTCATTGGCTCCAAATCAACACTTACCAAAATTAACAACCCCACTCTCACTATTGACGGCACCACTGTCTCCCCATCTCCTCAGGCCCGCAACCTTGGCGTGATCTTTGACTCAACCCTCTCCCTTGAGCCTCACATCCGCCATGTTGTCAAAACATCATTTTTTCACCTCCACAACATTGCCAAAATCAGACCCTCTCTCACACCCCCCGCTGAAAGACTCATCCATGCCTTCATCTCCTCCCGACTGGACTACTGTAACTCTCTTCTCTTTGGCATTAATTCCAGCAACATCAACCGACTCCAACTGGCCCAGAATGCAGCCGCCCGACTCATCACCCACACCAAATCCTGGCACCACATCACCCCAGTTCTCAAAGAACTTCACTGGCTTCCCATTTCCCACCGGATCATCTACAAAATCCTGGTCCTCACCTACAAAGCCCTCAACCACTTGGCCCCCCCTTATCTCACTGACCTCCTCTCCCCCTACCAACCCTCACGGTCCCTCAGATCCACATCAGCTGGTCTCCTCTCCATTCCGAAATCCAACCTCTGCACTTTTGGAGACAGAGCCTTCTCCAGGGCAGCTCCCAGGCTCTGGAACTCCCTCCCACATTTGATCCGAAATTCTGAATCCCTCACCATCCTCCAGTCCCGCCTCAAGACCCATCTCTTCACCTCTGCATACCCTTAGTCCCATGTCCCCCTCCCCTTTGCATCTCTATCTTACTGCTCTATTTTGTTTTGTTCTTGACTCTCCATGTAAAGCGACTTTGAGTCCTTGAAAAGCGCAATACAAAATAAATGTATTATTATTATTATTATTATTCTCATGAAGCTCACACAGTAAACGATACACCTACCCAGGGACACGGATGGAGCCTCTGGCTGCAACAACTGTGGCAAGTGCGTCCAGCTTCAGCTCCTAAAGGACCGTGTTGGGGCACTGGAGAAGCAGCTGGATGACCTCAGGGCCATCCTGGAAAACGAGAGTTTCCTGGACAGGACCTACAGTGAGGTAGTCACGCCGAGGATACGGGAAGAACCAAGGTGTGTGACGGAGGGAAAGGGTGGAAATCGTGGAGTGCAGGAGACTCAGGTGGCTGTGCCTAATGAAAACATGTACGCCCTCTTGGGAACTGTCCGGGGAGACGATGTTTCCAGTCCGAGCGGCGGACATGTCGGTGGCTATAATCCTAGAGATGGGACTCGACCGGCGAGACCGACATCGGGCAGAGCCCTAGTGGTGGGTGACTCCATTGTCCGAGGAGCAGACAGGAGATTCTGTGGCGGCAGACGAGATGCGAGGATGGTCTGTTGCCTCCCTGGTGCCAGGGTTCAGGATGTCACGAGCCGAATTCAGAACATCCTCGAGATAGAAGATGAACAGCCGGCAGTAGTTGTACACGTAGGGACAAACGACATCGGGAAGAAGAGGAAGGAGGTTCTCCAACATGACTTCAGAGAGTTGGGAAGAAGACTGAAATGCTGGACTTCTAGGGTGGTTATCTCTGGATTGCTTCCAGTACCTCGTGCTAGTGAGGACAGGAACAGGGAGATAGGGGATCTGAATGTGTGGCTGAGGGGCTGGAGCAGGGAGCAAGGATTTAGATTTATAGACCACTGGGATCTCTTCTGGGGTAGGGGTGACCTGTACAAAAGGGACGGGTAACACCTTAACTGGAGGGGGACCGACCTTCTGGCAGGCAGGTTTGCTAGGGCTACATGTGTGGGTTTAAACTAAATAGTGGGGGGGAGGGATTGACAATTTGGGAGTATAAAGATGTTGAAGGGAAAGTGGCTGCAGGAAAAATTACAAAAGATTCTCGAATTAAAGGGAAGGAAAGCTCGAGAATGGACAACAGAGTAAGGTCAGGGCCAATTGCGAGCGGTTCGAGGGGGGAAGTGAATATGGAGGTCAATGTGCTGTATATGAATGCACGAAGTATAAGGAATAAAGTGGACAAACTTGAAGCTCAGTTAGAAACTGGCAAGTTTGATGTTGTGGGAATTACTGAGACATGGCTGCAAGAGGGCCAGGGCTGGGATCTGAATATTCAAGGGTATACGTCCTATCGAAAAGACAGACAGGTGGGCAGAGGGGGTGGGGTTGCCCTGTTGGTGAGGAATGAAATTCAGTCCCTAGCAAGGGGTGACATTGAAACAGGAGATGTGGAGTCAGTATGGATAGAACTAAGGAATTGTAAGGGTAAAAAGGCCCTAATGGGACTAATCCACAGGCCCCCAAACAGTAGCCTGGACATAGGGCGCAAGTTCAATCAGGAGTTAAAATTGGCATGTAGCAAAAGTAATGCTGTGGTTGTTATGGGAGATTTCAACATGCAGGTAGACTGGGAAAATCAGGTTTGTACTGGACCCCAAGAAAGGGACTTTGTAGAGTGCCTTTGTGATGGATTCTTAGAACAGCTTGTATTGGAGCCTACCAGGGAGAAGGCAATTCTGGATTTAGTGTTATGTAATGAACCGGATTTGATAAAGGACCTCGAGGTTAATGAGCCATTGGGAGGCAGTGACCATAACATGGTCAGGTTTAATCTACAATTGGAGAGGGAGAAAAGTAGGTCGGAGGCGTCAGTGTTGCAGTTGAATAAAGGGGTCTATGGGGCTATGAAGGAGGAGCTGGCCAAAGTTGACTGGAAAGATACACTAGCAGAGATGACAGTGGAACAAAAATGGCAGGTGTTTCTAGGAATAATACAGAAGGTGCAGGATCAGTTCATTCCTAGGAGGAAGAAAGATTCCATGGGGAGAAAGGGACGACCATGGCTGACAAGGGACATCAGGGACAGTATAAAAATTAAAGCAAAGAAGTACAACGTAGCAAAGATGAGCGGGAAGCAAGAGGATTGGGTAATGAACAACAGACGATGACTAAAAAGACAATACGGGGAGAAAAGATGAGGTATGACGGTAAGCTAGCCAAGAATATAAAGCAGGATAGTAAAAGCTTCTTTAGGTATGTGAAGAGGAAAAAAATAGTTGAGACCAAAGTTGGACCCTTGAAGACCGAAAAAGGTGAATTTATTATGGGGAACAAGGAAATTGCAGATGAGTTGAACAGGTACTTTGGATCTGTCTTCACTAAGGAGGACACAAACAATCTTCCTGATATAGTAGTGGCCAGAGGATCTGGGGTGACAGTGGAACTGAAGGAAATCCACATTAGGCAGGAAATGGTGTTGGATAGACTGATGGAACTGAAGGCTGATAAATCCCCAGGGCCTGATAGTCTGCATCCCAGGGTTTTTAAGGAAGTGGCTCTAGAAATCGTGGATGCATTGGTGATAATTTTCCAATGCTCTCAAGATGGCGGATGTGCAGGAGTGGGCGCCGTTTGTATGGGCGCTTGCCTGCAGTCTGTCCTCTAACTCTTTTATTGTCTAAAAATTTTTTTTGGAGTCTATTCTTTCTATGTGGGGGGAAACTGTTTTAATCCCAGTCCTACCTGGTCGGAGATGCGGTTTTCCTCCAAATCGCATCTCCGATCTCCCCATCCGATCTCCCCATGCTGCCTTCCATCGGGCTGGAGTGGCGTTCCTGCCGGGGACCACAGCTTCGGCGGCACAGCGCTGGGACCAACAAGGAGCGGGCGATGCTTTGCCGGGTCGCCGCTCCGGAGTGCTGTGACCGTCGACCACCAACATCAAGCAGCCGCGGTCTGCGGTCTGTGGTCTGCGGTCTGCTGTCTGCGGTTTGAGGGCATCCCGCCGCGGGCGGGCGGCGCTGGATCAAAAACTCTGCGGAGTCGAAGCTCCAACCGGCGTGGCCTGAAGTCCATGGGCATCGCAGTCTCCGGGGAAGGAGCGGCTGCTCCAAACACTTCAAGGCCGCTGAGGAGTTTTCCACCCGATGCCGGTGTTCCAGCTTCCCGGCGGGTGGGCCTATAATCATCGGGCTGCCGTTGCGGCGACTGGCTGTGGTGGCCTCAAACTGGCCCCAACCTCGGGAGGACTAGGAGGAGGAGGAGGACTGGACATTTTAGTGTCTTCCCTCACAGTGGAGAGTGTAGATTCTGCTGTGGGGGGATGTTCGTGTTGAATCTCTTATAGTGTGTTGTGTCATTTTTTTTCTACCTCTTTTTATTATTTATATGGATAATTTTCTCTGTAAAGCACTTTGGCTTCTTTGATTGAAATTGATTGAAAAGTGCTATATAAATAAATTTACTTTACTTTACTTTACTTTACTTCTATAGACTCAGTTCCTATGTATTGGAGGGTAGCTAATGTTATCCCACTTTTTAAGAAAGGCGGGAGAGAGAAAACAGGGAATTATAGAACAGTTAGCCTGACATCGGTGGTGGGGAAGATGCTGGAGTCAATTATAAAAGATGAGATAGCCGCACATTTGGATAGCAGTAACAGGATCGGTCCGAGTCAGCATGGATTTATGAAGGGGAAATCATGCTTGACTAATCTTCTGGAATTTTTTGAAGATGTAACTAGGAAAATGGACAAGGGAGAGCCAGTGGATGTAGTGTACCTGGACTTTCAGAAAGCATTTGATAAGGTCCCACATAGGAGATTAGTGGGCAAAATCAGGGCACATAATATTGGGGGTAGAGTGCTGACATGGATAGAGAAGTGGTTGGCAGACAGGAAACAAAGAGTAGGGATTAACGGGTCCCTTTCAGAATGGCAGGCAATGACTAGTGGGGTACCGCAAGGCTCGGTGCTGGGACCGCAGCTATTTACAATATACATCAATGAATTGGATGAAGGGATTCAAAGTAACATTAGCAAATTTGCAGATGACACAAAGCTGGGTGGCAGTGTGAACTGTGAGGAGGATGCTATCTTGGGGAACGGCTGCTAACCAGCAGCCGTCCGTTAAATTCACTTTTTTTCTTAGTTTTTAGTTCTCTTGGTCCATGTCTGTTGGGGAACTTTGACTTTTCATGTGGGGGGGTAAGGGGGAAACTATTTTCTAGGTCCCTACCTGGTCGGTGAGGCAGCTTTTTCTCCGGGCTGCCCCGTCGTCCCGTCCTCGTGGCATACCAGCGGGCGTGGAGCGGCGTTTCCTGGCCGGGACTGCCCAGCACCTTCAGCTTCAGTGGCGGCACAGCGCTGGAGCGCTATCGCGGAGCGGAGCGGGCGATGCCTTGCCTGGGTCGCCGCGCTGGATCGACGCGCTGGAGCTCCGGTGAGCTGTGACCGCCGAGCTCAACACCTCCGGGCTGCGGGTCTGTGGAGCGGCCAGCCGCGGGCGTCGGCGCCAACTCTAACATCGGGAGCCTCGGAGCTCCAAATCGGCGCGGCCTTGTCGGCTTCAGGTGCCACGGACTCCGGTAGGAAATCGGCCGTTCCAGCCGTCCCAGCCGCTGCGGGGACTCTCCCAACGCCGGGGCAACAGCACCCGGCGAGAACTGCCAGGAACGTCGGGCCTCCGTAGAGGCAACTGTGGAGGCCTCAATAGGCCTGACTTTGGGGAGAACTGGGGTTGGGGACTGGACATTGTGCCTTCCCCCACAGTGGTAACCATTGTGGGGGGATGTTTTTGTGTGTAGTGTGTAGTGTCTATGTTAGTCTATGTCCAAGATGGCGGTTGGAAGGGAGAGTGTACGCTGGCACGGTTTGGCTGCCGCTGCTCTCTGTTCACATTCTGTTTCTGAATTTTGTTGTTTTTTTTGGATCGAATTTCTGTCTTTGTGTATTGATGATGTCTTTATAACTTATTTTACTCTGATTATATGTTTCTTTGTTAAATTTTGTAAGGTTTCCTTGAAACTTTTGTATAGGCGCCCATAAATAAAATCTATTATTATTATTATTATTATGAGAATGCAGGGTGACTTGGACAGGTTGGGGGAGTGGGCAGGTGCATGGCAGATGAAGTTTAATGCGGTTAATGTGAGGTTATCCACTTTGGTAGCAAAAACAGGAAGGCAGATTACTACCTAAATGGCGTCGTTGGGAAAAGGGGAAGTACAATGGGATCTGGGGGTCCTTGTACATCAGTCTATGAAAGTAAGCATGCAGGTACAGCAGGCAGTGAAGAAAGCGAATGGCATGTTGGCCTTAATAACAAGAGTAATCGAATATAGGAGCAAAGAGGTCCTGCAGTTGTACAGAGCCCTAGTGAGACCACACCTGGAGTATTGTGTGCAGGTTTGGTCCCCTAATTTGAGGAAGGACATTCTTGCTATTGAGGGAGTGCAGCGTAGGTTTAAAAGGTGAATTCCCGGGATGGCGGGACTGTCATATGCTGAGAGAATGGAGCAGCTGGGCTTGTACACTCTGGAGTTTAGAAGGATGAGAGGGAATCTCATTGAAACATATAAGATTGTTTAGGGCTTGGACACGCTAGAGGCAGGAAACATGTTCCCGATATTGGGGGAGTCCAGAACCAGGGGTCACAGTTTAAGAATAAGGAGTAAGCCATTTAGAACGTAGTCGAGGAAACACTTTTTCTCACAGAGAGTGGTGAGTCTGTGGAATTCTCTGCCTCAGAGGGCGGTGGAGGCAGGTTCTCTGGACGCTTTCAAGAGAGAGCTAGATAGGGCTCTTAAAAATTGCGGAGTCAGGGGATATGGGGAGAAGGCAGGAACGGGGTACTGATTGGGGATGATCAGCCATGATCACATTGAATGGCGGTGCTGGCTCGAAGGGCCGAATGGCCTACTCCTGCACCTATTGTCTATTGTCTACCGTATTGATAAATATAACAATCAATACAAATGCAGGTAGAAAGATTGTGCAAGATTGCAGTGTTAGTCAAAGCAGTGACAACAATTATCAAAGTACAATAACAGAATAACTGACTGAGGTGGAGATAAGAGTAGGAGTATGTGGCAGCACCTCTAGGAATGGATTGAAAGAGATGATTTGTTCAGGAGTCTGATAGCAGCGGGAAATAAGCTGTTTTAAAGTCTGGATGTCCGAGCTTTCAAGCCACTCTATCTTTTCCCAGAAGGTAGAAGGGAGAAATGGAAATGGCCTGGCAGTCAGGCATCCTTGATGATACCGCAAGCTTTCCTAATGCAGCCCACTGTAAAGATGGTTTCAATGGAAGTGCATGGGTTGTTTCCAGGGACTCCCAGTTTCCACCCTCATGCTAACGATGTGAAAGTTGGTTAATTGGTCACTGTACATTATCCCCTGTATTTAGGTCAGTGGTAGAATCTGAGGGGAGTTAATTGGAGTATGGGAAGATTTTAAAATGGCATTCATATAGAATTTGTGAAAATGGGTGATAGTCGGTCTGGACTTGGTGAGCCAAGTTGGGCCTGTTTCCATGCTACAATACAATACAATACAATACAATACAAAGCACTTTATTCGTCCCCGAGGGGCAATTTAAAAGGGCGCATTACAGTAGCTTCTAAAAAAAAAGAGACACAATCAACAAACATAAGCAGCACTACATCTCTCCCTGCATCTATATGCTTGCTCCTTTTCACCTCTTTCTCATGGTCCCCTTTCTCAGCTACTTGCCTTTGGAGTTCCAGGAGCACATGTGAAGAATACTGTTTCAATTTTACAAATCACTTCACTTGTGTGAAGCTCTCGTCACCACCTCTAGGAAGGATATAATTGTGCTGAAAGAGATTCACCACGATGTTGCCTGGATTGGAGGACTTCAGTTACTGGGAGAGATTTGAGAAGTTTCTGCGTTTGTTTCTCCCGGATTGAAATGTCCTGATAGAGGTGTACAGAATTATAAGAGGTATAGATACTTACTTACTTAGGCCCCCTTCGGTCATGGCTGACCATGGGTGTCTCCAGGGTGTTATTCCCTATATGGAGGACGCCTGTGCTTGACTTTGTTTAAGGTGGGGAGACTGGTGCACAAACAGCCACCCCACGGTCCTTGACAGATCTGGGTCAGGATCCAGTGGCATGGAGTCCAAGACGACCGGAGACCCTTTTCTACTGCAACCTTCATCCGCCTTTCCAGCCGTTGTGATGCTCCACTAAGGTCAGCCATCATCCTCCGCCTGTTCCACCGTTGAGGTCTTGGTTGGATTGCTCTTTTTCAGAGACCTCCTCCTCGACAGCCATGGGTGGCCCTACCAGGTGCATAGCTCCAGACGGCATCGATCTCAGGTCCACACAAGCTTCTCCGCCACGACAAGGTGACAATCCACGGAGAGCCTATGTCATCCCATTACCAAAAAAACAGAGGTTCTACCAATCATAATTTCTTATTGCCTGCTATCTGGGAATTTGCTCAACAAATTATTTGCCACAGCATGAAATATTTATCTGAGCAGAATTTTTTGTGACAGTATTTATGGATTTTCCATCTTTATACTTCATAAATTTTTTACTTGAAAGAATGGATATAATTTTGCTTCCAGATTTCCATTTATAAATGACATGCAAATAATGTTCGCTGAAAGAGCTGATGCGAAAGACCCTTATAGATCATTGGAATTCCTCTTCTTGCGGGAATTTCTTTGACACCATTGTTTCATATTTATGATACAACTGAGATTAAAAAGCCCAAAGCTAAAGCACTGCGTATCGTACACCATCTCAACCTACAACTCATTTACTTGGAATCTATTGACAATCATCCAGCATTATTTGATCTGCTTTCACAGATGGAATAAACTCATGCAGCAAAGAACATTGAAAAATACAAATGAAAATGATGTTAATAGCAATTGAATATTGTAGCTGAAGGGTTTGACAGATGCTGCTTTTATAATGACATGTGAAAGGAGTTGATTGTTTCAATTTTTTAAACTCCATAGGATGGTGATCCTACACTCCCTCCAGAAAAACGGAATCAGGTAAGATGAAAGATAATAGAACTACTTTTGACAAAATCCTGTTTATTGTGGCAGTAATTCCGTTGCATAATTAGATGCAGCACCAATTTCACAAAAGTGAACTAGACACAGCATGCATCAAATGGGAATAAGCCTTACCTAGCATTTGAAATAAATGCTAGCTGTGATCAAATTTACTACCAATTGAGATCCTAGGATTAAACATGAGCACGGCTTGTAATTGAATTCTAATGAAAAAGGACCTCTAGCTGGAAAATTACAAACCAGGATAGCACATCGTCTGAATTTAAATTGGAAATAAATAGACCCAAGAAACATTCAAAAATATATATTTTCAGTTTCTAAGATAAATTAATTTTAAAAACAGGAACCTCCTCTTTCAGCATAAGTAGTAAATTGGGAAACATGTTTTATAGATGAGATCTTTCACTTTGATTTAAAAAAATCTACAAAAGCATGGAGAGTATTTGGTGTTTATACGTATTTGGTGATGATACTGGCTGTTTAACTGATGCTGAATTCTGATTACTCATTTTGCCAATATTAGTACATACCTTGGACTGAACACTCCTTTACCTTTATAAAGTCCCCTTTGTCATGATCCATTATCATAATCGTAATTTATTAGCCAAGTATGTTTTGCAACATACGAGGAATTTGATTTGCCATACAGTCATACCAAAAAAGCAACAAGACACACAACCACATAAAAATTTAACATAAACTTCCACCACAGCATCTCCTCCACATTCCCCACTGTGATGGAAGGCAATAAAGTCTTCTCTTCTTTCCTCCTTTCCTCCCGTGGTCGAGGGAGTCGAACCATCCGCACCCATCCGATCCCACGTCGGAAACTCCCGCATCGAAAGAACATGCTATTTCATTCTGACCTTAACTGCGTCTGTTAGCATTAATTTTATAATTAGAGTTTTTCCAGAAAAGGCAACTCAGTACATTCTTAATTGTTAACTTTCAGTTATAAATATTTCACATTATGTTTTGTGCTATTTGTCAATTATTCCTCTATAAATCTTGAATTAAATAAATCACATTGCCATTGATTTTTGTCTGTGTGGGATGAGAAAAAACACCTTCGAAGCTGAAGATAAAAAAGATTTTGTCACAAGTGAGCAATTATAGCTTGGAACTAAATGAACTCAAACTGCATTTTGTTCCCCAGGCAAACTTGGCACAGCTACTGAGTAATTCTCGAGAGCGGAATAAACAACTCGCAGAGGAAATCAAGGAAATCCAGCAGAGACTGGCTGAAGCACAGGGTGATAACAAGGTATAGTTTATGAGGATGGCTGGTGACAGTCAAAATAAAATCATGTCTCATCTGCCTAAAACTAGTCAGGGAAAGGGAAAAAGCCCTTAATCCACGATAATAATAGTGACAATCAAAGCTAAATTTTTTTTAAAGTTGCACGAGAGAAGTTTGTGTGATCGAAAGGATGAGAAATAAATTACTGTGGCTCTGCAAGTGATTAAAATGTTCCAGTTGACTAGTTTATGTTATTAGAAGCAGTATGCATCTCAGTCCAATAAACATGCTCATTTACTTGTTGGGAACTGTCAGAAATTCACTCTCGATTGCTGGAATGTTCAAGTGCTTCGACTGCACTGTTGTCAATATCTCCCTTCAGCTTTGCTGAAACTTACAGCCCATTTGCTTAATTTGGATAACTGATTGAATGCTGCCAACAATTCTGTTGGAACTTGCCTTCTGATGATTGTGCAAAGAACTTGCAAGTTTCCCTCTTTAAAGAAGAAACGACTTGAAAAATTAAAAAATATATTAATTACCAAAAAAAAACCAATTATGCATTCAGTCTGAGTTTGTGTCATGAGTGGGTAGTCCTCTTCACTGGCAGCAGATGTGAGAAATTTGGATGCACCCTTCATCTGGTACCAGAAAATTGCAGCCAGTTCATCTTCACATTTCCAATGTCCACGAGCAGCATTGAAGCAGCATTGAAGTAAGAAAATTATCCCAATTGATGTAAGCTTTCCAAACATGGTATAACTTAATATTACAGTGCATTCATTGAATGGAACCCCATTACATCTATATCTGTAAACTCTTTGGAGGTCAAGGGAATTTTCACTGGGAAAATTTTCCCTTCTTAGTTAAACGGGTCATTTACTGCTATCTGTTCATTCTCCCAGTTTGTCACATTACAAATTTTATTTATTAACATTGGGTTAATAGATCCATCATTGCCTTTTTAAAGCAGGAACTACATGTATTTGCAATTGAATGAAATCCTAACAATGCTATGCATTTCTGCCATAGCAAGAGTCAGTCACCACATCTTTCTTTACTAGGCTTCACAAGTCGGCTGAATGGAATTGTTGGTCTTCTACCTTGTCAAGTAATCTTCCCAATGTTAATCCCAAAATCTTTAAGGATTCTGGATATAATAAATTCAATGTATTATTCATTTAATAATTTAACCAATAACTTTCTTGTCGCTTTTACCCTTCAAGGGCTCTTTTAGTGCCTTGCTGCTGTAAAACCTTTGTAGTATCTTGTCTAGCATTTTTAGCTGTGCTCATCTTAATTGTCCTCTTTGATATTTTAATATCTTTGTTAACATGATTTAGTAAATTATTTTCTTCCTTCTCGAGTTTGTTCTTCCCTCAGGACTCAGTTTGTGTTTTTATAAATATTCTCTTTTAAATTTAATTAATTATTTCAGAGAATCTCTGCTTAATATGCATACTTTTTTCTTAACAATAAACATCTTGCAGACATAATATTCTTGAAGTCTCATATTCCCACACCTAAGTATCTTTCAGTACCATTCTCCAATTTTAGTTCTCTTTTCAAACATAACAAATTTATACTTTTTGAAAAAAATGTAGGGACCATTCTTGAACCTGTTCTGCCATTCATCTTGGTTATGTCTCATCAGTAGAGTAGCTTTATCTAGAAACATTTACCCTCTTGTCTTGTTTTCTTCTTCCTTCTAATAAGCTTTACAAATTTTTGTGGGGTTCCTTAATTAGTCAACCGACAAAAATGTGTAAAGATTTAAAAAAAAAAATCAATTAACCTAATTTCATCAATTTTTGAAGAGATCCAAGTTTTCATTATTCATGGGCAGCACAGTGATGGTGCAGCTGATAGAGCCACTGCTTCACAGCACCAGAGACCTGGGTTCAATTCTGACCTCGGGTACTGTCCATGTGGAGTTTGCCTGTTCTCCCTGTGACCACGGGTTTCCTCTGAGTTCTCCGGTTTACTCCCCCATCCCAATGATCTGCAGTTTTGCAGCTTAATTGGCTTTTGAAAATTGCCTCAAATGTGCAGGGAGTGGGTGAGGAAGTGGGATAACTTAGAACTTGTGTGAATGGGTGATCGATGGGCAGTGTGGACTCAGTGATCCAAAGGGCCAGTTTCCATGTTGCATTTCTAAGCTAAACTGAACTTTATGTGAAGATGTGCTTTCCGATAGCTCTCTTGAATACTCTAGCTTTGATTTTATGGCTCTGCCCTCTTGTTCTGGAGCCCCCTAGTGGAGAAATAGATTTCTTCAACAACTTTATAACTCCTTTGTCCATATAAAATAACTCTTATGACCACGCCCTGAACTTCCAAAAACATAAACAACCCAAATCCATATTACCATATCTAGCCATTAACAATTTTCATCATGAATAATTTTGATCAAGTTGTGATGTACCTTCATTGACACTAACATATTCTAATATATGACTTACCACCGCACAGTTCGTATTAACGAACCCGATCTCTCGGTGGCTCAGCACTTCAACTCCCCCTCCCATTCCGTATCCGACCTTTCTTTCCTGGGCCTCCATGGCCAGAGTGAGTCCCACTGCAATATTTCGCTTGGGTAGTTTACACCCCAGCGGTATGAACATTGACTTCTCCAATTTCAGGTAGTCCTTGCTTTCTCCCTCCTTCCCCTCCCCTTCCCAGCTCTCCCACAGCCCACTGTTTTCCCCTCTTCCTTTCTTCTTCCCGCCCCCCCCACCCCCACATCAGTCTGAAGAAGGGTCTCGACCCGAAACGTCACCTATTCCTTCGCTCCATAGATGCTGCCTCACCCGCTGAGTTTCTCCAGCATTTTTGTCTACCTTCGATTTTTCCAGCATCTGCAGTTCTTTCTTAACAAAAGATTTATATATCCTGATCCTCATTAGTGTTAACTTCCTGATCATTTATGATATTATTCTTCAGAAGTTTGATTTTTTTCCTCTGGATGTCTTTCTGATCACTTGTTAGATTGAGAGCATGTGTACGAATTTGCACACCCTTTAAAATTAATAGCAAACAAAATCACAGCTCAGTTTGGCATTCCAAAGTGTTGTTACATTTCCATCCTGTGCATTGAATGCGACCATACTCAACCTGCCTATCCGCAGACTTCAGCTCCTGTGCAATTCCTGCAGCAGCAGTAGTCTGCTGAAGCTTCCCGTGGCAAACGGCACTTCCAGGTCTGTTATCCAGCTGTTATCAGGCAACTCCAGTTGTTATCATGCAACTGAACCATCTTACCGCAACCAGAGAGCAGTCCTGAACTACCATCTACCTCATCGGGGACCCTCGGACTATCTTTGATCGGACTTTACTGGCTTTACCTTGCACTAAACGTTATTCCAGTACACTGCGAATGGCTCGATTGTAATCATGTATTGTCTTTCCGCTGGCTGGTTAGCACGCAACAAAAGCTTTTCACTGTACCTCAGTACACGTGACAATAAACTAAACTGAAACTGAACTGAGGTCTAATGGCCATCAATATCCTGTGATGCAGGGTCCACAAGTGATGACTGACCCAAGCCTCAGACAGTGGATCCTGAGATCTCACCCCGAACCAACCCGATTGATAGCCTTTGGCCTTTGTAACTACATCTGAACTTCTCATATTCAGGCGTTGTAAAAAGTGTGAAACTATTATTGATAATTATCATTTTAAGTTCTTTAAAAATGACAAGAAATAATACATTTATTAACTGACATATATCTTGATAAATAAAGCCCCACATGAGTTTTCGGTTGAGCTTCAAAACTGAAGTTGGGTAAAACTGCAGCATGCCCATCTTTAAATTTAATTGTGATAATTTGCATTATTCAGGAGGCACATTAATTTTTGAGGGGCAAACCAGCTTAACTGCAAATATACTCTTCATACTTCTCAAAGCATGCCTTTTGAATATTTTACTTTGATAACTTTAAGTTCAATATTCCGTCCTCATTACACTGTGGTTCATGTTTCAATCCTAGAACGTGATTAGCTTAATTTATTTGCTCTGGTGCAGGAGCAATGAAATTGGGACCTGTGTACGCGGAGCAGGAGCTCTTAGAATGGCTGAGAGAAACCTAAGAGACACTAGAATTGGAATTGTGTTGAATGATCCAGCCCACTGCAGTCAAGGCCTAAAGCCTCTGTCCCACTTACGTGTCCTTGGCACGCTAATTACGCGACCTCGTGGTCGCGTTGAGGCTCGATGGTCCCGCGAAGGTCGCGCGCGATTTCATGCGTCCGCACAGCCGTCTGAAGCGCGTGACGTCATTTGAAGATGGACACAAAATGCAGGAGTTTAACTCAGCGGGACCGGCAGCATCTCTGGAGAGAAGCAATGGGTGACGTTTCTGGTCGAGACTCATCTTCAGTCTGAAAGAAGGGTCTTGACCCGAAACGTCACCCATTGCTTCTCTCCAGAGATGCTGCCGGTCCCGCTGAGTTACTCCTGCATTTTGTGTCTATCTTCAATTTTCTTGTCCCTGCTCTGGGAGTAGAAGTGGGGGCGGATCCGGACCGCAACGGCCGTGAGCCCCAGGCCGAGCTCGGCGATCGTTGCCTACTTCTGCTGCTGTTGGAGGTGAGATGTTGCGTCGCGTCAGGGTCTTGGGCCTGTCCCACTTTGGCCATCAGTTACGCGACAGGCCGGTGGCGCGCGAAGATTTCGTTCGCTACAAACATTTCGGAGCGCTGTCGCGCACAACTACATACCCCTCCGCGCTTCTCAGTAGGACCGGCTCCACGCGGCCACACGATGCCCGTGCGCCTCAACGCGACGACGAGGTCGCGTAATTTGCGTGCCAAGGACACGTAAGTGGGACAGGCCCTTAACTTTGCAGAATGAGCAATGTTGTGGGACCTTGACAATAAATGAATGAAAACCATTCATTCAAAACAAAAGGAACCAAACCACTTAGCTTCACTGATCTTCTTCATTCAGGTCAGCAACCCCGTTCAAACAAATGGGGCCATGCTACATAAAGATAAAGCTGAGGATCCAAATATGAAGTGAGCTCGGCACCTCAGATCAGCATGACTGAATTCCATCCCAAACCAAGAACAGGGTTTGGTAGTTGAGTGGAAAACCAGATGCCCTGACATCTGACTTCCAGTATATTCCTGACTCCCTTGCTGCTTTGCGTTGGTGTGGAAATCATAAACACACTGGCACAAGAAGAGGAGCTTGGGTGCAGTTCGCTCCGAAATGCTAGCAATAGTTAAGTAAGTTTCAACTGTTTACCTTGTGCCAATTGGTGCCAACTGCCCCTATACACGATTAATGCCCAAGGGCACATTGGAAGGAAACATTTGTAACTTTTAAAAAATCTATTCACCTAAGAAAGGAAGTTCAGCAATAAGCATTTCCTGTCATTAAAATTGTTAATTGGAGGGGCTGGCTGGAATAGCACGGTTGAATTGAAGACAGGTATTGAGAGAGAACATCATCTTTCTTTCTCTTTTACCAGCCTCTATTACATGAAAAATGACTCCAGTTTTCTATTATTAATGCAAAGAAACCCATGACCTAGAACACATGTCCTTGGGAAAGAAAATCATTTATTTCCAAGTGCCACCTGCATGAAAGGCAAAGACAGCGACGCAGTAGTGGGAAATGATGTGGTTATTATTAACACGGGTGGGATGTGTGGTGGGATCATGATGCATGGCATAGAGAGGATAGTTTTGTTAATCATTTTCATTTGGGGCTTTTTCTGAAGACGATGTAAACATGATTTCCATTCAAATTCTCATCAGATGAAGAGTTGTGTTGTGTTCCTCTTTTTAGTTAAGTTTAGAGATACAGCGCTGAAAAGGCCCCTTTGGCCCACCGAGTCTGTGCCGACCAGCAATCCCTGCACACTAACCCTGTCCTGCACACACTAGAGACAATTTAGAATTATACCAAGCCAATTAGCCCCCAAACGTCTTTGGAGTGTGGGAGGAAACCGAAGATCACATACGCAGGTCACGGGGCGAATGTACAGACAAACACCCATAGTTGGGATCGAACTCGGGTCTCTGGCTCTGTAAGGCAGCAACTCTGCCACTGCGCCATCTTGCCGCCCAATATACTCTTATACCTCTAGTTCTCATATCTGTGTTATGTTGCTCAGAACATGGTACACTAATCATCCAGGAAATGTTAACTGGAAAGTATTCAAAAATGTCTCTAGACTTGTCCAAGCAACTGAAGTGCAGCTTGACTAATGAAGATGACTTGCTTGATGATGCATCAGGCTATTAAATGGGTCACATTTTAACGGGCAGCATTCAATAGTGGAATACCCAACATATTATCAACCACGTTAATTTCCCAACCGCTGTTCCTAAAGGACAGTCCAGAAATGAGCAGGTTGGGAATTTGCACCATCACAGTATGAAAATAGTTTAGTTTAGAGATTCAGCGTGGAAACACGCCCTTCGGTCCACCGAGTCCAAGCTAATCAACGATCCTATACACTAGGGACAATTTACAGAAGCCAATTAACCTACAAACCTGAACACTTTGGACAATGGGAGGAAACCGGTGCACTGGAGCACGGGTGTCGGGGATTATGTGGAGAAGGCAGGAGAATGAGGTTAGCAGGGAGAGATTCATGTTTGAATGGCAGAGTAACTTGATGGGCCGAATGGCCTAATTCTGCTCCTATAATTTATGAACTTGGAGAAAGCCCACATGGTCACAGGGAGAATGTACAAACTCCGTACAGACAGCACCCGTAATCAGGATCGAACCTGTAAGGCAGCAACTCTGGCCACTAAGCCGCTGTGCTGTGTAGCTCCAAGCAAATCTGACAGAGAACTGGATGAATTTTTGAACGATTTTGGATACCAGTTCAGTTTCGTATACTGTTAACAAATGCTCCTGGTTAAACCAGTAGTACGTGCATTGTCATGTGGGTACATTTGCTAGGGTCATGCACTGTTGGGAAGTTAGCCAGAAATGGCTCATTCTTGTTAAGGTCATCATCATATAACCAGAGCTGCCAACTCTCACGCATTGAGCGTGAGACTCAAGCAGTTCGCCCAATTCTCACGTTGATCACAGAATTTCTCACGCTCTGTCGTGAGAAATTCTGTCATCAACAAGAATTTCAAAACTAATATCAACTGCTTGTGTGCGCGTCTGTTGACAAGTCAGCAGCATTCTTATTCTCTGTTATTCTCACTTGACCGAACCATCACACACCTCCAAAGCATGTCCCCATGCAAATTTACATTAAAAGACACGGACCAGGCAGTGAATGAGTGTCTCCCAGTGCAGCAAGTGAGGCCATGTCCTGCTCCCGGCGGCAGTCGGAATTTAAGGATTTGCGGGGGCTGCAGCCCCCCCTAAGAATTAAGGGGCTGCAGCCCCGCCACTTTTTTGGCTAGACATGTTTCAATATCTCCGTCTTTGGACAAGGCGCTGCTGTGCTCTGAGCAACCTGGTCGTGGGTGTTGGAGAGCCGGGGCGGAGGGAGGGATGGAAGCAGAAGCAGCGGCGGGGGCGGATGGGGACGGGGAGCCAGGGCTGGCGAGTGTTTGCGGGGCTGGCGAGTCGCTCGTTGCAGCTCTGGCCATGGAGCAGCCTCAGTGCAAGATTCTGGGCCGTCGGAGGCGTCAGAAGCATTGCGCCTAGCCGTGAGAGTCTCTGCGCCAAATTCCCCCTAGTGACCAGCATGGACCAGGCTGCGGCTCTGTGCATTCTGGAGGACAACCAGTGGCTGCTGGAAGTAGGTACCAAGCACTGGGTAGAAGCAGTGAAAGATAGTGGCCTTCAAATGGGGGTGGTTGGAGAAAGCATCCTGCTTGCCTGCTAGATTTTCACTTACTGTAACTGCAGGATGTTGGGGGCGTTCAGAACCAGGGGTCACAGTTTAAGAATAAGGGGTACGCCATTTAGGACTGAGATGAGGACAAACTTTCTTCACCCAGAGAGTTGTGAATCTGTGGAATTCTCTGCCACAGAAGGCAGTGGAGGCCGATTCACTGGATGTTTTCAAGAGAGAGTTACATTTAGCTCTTGGGGCTAGCGAAATCAAGGGATATGGGGAAAAAACAGGAAAGAGGTACTGATTTTAGATGAACATTCTTTTTGAAGCATTCATGCATGGTGGACGTATAATGTAGTCATAGAGTGATACAGTGTGAAAACAAGCCCTTTGGCCCAACGCACACATCCGCCAACATGTCCCAGCTACACTACCTGCTTTTGGTCCATATCCCTCCAAACCTGTCCTATCCATGTATCAGTCTAACTGTTTCTTAAATGTTGGGATAGTCCCTGCCTCAACTACCTCCTCTGGCAGTTTGTTCCATACACCCACCACCCTTTGTGTGGAAAATGTTACCTCTTAAAAACAAAAAACATTGAAATCATACTTCTACAATGCACTAAAACATGATTTTAATACATCAAATTTCAAAAAGTCCCTACCCTGGGAGGAGGGACACCCCACTTCCACACCCTTCCCCCACTCGGTCACTCCACTCCCTCGCCGGGTACCCCCAAGTCCAGTGATCAGTGATCGCTCCTCCCCCCCACTTTCAAAAACGCTCCGTGGCCCCTCGTTCAGACGGAGAGCACTGACTGATTTGAGCGGGGAACTGAGGCCAGTTGTCCGTGATGTCTGGATCCCAATGCTCAGCGCTTCGTGTTTCGGAGTTGGCTAATTTTATTGATTTGTAATTAGCCTGATTTGTAATTAGTTGACAAAACCTTAATTTATTAATCTGGAATATCCAGGGGGATGGGATAAGTGTAATATTAAAATGACATGCAAGGTGTCTGGCTGTCTGTCACAACATACAGCCCCGATAACCCATTATTTCCTTCAGTTAAATAATGGGAAGGTGGCACTATTGTCATTTGCCACTCAACTATTATGTTTGTTTACCTCACAGACTCTTTCTACCCCCCCCTCCCAAATTCCTTTGACAGATTGAATATAAATGTCCCCAATCTCGTTGTTTTATTAATTGAACACGCAGATGAACATCCTCAAGGAGTGTAATCAGATGGAAACTGATTCAGATGCGATGTTTAAGAGCTTGTTCAAAGAAGGGGCATATTTTAAAGGAGTGACAGAGATACTTGCAGGGGAATGTGTGAGGAGATTATTATTTGTCTTTAGATTTAGCTTGAACCAGGACATCTGAAGATTCAAAGTTTAATATAGTGATTGTGCTGATACTGACTCCAACCAACCACGTAATGAATATCATCCATTCCGGAGGTTTTATTTTTCTGATGCCATTTAAACTTCACTTGGATTTCAATCACTTCAATGTAAAAGTAATTGGCAATGGGGAGCAATGGAACAAAAATTTGCCCTCGGTGAACATTAACTGTAATATAATAATGTATGCATGTTGGTAGGTGCAATCAAAACAAAGATCTTTTTTTTTTATCATTGTTGTGTTATGAATACCACAGAACATATGATGTACTCTCAAGATCACATTAAATATAATATTATTGCTTAAATATATAGTTATTGGACTTTGCATTTCGGAAAAGTCCCAGCTGAGAGGAAGACAGCAAAATACTGAAAATATTGGGGGTGAAGATGACTTCAGGACAGTTTGTTAGGAAAATGAAGGAAATTATAACAGAATACTTATACAGCTGAGTGAGTATAATTTTATGGATGAGAAATTGTGTTCAACCAATTGATGACTTATTTGACAAAGTAACTAGCATGTTAGATAACAAGGAAGCCAATGGATGTAGCAAAATTAGGTCCGTGAAGTGCCCCATAAAAGATTACCGCATTAGATAAGCACCTGTGGACTTGAACGTAATAGGTTAAGTCCAGGGGGTCAGATATGGGGCTTTATGTGTGGGCCAGATATATTGTCAGTGCAGAGGGGCTAGGAGCAAGGCCAAGTGTGCATCCAGAGTCAAGGTCTGGAATAGTACTAGGTGTGCAGTCAAAGCTGGGACAATGGGAGTGTTCAGCACTGGGAACCTAAGCAGGTAAGCAGCTATGATCAGGGTAGAATAGGGGGCAGGTGTAAGGCTGGACTCGGGGTCAGGAATGAGAGAAGGTATGCAACTGGAGTCAAGGTCAGTAGTACCAGGTGTGCAGTGAGACCCAGGTTGGCCAACATGGGCCAAGTGCTTGCTAATATTCTGATTCCCATACATGAATACACTAAGATCATTCATGTGTTGCACCTGTTGATCAGAGCCTGGCTCTACTGTGGAATGTAATTAGGAATGTAATTTAGCCTAACCTTATTCATAGCTAATCCAATTTAAAGCATAAATATTGCATTCAAGTGTAAGTTAAAAGACTCGCTACTGTATGCACCAGATTGCACAATTTCAAGCTAAAAAATGCAAAAGCTCCATACCAATGGGAGGGGGAACACCCCCCCCCTTCCACACCCTCCCCCCTCTCGGTCACTACGCTCCCTCGGGCTTGGTCTCTCGCAATTTCTCACTCCCAACTCTCACCCAATGTTGGCGGCCCTGATATAATTTGCAGTACTGGAAAACATTTGTATCCACTTGTTGTGCATACATTTGGATCTAGCTCAGAAACCATTGAAATGACTCTAATATCAGAAACATCTCTAATATCAAGCTGAAAGATGCCAGAAGCAAAATACTTGAGAGTGGTGATGTCGTCAAATGCCAATTACATTGAGTAGCCATTGGGTCTGAGCAGAAGCATGTTTTTATGATCAGCTGACTTCATGGTCCGTGCTTCCGGAATACTGCCTTTCATGAGGTCAAGAAGCTGAGCTGAGCCTGGATGCATAATACTTTCTGTGATCTCAACCTCTCCCCTCTTTAATGTATGCCTCAGATCTTCCTTAGCATACCTTTGCTGTTTTGGTTGTGACGAACAAGTGAAAGCAACTATTGTTGACGTTGTCTGTATCTATGGCCTCAACATCTTCACTGTCTGCGTAACCCGCTAAGTAATTAAGACAATGACTGTGGTTACTAAACCTAGATTCAGTCAGCCTTTTTGCAGTCTTAAGACTTTAGAGATACAGCGTGGAAACAGGCCCTTCGGCCTATTGAGTCCATGCCGAACATAGTGCGCCCCGTACACTAGACTATCTTAAATTTACGAAAGCCAATTAACCTACAAACCTGCACATCTTTGGAGTGTGGGAGGAAACCAGAGCACCAAGAAAAAAAGTCACGCGGTCACAGGGAGAACGTACAAACCTGTCATCAGGATTAAACCCAGGTCTCTGCCGCTGTAAGACAGCGGCACTACCGCTGCGCCACTGCGCCACTGCGCCACCCCTTGGTACAGGGTAGTCATCAGATCTGCCGATGACCACCCATCTCCATGCTCTATTTTTCCTTTTTTCACTGATGAGATTCCTGAACCTTGGGATGACTGCAGGATTTCCAAATCATTGTAACATCTGAGGAAAGTAACTTCATTTAAATATTGTAATGAAATGCCTTGTTTTCATGGATCAAGTTCTATCATGACTGAAGTGGAAATGGGTGGACTTGCATTGGGTTTGAATCAGATTTAGCAATTTTATTCACTTAACCCCATATCTTTCCTGCTTATCGGAGAGTGGAGCTGATTAAAATTCCCCAGTCTTTCCATTATGCGGCACAGTTTATATTCCACTGTACTCCATATAAATTTTATGTAGTAAAGAAGAAAATTGGATTCTATGCTATCATGCTTGATGTATTCAAGAGAGTTAGATATAGCTCTTAGGGCTGATGGAATCAAGGGATATGGGGAGAAAGCAGGAACGGGGTACTGATTTTGGATGATCAGCCATGATCATATTGAATGGTGATGCTGGCTCGAAGGGCCAAATGGCCTACTCCTGCACCTATTTTCTATATTTCTATGCTAACATACTGGGGAAGTATTGACAAAATGCTAAATCTCAAAATCAGTTTTTTAAGAATATTAGTTTAGACAGTTTGTAAATCAATGTGCAGTTGAAGGACCATTGATCTTTCCAAGTATTGATATCAAAGGTCATAAAATGGCCAGCAAACATCTTTCTGAAAACCTGTGTTGCTCAGAATAATATACTCATTGTTTGATAGTGAAGACCGTTAGCTTGTTTTAAATGAACAATTGACTGAAATGCAGACTACATTCTCCAAAACATTGCAAAGAGCTACGCATTGAATATTGAGTAGCACTCATTCACTGATTTTTAAGCAGAGTTTGTGATGATGATTACGTATTTTCTCTTTCCTTGAGCTCCTAAGAATGACAATTGCAAAACAACGATTAGGTGATGAAGATGTTGGCTCGCGCCATTTCCCTGCACATGAACGCGAGGATCTTGTTCAGCAGTTGGAAAAAACACAGCAACAGGTAATTATTATAATAATTATTCCTGAAGAAATACCTTCTCCTGACCAATCGAAAGGGATTGTAGAATAAATTAAAAGGAATGTGGAGAATATGAAGAAAGTTGACAAGATGGGTAGGAGCATTGCTTGGAGTGAAGGTTTGGGAGAGGGGAGCAACACAGTTGGAAAGTGGGTGAGGCAGATGGCATGTTGAGGCCCAAGGTGAGAAAATTACCACATAAGATTACAGGGACTGAGAAGGAAAAAGAAGCATAGGGAGCAAGCATTTACAGAGAAAAGGGACAAAAACATCAGAGTGGGCACCATAAAAAGTTTCTTTGGGAAGAATACTGCTTTTGCTAAAAATTAAAAAATGTTGAATGTGTGGCTCTCTGAAGTGTTTTTAATCGTTGATTTGGTCTTCTGTCCCCAAAAATTGTGCACCATTGATTTAATCTATTGCTTGAGCTGAACACCTTCTTACAAATTCAGTCCATGACCAGGATTATTTCCTTCCACCTCAGCAACGTAGCCCACCTCTACCATTACTTCTCCTCCACCATCACACTATGGCCTCCTTCATGACTTTGTCATCACATGACCTGACTGCTATAATGCTCTCCAAGAAAAGAACCACTTTACGAATTGTAATGCATTAAGAGTGGCACAAATATCTCCTAACCTGTATAAAACTCCATATTCCCATTGCCTATCCAGCTGCTGCTTCAATGCTTGTGCGTTATGTTCATGGCGTTAGACTTTACTTTAGAGATACAGCGCGGAAATAGGCCCCCTACGGCCCACCGGGTCTGTGCCGACCAGCGATCACCCAGTATACCATCATTATCCTACACGCTACGAACAATTTATAATTTTACCCGTGCCAATTAGCCTACAAACCTTTGGAGTGTGGGAGGAAACGGGAGCACCTGGAGAAAACCCATGCAGCTTCAGAGTGAACGTACAAACTCCGTACAGACAGCACTTGCCGTCAGGATCTAAACCAGGTCTCTGGCTCTGTAAGCAGCAGCTCTACAGTTTTGCCACTGCGCCTCGCACAGAAGGCTGTAACCTGAGACTTCAGATCCTTACATTGCCTCACAACCTTTTCAAAATAATTTCCCCTGGTTATGTATATGTGGCCATGCAACATTCTGAACTGTTAAAGAAGGAACTGCAGATGCTGGAATATCAAAGGTACACAAAAATGCTGGAGAAACTCAGCGGGTGCAGCAGCATCTATGGAGCGAAGGAAACAGGTAACGTTTCGGGCCGAAACCCTTCTGAACTATTCTGTTCCGTTTCCTGCTCTCTCCACTATTCTAAACATGTTCCTGTTCTTTCTCTCTCCATTAATGCTATCAATTATCTCTTCCAAAACATTTCTTCCACTGTACGTTGTCTTTCAACCTGGTTGCAATTGATTATTTGCTACTTTGGAACTCATTATTATTCCTCTTCAGCATTAAATTATTTCAAACATCTTCCTGACCCCAGAGGTCCAATATTGTGATGTTGTGAACCTGAAGGTCATTATAAACGGGCTATTCTTTCCTATCATTCTATCATTCGATGCTCTCTTTTGCTGTGGCATACCTAATCACTGTTGTAATGGCTAACAGGGTGAGGGTGGAATATAAATGGGGGCAATAGATCAGGTGGTAGACACAAAAAGCTGGAGTAACTCAGCGGGACAGGCAGCATCTCTGGAGAGAAGGAATGGGTGACGTTTTGGATCGAGACCCTTCTTCAGACTGGTTAGGGATAAGGGAAACGAGAGATATAGACGGTGATGTGGAGAGATAACGAACAATGAATAGAAGCTATGCAAAAAAGTAACGGTGATAAAGGAAACAGGCCAGTTAACCTCTGCATGAGCGGAAATCCTGGAGGGGGGGATGGGGGGGGACAGTCTCTGTCCCCCCTCCCATGCTTTGAGAGGTGGGGGACAATCCCCCCATGTTTTGTGACCTGGGCGCTACAGCCAGTCCTAGGTCGGCTCGCCTCTCCCGGGACTGGCTGCAGCACCCAGGTCGGCTCGCTTGTCACAGGTCTGGCTGCAGTTCCCAGGTCCCCTGCATGCCCCGGGACTGGCTGCAGATCTCAGGTCGGCTCGCTTGCTCCAGGTCTGGCCGTAGCGCCCAGGTCGCCTGCATGCCGCGGGACTGGCTGCAGTTCCCAGATCGCCTGAGTGCCCCGGGACTGGCTGCAGTTCCCAGATCACCTGAGTGCCCCGGGACTGGCTGCAGTTCCCAGATCAGCTCGCTTGCCCCGGGACTGGCTGCAGTTCCCAGGTCGCGAAAACTAATTGAAAAAAATACGCCTGCGGGCCGGATGATTTTGGGTTACGGGCCGGATCCAGCCCATGGGCCGTAGGTTGCCGATCCCTGCTCTAGATGTCAGGCCTCATTGTGTCCCCCCCAATGTTGTGTTTGTGGATTTTGGGGAGAAGGTACAAATGGGCTGTGCGGGGTTGGGAAACTACCAAATTGGAAGCTGTAGAAGGCAGACAGCCAGAAGTGACGACATCAGTAATGATGTTTGAGATTAAGGCCTGGTGCTCATCTGTGAGATCATGGTCCAAGGATAAGTAGGAGGAGGTGTCTGAGAGTTGTCGCCTGGACTCAGCCCGGTAGAGGTCAGCGGGCAAGACTACCACGGCACCTCCCTTGTCGGCGGGTTTGATTATAATGTCAGTGTTGCTGCAGAGTGAGTGGAGGACTGTACGTTTAAAGGGGGTGAGGTTGATGTAGGTAAGGGGAGTGGAAAAGTTGAGACGGTTGATATCACGCCTGCAGTTAGAAATAAAGAGGTCTAGAGCGGGTAGAAAGCCGTTCTGGGGAGTCCAAGGGGAGGGGGACCGGTGGAGACGGGAGGGGTCATCACTGGGTGGTGAGGACTCCTTCCCATAGAAAAAGGCGAGGAAGCGAGGGAAGAAAAGCTCTACATCGCGGCGGATCAGGAACTCGTTGAGGTGGGGGCGGAAGGGAACGAAGGTCAGGCCTCTGTTGAGGACAGACCAATCCGTATCAGAAAGGGGGACGTCAGGGGGTTGTGAAGACATGGCAAGGGTGGGGGTTGGGGTCAGAGGAGGGCCGGGGAGTGGACAAAGGCTGAGGCAAGATCTGCTGGGAGGATGGTGGGTGTTCAGAGAGGAGGGGGGGCGTGAGGACTATTGTATGGGTGGGGTGTGGTCAGGGTAACCTGGTTAAAAGAGGGTGAGGGGGAAACCCATCACTACTGAGGTTCCTTGTAGGAGGGGGGGGGTGAGGGGAGCAGTATGATCGAGCAGAGTCAGACCACGTGCTGTCGAAGTCTGCAGCGTGAAGTTTGTGAGCCTGGTGCTGAGCCTGGAACTCAGGTGAGCTGACGGCTCCGGCCCACTGGTGGGCAGTGGAGAGGTGAGGGCCGGCGGTGTCGCTGGTGGAGGCCCGTGGGGGGCTGGAGTAGAGAAATACAGGTTGGTGGCAGCAGCATCAGTGGCCCCGGGGAGACAGTGAAGATCAGGAGGTGCGGATTGGCGTTGGAGATTACACTACAATTAATTGCCTCAGCTATTCTGACTGCACCTCTGAAACCTGCAACGAAATGTGAATCTGACCACACCATCCTGACTTGAAAATCTATCATTATTCTTTCATCATGGTGAATCTAAATCCTGGAACTCCTGACCCAATGGCACAGTGGTAGAATCTTCACCAAATATACTCTACTGGTTAAGGAAGGCACTTCACGGCCACCTTCTCAAAGGCAGTTAATAATAGACAATAAGTTTTTAGGTCAGGTCAGGTGGAGTTCCCCCCGCCACGGGTACCATGTAATCCCGTGCTACCTGCTCCATGGTTGGATAGTCGGCGACTAAACCGTCTCCCCCACCTAGTTTGCTGGGTGAGGAGGGGGCTGTGGACCCCCAGCAGGACCAAAAACAAGACCTGTCAAAGGGCAGATGAGCTTCTAGCGAGCCAGCGGCCATCCACACTTCAGTAGAAGTTGCGATCACTGTCATGCATAGCATTGTAAGGACTGATGATAAAGCACATACATCAAAACCCTATACTTCCAGCGGCAGAAGTCCGCAGGAACTGGAGGACAGAGATGTGTGGTGCGTCCATCACCGTTCCTGTTGGAAACCAGCACCACTGCGTCGCTAATGTTTTCAATGATGATGAATGATGAATAAGTGTGACACAATAGATAGATAGAGTGGTTAAGAATGCATATGGTACACTTGCCTTCATTGGTCAGGATATCGGGTATAAGAGCCAGAATGTAGTAATGCAGATTTATAGGACAGTTTAGGCCACATTTGGAGTATTGCATGCAGTTCCAGTCGCCTCATTGCAGGAAGGAAGCATAAAGGGTAGACAAAAACACTCCAGCATTTTAATGTAAATTATCACTTAATACAACACAGGAGGCTATTCATCCCATCATGTCCATGCTGGCTCCCAGCAAAGCAATCCCATCAGTCCCTCGCCCTCTCTTTATTTTGTTGTAATCCTGCAATTTATTCCGTCATGCCCATTCCCTTTGATAGATGAAAGCCTAACATAATGGCCAATAACCATGCACCTGGCAATCACCCACATTGTTACAGGAAGAGTATCTCTCTACTCAGATGGTACTTGAGATTAGGATCAAACTTGGATCCCAGGAACAGGGAGTCAGCACTGCTATATTAAAAAATATATATATCAATGTGCTGTGGTAACACAGCCGCTCAGGCAGCACCTCTGAAGAACATGGTTAGGTGACGTTTCATGTCGGGATTCCTCTTCACATTGATTGTGGTGAGGCTGGAGAAAACTGGAAGATAGGAGGGGCATGACAAGACCTGGCGAGTGATAGGTGTGTACAGGTGTGATGGATTTTGATTGGCAGATGATTAGACAAAGGCCAGAGATGGAAAGCCAAAAGTTGTGAGATAAGCATAGAGGAGTTGTGAAGTTGTGAAGCCCGAGGAAAGAATATAGGTGGAAGCAGAGGAAGAAGGGGATAAATGGGTGAGTCCAAGTGGGGCACAGGGAAGAGGGGGGGAAGGAAGGAAAGTAAAGGAAAAGAAAGGTTATCTGTAGGTTGGTTATCTAAAATTGGTGAAATCAATGTTTATACCATTCACACTGCTAAATACTGTGCCCCAGTCCCACCCCCATGACTGAGCCACCCACATCCTTGAGCTGTTCATTATAAAGACCAGGATCCCAATAAAGTTTTCCAGTTGCACGGCGGTATGAATACATGCAGACAAACACAAACTCAGTGGCCTACAATGGGATTTGGTTGAAGGAAGATATTGTAAAATAAAGACAATAAATTATTAAGTTTAATTTTTTAAATGAATGCGTTTATTACAAAACGTCTGCAATTTACAAGATAGAAGATACATTTATTTGTCACATGTACCAATTGGTACAGTGAAATGTGTGGTCACCATACAGCCATAGAAACATAGAAAATAGGTGCAGGAGTAGGCCATTCGGCCATTCGAGCCTGCACCGCCATTCAATATGATCATGGCTGATCATCCAACTCAGTATCCTGTACCTGCCTTCTCTCCATATCCCCTGATCCCTTTAGCCACAAGGGCCACATCTAACTCCCTCTTAAATATAGCCAATGAACTGGCCTTAACTACCTTCTGTGGCAGAGAATTCCACAGATTCACCACTCTCTGTGTAAAAAATGATTTCCTCATCTCAGTCCTAAAAGTCTTCCCTCTTATCCTTAAACTGTGACCGGACTTCTAGTTCTGGACTTCCCCAACATCGGGAATAATCTTCCTGCATCTAGCCTGTCCAACCCCTTAAGAATTTTGTAAGTTTCTATAAGATCCCCCCTCAGTCTTCTGAATCCCCCCTCACTCCATACGAATAAAAATTTAAAATATATTTAACAAAACTTTTTGTTGTGGTTTGGGCAATTGGTTTCATTTCAAATGTCCAGAAATTCACCAGTAATTTTATTTTGTTGCAGATTGAACAGTTGGATCATGATTATCAAGCAGCAGTGGATGAACTTCAGGATGTTACCGTTGAACGCTCTTTTTACCAGGAGAAATCCGGCCGTTTAAATCAAGAGATTAACCATATTCTTGGAGGACATGAAAACCGTATAATTGATGTTGATGCATTGTGCATGGAGAACAGGTGACCCTGAGTCATTTTTGTTTGTCTCCTACTTTTGGCAGCTTTAGCAAATGAATAGTTCATTGTACCATATCAATCGTCATTGTCAGAGAAGAGAAATATATAATTTATTATAAATGCCTGAGATGACTAGTACTTTCCCCATACATGACTTCCTGACATTGCTTCGTCTCCTGAGAATTTGACTGATATTAGCATACAGTTGCACAACGTCCACTCACTGTAGGCATTTTATTTCACCTGTTAGATTGAACTCAGTGGGCTGGGTGTAAAACTTGAATATGTAAATTACCATGCGGAAGTTTAATCGTGTCATAGAGTGGTACCACACGGAAACAGGCCCTTTGGCCTAACTTCTACACCGACCAAGGTGGTCCATCTAAGCTCGCCCATTTGTCTGCATTTCCCCCATATCCCTCTAAACCTTTCCAATCCATGTGTCTGTCAAAATGTCTCATAAATGTTGTTATTGTTACTGCCTCAACTCCTTCCTCTGGCAGCTTGTTCCATTTACCCACCACCCTCTGTGTGAAAAGATTACCCCTCAAGTCACCATTAAATCTTTTCCCTCTCACCTTAAACCTATGCCCTCTCATTCTCGATTCTCCTATCCTGTGATAAAGGCTGCATATTCACCCTATCTATTCCTCTCCCGAATTTATACACCTCTATGAGATCACTTCTCAACCTTCTGCACTCCAATGAATAAAGTCCTGGATTGCCCGTCCTTTCCCCCTAGCTTAGGCCTCGAGTCCTGGCAATGTCCCCATAAATTTTTCTGCACCCTCTCCAACTTAATGGCATCTTTCCTTCAGCAGGGTGACCAAAACTGAAAACAATCCTCCAAAAGCCTTCCACATTGCAGACATCCCTTTGCCCACAATCAACCTCTAATCAACTTTTGCTAATTACAATCTAATACCATCAAACTTGGCCTTTCCCCAATTTTGAACTTTAACTTGTGGACCATCGCTCCCCTTTTCCCTAACTATTTTAAAGCAAATAGAACTGTGGTCGCTGGTCCCAAAACTCACAAACAACTCATTCCCTGGCCAATTCCTTAAGTCACGCTTTGCTCTCCTTTGTAGGGCCCTCTTTATATTGCTGCGGAAACACGCCTGACAAATTACTCCCCATCAAAGCCGTTAGCACTATGGGAGATCCAAACTATATTGGCAAAGTTAAAATATTTCCCCAAAGACAGTCTTGCAGATGTTTGCAACCTCACTGTACATTATGTGTAGGAAGGAACTTCAGATGCTGGTTTAAACCGAAGATAGACTCAAAATACTGGTGTAACTCAGCGGGACAGTCACCATCTCTGGAGAGAAGGAATGGGTGACGTTTCGGGTCGAGACCCTTCTTCAGAAGAACATTTGACACTACACATTTGATCCTCTAATTCCTGTTGTCTATTTGGGGGCATATAGCACTATCCCAACAAGGTGATCGTCCCTTTTTTTATTTCTCAACTCCACCCATTTAACCACACTGGACGATCCTTCAGTAATGTCATCTTAGACGACTGTGGTGATGTTCTCTTTAACCAATAAAGCACTTCTCCTCCTCTCTTACCTCATATCTACCTCACCTATAGCACCTGTATCCTGGAACATTAGGCTGTCAGTCCTTTTCCTCGCTTCGCCAGGTTTCTGCAATGCCTATAACGTCCCATTAGCGTTCCATGCCCTGAGTTCATCTGCCATACCTGTTAGGCCATATGCATTAAAATAAATGCAGTTGAATCCAACAGTCTGTGGCGGTCCAAGTCCTTATTTGCAACCTGCCATGTCCCTGTCTATCCTGTCTACTGAACTTGCTGTCATTGACTTCTCTATCGTCTTCCTGCCTCTCACATTCCTCAATACTGCTTTGAATCCTGTCCCCCTGCCAATCTAGTTTAAACCTTCCCAGGTAGTACAAGCAAACATATCCACCAGGATATTGGTCTCCTTTGGTTCAGGTGCAATCTGTCCCTCTTCCACAGGTCACCTCTGCCCCAGAAGAGATCTCAAAAATCTGAATCCGTGTCCCTTGCACCAATTCTTCAGCCATGCACTCATCTGTCCTACCTTCCTATTCCTAACCTCACTAACACCTGGCAACAGAATTAATTTGGAGATTATTACCCTTGAGGTCCTCCTTTTTAATATTTTGCCTAATACCCTGTATTCACTCTGTAGGAACTCATCCATTTTCCTACCTATGTCTTTTATGTCAGTGTGCATATTGACTTCTTGCTGCCCACTCTGCCCCTTGAGAATGTTCTGCAGCTGGTCCGAGATATCCTGGACCCTGGCACCAGGAAGCTAACACATCATCCTGGGGTCCTCAACAAATTCATACTTTCCAGTGTAGATCACTGGATATTGATGAGGATTGTTAAATTAGCTGTTTCGTATTTCTCTTCAGGATATTTGAATCTCTGGACTAGTTTTACTGAGAAGTAATCCGATTAGCACAGATCATTGATTAATTCTTGTCGCTCAATCAAGCCATCTCCATTTAGAGGCATTTTCAAATATTATCTCCCCCAAGACAAAAGTCACGTAGTCTTCTGAAAATGATCAGAACCCATTCTGCGCTGCAATCGTGTCCATCCAAAAAGGTATCAAGACAGGACCAGTTACTGTGTAATATACTCAGTGGGAAACAAAGAAACATTAATTCATTTAGAGTTTATAGCAAGAGTTCCCAACCTGGGGTAAATCTTTCATACCCAGGGGTTACATTTGTTGATTCTGGATTTGTACTTTTTTTTTCTCATTGACAGACTGTGTTTGGTTCTGGTATACCAGTATCTGTTCATCATTAGTTGTTCATAAATAAGTGAAATAACATTGTTATGTGCTATTAAAGTTCCCAGCGGTAAACGGGACCACTCAGCGCGGAAACAAGCCCTTCGGCCATCGAGTCCGCATCGACCAGCGATCATCCCGTACACTAGCACAAACCTACACACTAGGGACAATTTACAATTTTTACCGAAACCAATTAACCTACAAACCTGTATGTCTTGGGAATGTGGGAGGAAACCAGAGCACGAGAAGAAAACCCACACGATCAAAGGGAGAGCATACAAACTCCGTACAGACAACACCCATAGTTGGGATCGAACCCGGGTCTCTGACACTGTCAGGCAACAACTCAACCACTGCGCCACCCTGCCATACATTTATGAGAAAGACGATGGGTGTTCCTCACTCACAGAGTATATTCTTTGTTCCAAAGATCCTTCTAAATACACCGCAGAAACATTAGACCGACCGTCTAATCTTCAGCTGCGACAGTGCAATGAAACATCTGTAATTTATGTCCAACCACCTAGTGATTTACATTTATCCCCGGTGTTCTGATTTTGGCTCAAAATTCAAGCATGGTGAACGAGCAAATAAACAAAAATGTAAATTCCATCAGGAGCAAATTGCTACTTGCAGGTCTCTGACATACTGTCAGCAGCAGTTAACGTTGAAATTTAAATCGGCATAACTTAAAATAAAGGTAATTTAACGTTTATGTCCCAATAGGCTAAATATTGTACAATTTCAAAATATGGGTGAAGATATAACCCTGCTGGTTTATTATAACCGTAATTAAATTAGAATTATCAATGGAAAATGTATTTTGGCAATGGCACCAAAAGAAGGTTGTGCCAGTTAATTACCATATTATCATTACTTGATCACAGGTACTTTCTACCAATGTTTGTAGATCATTTTAGCACAAATTTATATTTTAAATGGTTATCTATAATCTCGGATTCTCTTTTTACTGTAGAGATAAATGGAAATGATTGAGTAGTTGGACTTAAACTCCCTTTGTGCACACCCACACAACCAAAGATTACAGGGTCCAGTGTTTCTGCAACACGTCAAAAAGAATTCTTAAAGAGGAAATGTGGAATTCAGAATATATTTGAAATTTTCCCCAAGAACCTCATAGTACCAATTACTGAAAGAAGGTGGCAGTCACTGATTGTCAATATCTTTCTCTGATGTCCCAGACCTTCCATTTCATGTAAGGCTTTGCATTTACACCTCAAAGGACTAGTGTCCTATTTTTAAACTTAATTTTCAAATCCTGAATTCTTTTATTTCTGCTCAAAAGGTTACATCTCACAATAAAACCCTTTTTGTTTAACTTCCATTTGACAGGCTCATTCCCACTTGAATACTTCAGCCAGTGAGCGATGTATTGTAAGAGTATAAATGTCATATTTAAAAAATGCGTGAATTCTTTTCCTGAGATGGGTGCAGTTTACACCCATTTGATTTTGAACAGAATTAGTTCTAGCATGAATCAAACAATGCTAGTTTCACCTGGTTTTGATTCAGTGATAACATCACTATGATAATTGCAGAGCCTGAACCTCCGTTGTGGATTCAGTATAGTCCGTTCAGCCCCAAAAAGGTAAGGTTTTGGAGTTCTCTTGTTTTTTTCCATATTTAGAAGATCCTGCTCAAGTTCCCTTTCTACCCACATCTCTCGCTGTGACATACCTTGCTTGTGGGCCAGGAGATCTGCTTCTTCTTGAAGAATAATCTCGTTCATAGCTTTGTCCGAAATAGATGGATCAAGTCCATTGGTCTGTCCATGTGGTAAACATTATCCATGGATATGTCTCTGTTAAATCTTCCCTATAGATGTGTCTGGGGGTTAGATCCTATTCACAGACGTCTACCTCTAATCTATACATAACTAAAACTCTGATCTTGTGCTCTTCCGGTTTACGTGGTTTTTCTATTTGCGCAAAGACGGTACGTGATAGCGTTATGGTTTTTCGCCAGCTCACTCACCGTTCTCCTGTGCTGCGAGTGCAATAAGTTTCGTTCCGATCGGTAGTATATTGTAAAACTTAGCGAGGTTTAAAAATCGTAAAAACCCCAAGTGCGCAGATTGATCTCCTCTCCTGCCAGTCAGTGCTGCGCAGATTGGTCTCTTCTCCTGTCACTCCCCGGGACGGTCCACCCCTTCCTGCGCCATCACGTCTTTACTGGAACTGAGGGACGCTGCGGGTGGCCGGCGGAAGTCTCCAACCGGACACAATTTTCGGAGGGGCCGGAAGCGACCCGGCCTGGCCCGGCGCGGAGCCGGACATGTCGCCAAACGGAAAGTGGAGAGTCTGATCCCGGCGGAGGAGAGCGTCCAGCGCCTGCTGTGAGTCCCAAACGCACCGCCATCGCAACGCCCCGCAGCTCCAGCCCCATCCCCTCTGGTCCCCCTCGATGGCTCCTGCCCCCTCCCCCGCGATACCTCGCTCTCCCTCATAGCTCTTCCCCGTCTGATCTCCGAGTTCCCCCTCCCCCCCCCCTCCCGCCCACACGCCGACGCGGCCGTAGTTGCTGGTGCTTCCGGGCCGATCCGAGGCCTGGCTCTGAGGGCGCCGAAGGCTGATACTCCTCCGGGGCACGCAAGAAGGGAGAGGAGCGGCAACCTCGAGATCCTGGGGAGGGAGAGTGGGGGAGGAGAGGGGATAGAGGGAGAAGAGGGGAGTAGGGAGGGGAGAGGAATTATGGAGGGAGGGAGTGACTGAGGGTAGGGGAAAGGAGAGGTGAGGGAGGGATTGGGGGAGGGTAGGAGGAGAGGGAAAAGATGAGGGAGGAGGTGAGGGAGGAGGGGGTGAGTAGAGGAGGGGAGAGTGGGGAAGGTAGGGAGTGGGGAATAGAGGGAGAGGAGGGCAGTGGGGAGGTGAGGAGGGATAGTGGGGGGATAGGGGAGGTGGGGGATAGAGGGATAGGAGGGGGTAGGGAGGGGAGAGGAGTTATGGAGGGAGGGAGGGAGCGACAGGGTAGGGGAAAGGAGAGGAAGAGAGGTGAAGGAGGGATTGGGGAGGGGAGGAGGAGAGGGGAAAGAAGAGGGAGGGTGAAGAGGAGGGGGAGAGAGTGCTAGGCATGAAGGGAAATGAGCTGCGCCTGTGCAGTTGGGGGCTATGGGTGAGTGGTGGAATATAGCGTTGGGGGACCAAGCCTCCTGTGTGACAGGGACCCAACAGGTCCCACTTAGTCTAGTAGACCTTATTTCCAGGTCTGTCCCTATGATAGCTCGCGTCTCTGAGAAAGATCTTGCTTTCACTTCTACCATGTGATGGATCTAGTCTGTACATCAGACTCAGGCATGTAGCATGTAATGATAAAGCAATTGAAAGTAAAATCCTCTGTTCATGCTGAATGAAATAGAATATCAGTGCAAGAGATTGAAATATTTGAAAAAAACAAGTAAGATTGGTATCACTTAATTCTGATGAGAGATTAATTCACATGTGATTGATGAATTTCAAAAGCAAGGTTACATATTGGCAGCATAAACCTCAGTAAAATGTCCTCCTGACAGCAATCTTCAAGCTTGGCTAGGAAACTAACTAGTCTGCTTTGACAAAAAGGAGCAAAGAAACAACGTGTTCTTATTTTTATGTCTGTGTCCAGGTATCTGCATGAACATTTGAAGCAGATCCAGGAAGAAGTTAATATCCTTAAGAATAACATTTCTAAATACAAGGTACTGTTGGGGATTACTTATTAAGGTATTAGCTAAATCTCTTACTATCACATTTGGAGAAAGTAACAACCAATAAGATTTGTCAGCTCAAGTTTGTATCTGTTTTGTTTTATTGCTCTTTCATCGCAGTACTAACTTTGTCCCTAGTTATTAAGGTTCATGAGCATGAGGGACGACAGATGGCGCAGGGACGACAGATGGCGCAATGGGCTAAGTGTTCGGCTGGCAACCGGAAGGTAGCCGGTTCGAATCCCGCTTGGAGTGCATACTGTCGTTGTGTCCTTGGGCAAGACACTTCACCCACCTTTGCCTGCGTGTGAATGTGTGTGTGTGTGTGAATGTGTGTGAGTGATTGGTGGTGGTCGGAGGGGCCGTAGGCGCAGATTAGCAGCCACGCTTCCGTCAGTCTGCCCCAGGGCAGCTGTGGCTACAGAAGTAGCTCACCACCACCGAGTGTGACTGAGGAATGAATGAATAATGCGATGTAAAGCGCCTTGGGTATTAGAAAGGCGCTATATAAATCCAATCCATTATTATTATTATTATTACCTTGCCCACAGAGATAATTACCTCTACACTAATCCTAATGACAAACCCTCATGTCACCTTGTACACATGTGTAATATCATGGTGTATATTCGTCTAGAATAAGGGACAAAATGATAATCATTAAAAAATGCATATTTGTGGCACACAAATCAAATATCTTGTCATCACTCCAGATTCTCATCTCAAATCTTGCTGTATAATTTACATTGGTGGGTCTCCATGGCTTTAAGGCCTGATTTATAAAGATGTGTCCAAAATTCCACATGTTACTGTCACCACTCAGTATTTTGTATAAAGTTGTCATCATTATTTTTCAGTAGTATTATCAGTCCCATTTATAGAACTATGGATCATTTTCTATGGCCTTATTTACCTGCAGTCAGTTTCCCCAGCATGTGTTTGTATATCCAAAGGTCAACTAATGTTTTCCACAAACTGAGCAATATTACTTCATTCAACTTTCATGTTCCTTTTTGTAAAACCAAAATGCTCGATGTTTCAGATCGATAACCTTTTATCGGAGATTTTCTGGAGGAAAGGTCATCGTGCTGAAACATCAGATCTGTTTTGCTCTCCACAAATGATGCCTTAGCCCTGCTGAATATTTACAGCAAATTCTGACTTTATTACAAATCAACTTCTTCCTTGGCTGACTTGCCGAATATATTTTTCTCATTTTCTAGTATGATTTCAGATTTCCAGTATCTGTCTTTTTATTGCTTTTAGAAATTGACCTGTCCTTGGTTACCCAATAATATAAAAGTACATTTGTGGCAGCAGCTGTGCTAACAGTGAGTTAGCATGCCTCATTGAGAATGCTTTTTTTTCCCGATTTATCCATTATTCAAATCTATTTTGCAGATTGCTATGTCTTTCTAACTCTGAATGTAATTTGAGTTTATAATGGTGATTAAGAGTCAGAATGAACTCTTGATTAACTAACATCTCACCTGTATTATTCATGTAATGGTGTCATCTGTGTATTGTGATTGGATGCAACTATTAAAAGAAATGATTTCTTCACAGCATTTCCTAATTTCTCTTTCACGTAGAATGCTCTTGAACGTAAAAAGAACCCAAAGTCCAGTGGAAGAAGCAGCAGTAGTGCCCTTACCGGGGTTCTTTCTGCCAAGCAAGGTGAGGCATGTCCAATGTGGTGAAATTAGCTAAGGGGAAATTTGAACCATTGTCAATTATTGCTTAAGATAAAGGCGAGCAGCTTAGAAACAAGCTACCCAGCATGCAATAACACTCGCCCAATCCTTCTGGTTTTGACCAGACTTCCTGAGAAAATCTATCCTTGCAGCTGCTAACATCTACTTTGAGGATGTTGTAAAGGGACTCCCTGGATCCACTCCCACGTCACAAAGTTGTTTCTTTTCCCACAAGACCATGAATTGAATGGATCAGCAGAAGCAGAGAAACATGAAGAAACAAGGAACTGCAAATGGTGGTTAATTCACAAAAAAACACAAAGGGCTGGAGTAACTCAGCAGATCAGGCAGTATCTGGAGAACATGGATAGGTGACAAGATTTTTTGGATCCAGCTTTGCAATGTGCAACTCTTCAACCCTGTATCACACCTTCTGCTTTTATCTTTAACCTTCGTGCCAACCATCTGCCTAGATGAAAATCCACGCTCGTGTCAACCTTCCACATTTTGAGCTTTCTCTACTCTCTTCTACCTTTCTTCTTCTCCCCCACAATCAGTCTGAAGAAGAGTCTCAGCCCGAAACATCACCTCACTTATCCATTTCCCCAGAGATGCTATCTGACTTGCTGCATTACTCCAGCCCATTGTGTCCCAGCAGGAGCAGAGGTCCAGTTAGCTTTCCCACTCAATTACATTGAATCTGAAAAGGTAGATTCAATACAACGTAGCATCACTCAGTGGAAGTAACTATTTATGTTAAAACATACATCTTTGTTGTATGTTGCTACAAAAGTAAATATAGTCCCATTTTGTATTCTCTTTCATAATGCATTGAATAGTTATGATGTGATTCCCTGTTGCTATTTGATCATTGCTTGTGAATGTTGAATATGATACTCAGGTCGTTGTTACAGCCAAACGTTACTCTGTCCGCATCCAGGCATTTACAAAGTGCAGATCCAAGCTGTGTTGTATGATAATGATCAGGAGCCAGGGCGTGGATAAAGTCTTCCCCCAACCCTGACAACTAACTCGGAGCTCAGAGAACTAATTCTAGGGATCAAATTTTGACTTGTCAGATTATATTGTTCAGCATTTCACTGGATAAATGTGCTGAACCATTGATAAAGCTTAACTCCGTATGTTATTCACTCTGCTGGCCATAAATGTCATCATCTTTGAAATGTTGATGACAGCTCTATTTCTGAGATTAGATCTGAGCTTCCTCAATGAACACATTCCCCATCCGTTAGAAACCTGTTTAGAAATTACAAGATGAACAAAGTTGCCCATCTGTTCCAACGGCACTTTGACAATGAAATTATCTTTCAAACCCCCATCCACAGCTCATATCCATTCACAATTTCCTGCCCCCCTCTCCGCTCCACTGCCACTCCACTACACATTAGCCGGAATTTGCAACAAATATACCAACAGTATAGAAGTTGTGAGGTGAGTATAGCAGTTGGGAAGTCATGCTGCAGTTATATAAGACGTTGGTGAGGCCACATTTAGAGCATTGTGTTCAGTTTTGGTCAACAGGTCATAGGAAAGATGCTATCAAGCTGGAAAGGGTTCAGAGAATAGACACAAAATGATGGAGTAACTCAATAGAAAATAGATGCAGGAGTAGGCCATTCAGCCCTTTGAGCCAACACCGCCATTCACTGTGATCATGGCTGATCATCCACATTTAATACCCTGTTCCTGCCTTCTCAACATATCCCCTGACTCCGCTATTTTTAAGAGCTCTATCTAACTCTCTCTTGAAAGCATCCAGAGAATTGGCCTCCACTGCCTTCTGAGGCAGAGAATTCTACAGATTCACAACTCTCTGGGTGAAAAAGTTTTTCCTCATCTCTGTTCTAAATGGCCTACCCCTTATTCTTAAACTGTGGCCCCTGGTTCTGGACTCCCCCAACATTGGGAACATGTTTCCTGCCTGTAGCGTGTCCAATCCATTAATAATCCCTTAATAATCTTATGTTTCAATAAGATCCCCTCTCCTAAATTCCAGAGTGTACAAGCCCAGCCGCTCCATTCTCTCAGCATATGACAGTCCCGCCATCCCGGGAATTAACCATGCGAACGTACGCTGCACTTCCTCAATAGCAAGAATGTCCTTCCTCAAAATTGGAGACCAAAACTGCACACAATACTCCAGGTGTGGTCTCACTAGGGCCCTGTACAACTGCAGAAGGACCTCTTTGCTCCTATACTCAACTCGTCTTGTTATGAAGGCCAACATGCCATTTGCTTTCTTCACTGCCTGCTGTACCTGCATGCTTACTTTCAGTGAGTGATGAACAAGGACCCCCAGATCTCTTTGTACTTCCCCTTTTCCCAACTTGACACCATTCAGATAATAATCTCCGTTCCTGTTTTTGCCACCGAAGTGGATAACCTCACATTTATCCACATTAAACTGCATCTGCCATGCATCTGCCCACTCACCCAACCTGTCCAAGTCACCCTGCATCCTCATAACATCCTCCTCACAGTTCACACTGCCACCCAGCTTTGTGTAATCTGCAAATTTGCTAATGTTACTTTGAATCCCTTCATCTAAATCATCAATGTATATTGTAAATAGCTGCGGTCCCAGCACCGAGCCTTGCGGTATCCCACCAGACACTTGAAAGGGACCCATTTTGAAAGGGACCCATTAATCCCTACTCTTTGTTTTATGTCTGCCAACCAATTTTCTATCCATGTCAGTACGTTACCCCCAATACCATGTGTTCTAATTTTGCCCACTAATCTCATATGTGGGACCTTATCAAATGCTTTCTGAAAGTCCAGGTACACTACATCCACTGGCTCTCCCTTGTCCATTTTCCTAGTTACATCCTCAAAATATTCCAGAAGATTAATCATGATTTCTCCTTTGTAAATCCATGCTGACTTGGACCGATCCTGTTACTGCTATCCAAATGTGCCGCTATTTCATCTTTTATAATTAACTCCAGCATCTTCCCCACCACCAATGTCAAGCTAACTGGTCTATAATTCCCTGTTTTCTCTCTCCCGCCTTTCTTAAAAAGTTGGATAACAAGAGCTACCCTCCAATCCACAGGAACTGATCCTGAATCTATAGAACATTGGAAAATGATCACAAATGCATCCACGATTTCTAGAGCCACTTCCTTAAGTACCCTGGGATGCAGACTATCAGGCCCTGGGGATTTATTAGCCTTCAGTCCCATCAGTCTACCCAACACCATTTCATGCCTAATGTGAATATCCTTCAGTTCCTCCATCACCCTAGATCCTCTGGCCACTAGTACATCAGGGAAATTGTTTGTGTCTTCCTTAATGAAGACGGATCCAAAGTATCTGTTCAACTCATCCATTTAAGAGATGCTGCCTGTCAGCGGGACAGGCAGCATCCCTGGAGAGAAGGAATGGGTGACGTTTTGGGTCCAGACACTTCTTCAGACCTTGACCCGAAATGTCACTGAATGACGTTATTCCTTGGAATGTTGGAAAATTAGTGGTGATCTTATAGAGATGTACAAAATCATGAGAGGATCAGATTGGGTAAGTGCACAGTCTTTTGCCCAGAGCAGGGGAAATGAGAACCAGAGGACATAGATATAAGGTGAGGGTAGGGGAGGGGGGGGGGGTGGGAAGATTTAATAAGAACCTGAGGAGTAACTTTTTTATACTAACGGTGGTGGGTGTATTGAACGAGCTGCCAGAGGAGGTAGGTGAGGAAGGTACTATCGTAATATTTAAGAAACATTTAGACAGATACATCGATTGGATAGGTTTAGAGTGATATGGGCCAAACGCAGGCAGATGGGACTATTGTAGATGGGGCATGTTGGCCGGTGTGGACAATTTGGGCCGAAGGGCCTGTTTCCATGCTGTATCACTCAACGACTCCATGAGGTGTGATGTTTGAACTCCACACCTAAGGGGACTTACAGCGATACAAGAATAATTCCACAGCTACAGGGGAGAGTTGCTGCTGAATGAACGGATGCTGCATGAATGGGACGGTTTAGGATAGTCCTCTGAAGGCATTAATGAGATCCAGAGGGGCTGCCAAAATCTGTGCCTGTTCTTTGTGTAAGTAGTCCCGAGGGATCCTCTGGGAATGACAACAGGCACCCTGGCATGCGGTTGTTGGGGGTTGGGGGCATTGGGATGGGTGTAGAGAAGGGGAGGGATGTCACTGTGATGAAACGACTGCAATGTTGGCAAACTCACTCTGCCTGTAGGCTGATGGTAAATTGGCGGTCTCGATTGAGTGTGGGGTTTGATGAATCCATATTCTACCAATATCAGGCATCGACGGGGCCAACAAACAATGGAGCCACAAGAGGCTGCAGATGCCAGAATCTTGAGCAGAAAACAGTGTGGGTTGAACTCAGTGCATCAGGCAGCATCTGTGGAGGGTGTTCGTCAAATGATGTTTCGGGTCAGGGCCTTTCTCAGACTGATTAAAACTTCAGACTGATAAGTCTGAAGAAGGGTCCTGACTCGAAATACAATCTCTCCACATGCTGGCTGATTTGCTGTGTTCCTTCAGCACTTTGTTTTTCGGGCAAACAATCAAACTGCGTTTTTGGTCCATTTAGTGAGGGCAAAGAATGCAGTTTGATAGTTGCCCCCTTCAGTGCATGGTTCCAGGTGATCAGGATTAGTAAAACATGGATGTCCTATGAGGTTGATAATCCTCACGCAGATGGAATTTGTTTTGTTGCACTACTGTTGTTGCCATTTAGGGTAATTATGTTCTAGAGACAAATGACATGTCAATAAATGGGAAGACAAAATTCCCAAAGGGACTAAGATCTAATAAATGTGAGGAAATAGGTCCAGACCTGAATTTCAACAGGTAAACGTCATTGTTTTTATTCTTGTGAATACATGTTTCTATCCTGCATCTGAAATATTATGTAATTTTCTGCATCCGGCTTGGTAAAGAGTTTGTGCATCTCAGTAATTGGATCCAGGTGGGATGAGAGTTTAATTGGCTTTGGGAGTGTTGATTGGTACAGTCCCGTCTTCCCAATTATGAGTAGCTGTCCTTCGTGATTCGTGTGAATGCCATTATCGTGATAACAATTGCATGAAAATTAGATTTTGTGCTGTTTCATGCAAGCAGTCAATAGTAACAAGTTGGGCAAGAGACATCAGTAAAAATGTCAGCTGAGTTACTCCAGCATTTTGTGTCTATGATTTAAACCAGCATCTGCAGTTCTTTCTTACGCTGAGTTAGTCCAGCATTTTGTGTCCTTTCATTTTCAGTAAAGATTATTTTGGGTCTGTTGACAATGTTTAGTGACCAGAAAACAACTGAAATAAGTCAAGACAAGCCAAGTCAAGAGAGTTTATTGTCATGTGTCCCAGATAGGACAATGAAATTCTTGCTTGCTGCAGCGCAACAGAATATTGTAGGCATAAATACAGAGATCAGTGTGTCTATATACCATAGACCATATATATATACACACATAAATAAACAGATAAAGTGCAATAGGCTGTTATAGATCAGTTTGTTTGAAGTTGTGTTTGATAGTCTGATGCTATTGCTATATTTAAGAGGGAGTTAGATGTGGCCCTTGTGGCTAAAGGGGTCAGGGGGTATGGAGAGAAGGCAGGTACAGGATACTGAGTTGGATGATCAGCCATGATCATATTGAATGGCGGTGCAGGCTCGAAGGGCCGAATGGCCTACTCCTGCACCTATTTTCTATGTTTCTATGGCTATGGGAAAGAAGCTGTTCCTGAACCTGGTTGTTGCAGATTTCAGGCTCCTGTACCGTCTACCTGATGGCAGCGGAGAGATGAGTGTGTGGCCAGGATGGTGTGGGTCCTTAATGATGTTGGCAGCCTTTTTGAGGTAGCGACTGCGATAGATCCCCTCGATGGTAGGGAGGTCAGAGACGGTGATGGCCTGGGCAGTGTTTACAACTTTTTGCAGCCTTTTCCGCTCCTGGACGCTCAAGTTGCCGAACCAAGCCACGATGCAGCATGCTCTCTAGTGTGCACCTGTAGAAGTTCAAGAGAATCCTCCTTGACATAATGCACGGCTCTCACTTAACTTTTTTTCTCTGTTTCCAGCCAGGCAACCTAGGCAGCTTTTTAGGTTGCCAAGACAGTTTAGGTGGTCATTTAAGACGGCTTGCATGACGCGTGCAATAATGTGCTCGGACGAAGTGCGTAGTTACCAGTCGGAAATTATGTTCAATGAAGCATTCACATATTATTTCTGCTTCAAATAAAGTCACAATACAAACTAAACATATTCACCAATCAAGACATGATATATACTACAATGACATGCAGCAAAATTATAATACAGTATCTCAACTCTTTTTACACGTTGCAATGAATGCAATTTCTATTATTTCCTTCCACTTCCAAACAAAAATGTGGTTGGATTATTCAGCGTATGATCAACCTCGGTGAGACCAAGTGCAGGCTTGGCGATCGCTTCGCACAACACCTACACTCAGTTCACAATAACCAACCTGATCTCCCGGTGGCTCAGCACTTCAACTCCCCCTCCCATTCCGAATCTGACCTTCCTGTCCTGGGCCTCCTCCATGGCCAGAATGAGGCCCACCGCAAATTGGAGGAACAGCGCCTCATATTTCGCTTGGGTAGTTTACACCCCAGCGGTATGAACATTGGCTTCTCCAATTTCATGAAGTCGTTGCTTTCTCCCTCCTTCCCCTCCCATTCCCAACTCTCCCACAGCCTACTGTCTCCGCCTCTTCCTTTCTTTTTCCCGCCCCCCACCCCTCCCCGAAATCAGTCTGAAGAAGTGTCTCGACCCGAAACGTCGCCTATTCCTTTGCTCCATAGATGCTGTTTCACCCGCTGATTTTCTCCAGCTTTATCTACCAACGGGATCCCACCACTGGCCACATCTTCGCATCTCCTCCCCTGTCGCCTTTCCGCAGAGACGGCTCCCTCCATAACTCGCTGGTCACTTCGTCCCTTCCCACCCAAACCACCCCCTCACCTGTTACTTTCCATTGCAACCACAGGAAATGCTACACTTGTCGCTTTACCTCCCCCCACGACTCCATTCAAGGACCCAAGCAGTCTTTCCAGGTGCGGCAGAGGCTCACCTGCACCTCCTCCAACCTCATCTATTGCATCCGCTGCTCTAGGTGTCAGCTGCTCTACATCGGTGAAACCAAGCGTTGGCTTGGCGATCGCTTCGCCCAACACTTCCACTCAGTTCGCAATAACCAACCTGATCTCCCGGTGGCTCAGTACTTCAACTCCCCCTCCCATTCCGAATCCGACCTTTCTGTCCTGGGTCTCCTCCATGACCAGAGTGAGGCCCACCGTAAATTGGAGGAGCAGCACCTCATATTTCGCTTGGGCAGTTTACACCCCAGCGGTACGAACATTGACCTCCAATTTCAGGTAGTCCCTGCTTTCTCCTCCCCTTCCCAGCTCTTCCTCAGCCCACTGTCTCCCCCTCTTCCTTTCTTCTTCCCGCCCCCCACCCTCACATCAGTCTGAAGAAGGGTCTCGACCCAAAACGTCGCCTATTTCCTTCACTCCATAGATGCTGCCTCACCCGCTGAGTTTCTCCAGCATTTTTGTCTACCCATTCACACAAGTTCTGTTATCCCACTTTCCTCACCCGCTCCCTACACATTAGGGGCAAATTTACAGAGACAAGTTAACCTACAAAGCCAATGCGTCTTTGGGATGTGGGAGGAAACCCATACGCTTGCAGGGAGAATGTGCAAATTCAACACAGACAGTGCCCAAGGACAGGATCGAACACAGATCTCTGGCGTGTGAGGCAGCAAGTCCACCAGCTGTGCCACTATATTTTGTTTTCCAACACGCAAAAAATTATACGTTCATAACTTTGGTTACCAAAAAAAAAGAAACTATCCATTTTCAGTCTTAAATCGCTAAGTGACGCTATGTCCCCCATTACAGCTACTGTATGGTTTAATTCAGTTCAAGACTATGGGGCAGTACATTGGCTATAAAGTTGCTGCCTAAAAGTGCCAGAGACCCGGAATTGATCCTGAATATGGGTGCTGTCTGTATGGAGTTTGCTCCTTTTCCCTTTGATCGCATGGGGTTTCTCCGGGTGCTCTTGTTTCCTTCCACATTCCAAAGGTGTGCAGGAACCTTTATCGGACCCAACCCAAAACGTAATATTTTCCTTTAGTCCAGAGATTCTGTCTGACCTGTTGAGTTACTCCAGCTTTTTGTGTCTATCTTCTGTTTAAACCAGCATCTGCAGTTCCTTCCTGCACACACGATACTATATGATAGAACTTTATTAATCCCAGGAGGGAAATTGTGTGTGTGGGTATATATATTACACACACACACACACACACACACACACACACACACACACACACACACACACACACGCACATATATATTTATTTATATTTATCTATTTATTTTTATATATATATATATATATATTTATTTATATATTTATATATTCATATATAAATATACACAGTTTTGTTTTCTGTGAAATGTCACCTATCCAATAGACAATAGACAATCTCATTTATAACATTATTTACAGAGTACTATGTTTACATATTCTGTTGTGCTGCTGCAAGTAAGGATTTCATTGTTCTAACAGGGACGTGAAAGAATAAAACACTCTTGACTCTTGACTTACGTCGCAAATGTGTGGGATAGAACTAGTGTACGGGTGATCGGTGGTCGGCGTAGACTCGGTGGGCCGAAGGGCCTGTTTCCACGCTGTATCTTTAAATTAAACTAAAAACACTAAAACCAGAGGAAATCTAAAGAAGGGTCACTACCCGAAACGTCATCCAATTTCTTCTATCCAGAGATGCTGGCTGCTCCATGGAGTTCCCCCGCACAATTAAAGCATGGAATAGTCTGCACCCTACCATAGTTACCCAACCAGACGCAACTAAATTTAAGGTAGCTCTTTTTTCCCAAGAACCCTTTTTTGCTTAAGTCCAAGTCAAGAGTCAAGAGAGTTTTCATGTGTCCCAGATAGGAGAATGAAATTCTTGCTTGCTGCAGCACAACAGAATACGTAAACATAATACAGAACAGGAGATAAAAGTTCAGTGTGTCTATATACCATAGACCATATATATATATATATATATATATATACACACAATAAATAAATAAATAAAGTTCAATAGGCTGTTATTTTTCAGAGTTTGGAATTTGGAGTTTGGTGGTGGAGGGTCCACTCCTGTTTAAATTCCATTTGGAATATTTTTGGAGGACCAGGAAACCAAGAAGCAAGAGTTACTCCAGGGAGTTAAGGGGCTGTCCTACTGCGGCGACCTAATTGGCGAGTTTAGAAGAGTTTGCCCTCGACATACTCGCAGCATGGTCGACACAAGGTCCTAGTAGGTCTTTGTAACTCTCCTTCATGCTCGAGAGTAGTCCCCGCGTACTTGAGGCCTCAGCTAGGTTGCGGTGTATTTTTCAACATGCTGAAAAATACCCGCGAGTAAAAAAAGGTCACCATGGTAAAAAAAACAATATTTTTTTTACTCGTAGGTTTAGTCGAAGTAGGTTGTAGTAGGTCGGCATGTTATTCATAGGGAATCAAGGGTAGTCGAAGGTAATCAAAGGTAGTCGAATGTAGTCGTAGATAGTCTTTAACATAGTGGAAGGGAGGTCGAAGGTGATCGAAGGAGGTTGTCTTCACTCTCCACTATTCGGTGTCCAATTTTCCCGAAGTTAGTCAAAGCTAGTCTTCAACATAGTCGAAGGAGGTCGAAGGAGGTCTTCTACATAGTCGAAGGAGGTCTTCAACATAACACTTTTTCAAACTCTCCTAAACTCTTCTAAACTCGGCAATTAGGTCACTGCAGTGGGACAGCCCCTTAACTCCAGCTCCAGGGACTGATTCTGCGTTGGTTTTCAGCGGTCGCGGCGAGACAGTAATGGCGGCCAGATCTCCCACAATGCAAAGGGAGGGAGAAAGTGCCCAGCGCCGACCAGTTGCTGTGGCAGTGCGCATGTGCAGGGCGGCACATGCGCACAACCATGGCCGATGATGCGCTGGGCGTGGTTGTGCGCATGTGCAGGGAGAGGATGTGCAGGCCGTGACAGTGAGCATGTGCAAGGCGGCCAGACGTGCCGGCGGATGAGGAGCGGGCGGAGAGTGGAGAGCGGAGAACCGGCGGCCCGGACACGGATACGGATGGCGGGCGGAGACGGAGAGTGACAGAGAGAGAGATAGAGAGGGGGGGGCCGCTCAGAGTTGAACAATAGGTGACCCAGGTGCTTGCCAAGCCGGGCAAAATGGCACGGCTTTTAGGTTGCCCGGCAGGACTTTAGGTCGCCATTAGCACCCGGGCAACCGTTAATTTCGAGCCCTGACATACCGACTCTCCGTAATCTTCTCAGGAAGCAGAGGCGATGATGTGCTTTCTTTATAATTGCATCAGTGTGCTGGGACCAGGAGAGATCTTCGGAAATAAGCAGTTTGTAATTAAAAGAATGTTTGAAGGTCTTACAGTGTATAATAGGATAGAATGACCATTGAACCGTTTTCTGGAGAAAAAAATGCTGGTATCTGTATTAAGTAATGTTAAGTCATATTGTGATTCTTCTAAAAGTGTGCCATAGACTTGATAAGCCATTAGAAAACTAAGTATTGCAACATAAAAGTTTATCCTGATTGCTATTTGGTGATTTTTGCTTGAAAGGTATAGCCTGCTTCTCTTCCATTAATACAGGTTCATTAGAATTATCTGTACTTTTTTTTTCAATTACCCAGCAGCTGAAAAGCCCCTGTCCTGACGCTTGCTCTTTAGGAATGCTTATAATAGGATTTTTTTTAATGAAAGGCCATTGGAATCCAAGCAAATGTCTAATTGCATCATTTGCCACCGCATAGGAAGGAAGGAAAATTGGAAATTTTAGTGCATGTGATGAAGGAGAAATCTATGCATTCGAAGGATTTGAGGCACAGCAATAGTTCTGTAATGTTTTTACATTAACAGAGCAGGTCCTTCGGCCTACAATGGTTGTGCTGGACATGATGCCAAGATAAACTAATCTCATCTGCCTGCACATTCTCCATATCCCACCCTCCCTGCATATCCATGTGCCGACATTAAAGCCTCTTAAACAACACAAATGTATCTGCGTCTGCCACTGCTCCTGGCAACACCTGGGGGAGTCTAGGCCTAGAGGTCATAGTCTCAGAATTAAATGATGTTCCTTTGGGAAGGAGATGAGGGGGAATTTCTTTAGTCAGAGGGTGGTGAACCTGTGGAATTCTTTGCTGCAGAAAGCTGTGGAGACCGTCAATGGATATTTTTAAGGGAGAGATGGATACATTCTTGATTAGTACGTGTGTCAGGGGTTATGGGGAGAAGGCAGATGAATGGGGTTAGGAGGGAGAGATAGATCAGCCATGATTAAATGGTGGAGTAGACTTGGTGGGCCAAATTGCCTAATTCTGCTCCTGTCACTTATGACCTTATGATGTCCTAGGCAACTACCACATGCTGTGTAAAAAAACGTGCCCTGTATGTCCCCTCACCTGTAAGCTATGTCCTCACTTCTTTGATATTTCCATCCTGGGAAAAAGGTTCTGAATCTCTACCCTATATATGCTTCGCAGAATTTTATATTGTAGAGTTCTGTTGCTGAAGACAATTTTCCTGCTAGTCTATTCTGGTTAGCATGCCTGCATTAGAAATATGAGCTATTTGATGGAAATTAAAATCAATATGGCATGTAGGTTCTTAAAGGCAGTTTTGGAAAATCTTTTACAAAAAGAATCATAATATTTTGATGAGTGACCTGATGCTAATTTATGCCAAGGGGGATTGATCTCAGTTGCCAATAGTTATTTGTGACGTTTGATTCTGAGGTGTTGGAAAATGGCTATTCTTGAATAGGTCTGTGGTAACACCAGTAACACTACTGAAATACATTAGAAATGTAATGCAGTTAAACTTAGAGGGTCACTTGTCCCATGTCGCTAGTGGGGAGTTGTACTTAAATATGGTTCAACAAACTAATTATGTTTGCAGGTTTGTATTCAACACATGCCCCTAGCTTCTCTCTGAGAGTATTTTAGTTTAGTTTAGATCTACAGCATGGAAACAGGCCCTTCGGCCCATCGAGTCCACACCAACCAGTGATCCCCGTACGCCAACGACCATCTTATGCACTAGTTAAATCCTACACACTAAGGATAATTTACAGAAGCCAATTACTCTACAAATCTGCACATCTTTGGAATGTGGGAGGAAACCAGAGCACCTGGAGAAACCCCACACGCTCACAAGGAGAACGTACAAACTCTGTACAGACAGCACGTAGTCAGGATCAAACTCACTGTGAGGCAACAACTATTACAACTATTAAATCTGTAAGGCTGCACCACTGCTGCCTTTGAAAATAATTTCACTGATTTGATGGCTGTTATTTTTCTTGTATGGATCATCAGTGTAATTGATGTTATTTTACCCATTTTTGTTGCAGTCCAAGAGCTTTTGTCAGAAGATCATGGCTGCAGTCTGCCAGCTACTCCACAGTCCATCTCAGACCTGAAATCACTGGCAACTGCTTTACTTGAAACAATTCACGATAAGAATATGGTTCTTCAGCACCAACGTCAGACAAACAGGCAAGTGTTCATTCTGCTCGATAACCGTGGGGTTCTTGTGCGCAGTTTTAAATATGTTCATGTGAAGATGGTAAAGATAAGTAAATAACTACAGTTATTATATAATTCTTGGAAACAAGGAGATTGAATTAAAGAATAATTGCCTTGGTAGCAGATGTAATACTTTGTCACGACTGAACTCAAAACCAATTAACAAAGTCGTTTTTTTCTTACATAGTAAAGATGCTTCATCAAGGAGCAGGGCCTTTCCCTGATTTTCTAATTGTCCAGAAAAAGGGGAATATTTTGGCATGAATGTGCGGCACAGTGGCGCAGTGGTAGAGCTGCTGCCTTACAGTGCCAGAGACACGGGTATAATCCTGACCATGAATGCTATCTGTACGGAGTTTATACGTTCTCGCTGTGACCAAGTGGGTTTTCTCCGGGTGCTCCAGTTTCCTGCCCACATTCCAAAGACATGCAGGTTTGTAGGTTGATTGTTTTTTTGTAAATTGTCCCTTGTGTGTAGGATAGAACTAGTGTGTGGGTGATCGTTGGTCGGCGTGGACTCGGTGGGCCTAAAAGTCTGTTTCCATGCTGTATTTCTAAACTAAACTAACCTGAAGAATAATGTTTAAGAAGGAACTGCAGATGCTGGAAAATCGAAGGTAGACAAAAGTGCTGGAGAAAGTCAGCGGGTGCGGCAGCATCTATGGAGCGAAGGAAATAGGCAATGTTTCGGGCTGAATCGTTGCCTATTTCCTTCGCTCCATAGATGCTGCAGCACCCGCTGAGTTTCTCCAGCACTTTTGTCTACCTAACCTAAAGAATAAGTTCAACCAACTTGAAAATATATTGCCTGACATTTGTATCGATTTTTGTTTGATAATAGCTCATGACTTTTTTAAATCTACCTTTTAAACAATATTTAATAATGTAAATATAACATGGCAAATTTCTGACATTCTAGAATCTGTACCTTTTGGTTTTAATACTTTCAGGAATAGACAATAGACAATAGGTGCAGGAGTAGGCCATTCGACCCCTCGAGCCAACACCACCATTCACTGTGATCATGGCTGATCATCCACATTCAGTACCCTGTTCCTGCTTCTCCCCATATCCCTTAACTCCGCTATCTTTAAGAGCTCTATCTAACTCTCTCTTGAAAGCATCCAGAGAATCGGCCTCCACTGCCTTCTGTGGCAGAGAATTCCACAAATTCACAACTCTCTGGGTAAAAAAGTTTTTCCACATCTCCGTTCTAAATGGCTTACCCCTTATTCTTAAACTGTGGCCCCTGGTTCTGGACTCCCCCAATATCGGGAACGTTTCCTGCCTCTAGTGTGTACAATCCCTTAATAATCTTATATGTTCCAATAAGATCCCCTCTCATCCTTCAAAATTCCAGTGTATACCATCCCAGTCGCTCCATCCTTTCCACAAATGACAGTCCAGCCATCCCGGGAATATAGTGTACCCCCCACTTTATGGGAAGGGGGCTTATCCAATTTTGTATAACGTTAAACCTTTCTGCTCCATTAAGTCCTATGCTATAAGTGAAGATGTGCTCTTACAGTCAGTTTCTTTTTCAACAGTAATATTCTTGTGATGTGCAAGAGAATTTGGGTTATATTGTATCCAGAAGAGAAAGGGTTGTGGTTTTAATTAACTAGAATTGGACGTTACATTGTTTGATAAAATATTGTTGTACAAGTATCAATGGAAGAGATTGCCTTGCCAGTTTCCAAAGCAAATATTTTGTGTCCCTCACTGTGAACTGGCAGCCTGCATTGTCCTTCATAAACTTGTTAAGTTCTCCGTATACATTTTCTGTTTTTTGGGGGGTTTTCATCTAAAATCTGTAAGAGCTATTTCTTATTCCATATCGTAGATTCTTGATAGTGAGTTGTGAAAACTGTAAGGGTGAATATCCATTACACAAACTGCTACACATGGGTTGTACTGTATCATATATTAACGTACTTCTTTGAAAAAGCAAGGAACTGCAAATGCTGCATAGAACACAAAGTGCTGGAGTAACTCAGTGATCAGGCAGCATCTCTGGAGGACATGGATAGGCAACGTTTTAGGTCAGGATCATTCTTCCCGATCCAAAACGTCGCCTATCCATGTCCTTCAGAGATGTTGCCTGACCCACTGGGTTATACCAGCACATTGTGTTCTTAGCTGCTACTTTAACTAATGAGGAACTGCACCGTGAAATTTATTTAAGGCTCCAGATATAAGAAGATGGAAAACCTTTGTGTAAAACCTACTTGTTAGATGGCATCTCATGATATCTCGGTGAGTCTTGAGTGCAGTTTTAAAAAGAGGCCAAACAGCACTTTAACAGTCTTTGAGTGCAGGTCGGACAAAGCACATACTTCCAAGCTCATCAGAGGAAGGAAGGTTAGGAGTGAGTGTGGGGATTGATGAACAATTAGATTGGAAGATTGGTAAATTGGACAATTAGGCAATTTAGCATCTGATATAAGCTCAAGGTGTGCGGTCTTGTCTGGGTGCGGCCCTGTCGAGGGAAGTGCCCTGTGAGAAAAGTGCGAGTCTTTGCCCTGTGAGAAAGGTGCGAGTCTTTGGCTGCGAGTCTTCGGCGAGGAGAGGAGGCTGAGGGAGAACGCCACACTAAACGCTGGAGAGGGAGAGACAAAAGAAGGAGATGTCAAGCAAGCTGATTCAGTGTGATGCTTGCAGGATGTGGGAGGTCAAGGACACCGCTGGTGCCTCTGGCTGCTAAAAATGTGAGAAGTGCATCCAGGTACAGCTCCTGAAGGACCGTGTTGGGGAACTGGAGAAGCAAGTGGATGACCTCAGGTTCGTCCGAGAAACGGAGTCGTTCCTCGATAAGTCCTACAGTAAGATTGTTACACCTAAAGTACTGGAAGAGAGAAGGTGGGTGACGGAGAGAAAGGGAAGGAAACATGGAATGCAAAGGTCCCCGGGTGTTGTACCTCTTGAGAACAGGTTCACCCACTTAGAAGCTGTCGGGACAGAAGACGTTAACACACTGAGCGGTGCACTGGCTTGCGAAGCAAAAAGTGCTGTTGAGCCAAAACCAAAGAGGCCGACGTCAGGCAACACTGTGGTAGTTGGAGACTCCATTGTGAGAGGTACGGACGGGGGTTTCTGCGGCAACAGACGGGATTCGAGGATGGTGTGCTGCCTCCCTGGTGCCAGGATCCAGGATGTCACGGACAGTGCAGAAAATCCTCAAGGGCGAAGGTGAACAGCCGGAAGTGGTAGTGCATGTCGGCACAAACGATGTCGGAAAGAAGGGGATGAATATTCTGCAGCGTGACTTTAGAGAGCTCGGAAAAGTGCTGAAAAGTAGGACCTCCAGGGTGGTTATCTCCGGTTTGCTTCCAGTTCCTTGTGCTGGCGAGAGCAGGAACAGGGAGATACAGGACCTGAATGTGTGGCTGAGGAACTGGTGCAGGGGGCAGGGATTTAGATTCTTAGATCACTGGGATCTGTTTTGGAGTAAGGGGGAACTGTACAAAAGGGACGGATTGCACCTTAACAGGTGGGGGGCCGGCATTCTGGCAGGCAGGTTTTCCACTGCTACACGGGTGGTTTTAAACTAAATAAGGGGGGAGGGGGTTGTCAAATGGGATATTCGAGGATGGAGTTAAAGGGAAAGGGAGTAAAGGGATAGTTAATGACCCCAGAATTAACGGAAAAGGAAGCTCACAAAGGGATAGGAGAGTATGGCCAAGTGTAATAGGGATCGATGTGAAAGGTGAGCTGCGTAAGGAATTAAAAATATTGTATATGAATGCGCGAAGTATAAGAAGTAAAGTAGATGAGCTTGAGGCTCAGTTAGAGGTTGGTAGATATGACATTGTGGGGATTACTGAGACGTGGCTGCAGGAGGATCGGGCATGTGAACTTAATATTCAGGGTTATACATCCTATAGAAAGGACAGGAAGGTGGGCAGAGGAGGGGAGGGGGGTAGCTCTGCTGGTGAGGGATGGAATTCAGACCCTTGCGAGGGAAGACATAGGGACTGACGAGGTAGAGTCACTGTGGATTGAGTTGAGGTGAGTGAGTGGGGTGAGGGGAGGGGGAGCTCTCCTAAAGTCTACAATCAATTCCACTGTCTTAAGAGCATAGAGCTCTAGGTTGTTGCGACGGCACCAGGACGCCAGCTGTGACACTTCCTGTCTGTAGGCAGATTCCTCCCCATCCTGGATCAGTCCAATCAGGGTTGTGTTGTCCGCAAACTTGAGAAGCTTGACAGAGGTCTCTGTGGAGGTGCAGTCGTTGGTGTAGAGAGAGTAAATGAGAGGAGAGAGTACGCAGCCTTGCGGTGCTCCTATGCTGAGCGTTTGCCGGTCCGAGATGTGCTTTCCCAGCCTCACATGCTGCTTCCTGTCTGTCAGGAAGCTGGTGATCCACCGACAGAGGGGTTCAGGCACAGTCAACTCGGAAAGTTTGGCGTGTAGTAGCTCTGGCACAATGGTGTTGAATGCAGAGCTAAAATCAACAAACAAAATCCTCGCATAGGTCTCCTGGCGGTCTAGGTGCTGGAGAATGAAGTGCAGGCCCAGGTTGACTGCATCATCCACAGATCTATTGGCCCGATATGCAAACTGCAGAGGGTCCAGGAGGGAGTTTGTGATATTTTTCAGCTTGGCCAGCACAGGCCTTTCGAGTGCCTTCATGACTACAGAGGTCAGTGCGACAGGCCTGTAGTCATTAAGACAATTTGAGAAGGAGAAGGTTAAATCGGAAGGTTAAATCGGAAGTGTCAGTGAAGAGAATTCGAGGTAAAGGAACCGCTTGGAGGTAGTGATCATAATATGATTAGTTTTAATCTGCAATTTTAGAAGGAGAAGGTTAAATCGGAAGTGTCAGTGATGCAGTTGAACAAAGGGGACTATGAAGGCATGAGAGAGAGAGCTGACCAAGGTAGACTGGAAAGGGATCCTAGTAGGAATGACGGTGGAACAGCAATGGCAGGAATTTCTGGGCATAATCTGGAAGACGCAGGATCATTTCATTCCAAAAAGAAGAAGGATTCTAAGGGGAGTAGGAGGCAACTGTGGCTGACAAGAGAAGTTAGGGATAGAATAAAACTAAAAGAAAAGATGTATAACACAGCAAAGAGTAGCCAGAGGATTGGGAAACTTTCATAGGACACCAGAAGGAAACAAAACAGGCAATACGGGCTGAAAAGATGAAGTACGAGGGGAAGCTGGCCAGGGATATAAGGAAGGACAGTAAAAGCTTCTTTAGATATGTTAAGGGAAAAAGAGTAGCAAAGTCAAATGTGGGTCCCTTGAAGGCAGACACAGGTGAAATTATTATGGGGACAAGGAAATGGCAGAAGAGTTGAATAGGTACTTCGGATCTGTCTTTACTAAGGAAGACACAAACAATCTCCCAGAAGTACTGGAGGACAGAGAATCTAAGGGGGTCGAGGAACTGAAAGAAATTTTCATTAGGCGAGAAATAGTATTGGGTAGGCTAATGGGACTGAAGGATGATAAATCCCCTGGGCCTGATGGTCTGCATCCCAGGGTCATCAGGGAGGTGGCTCTAAAAATAGTGGACACATTGGTGATCATTTTCCAATGTTCAATAGATTCAGGATCAGTTCCTGTGGATTGGAGGATAGCTAATGTTATCCCACTTTTCAAGAAAGGAGCGAGAGAAAAAAACAGGGAATTACAGACCAGTTAGCCTGACTTCGGGAAAGATGCTGGTGTCAATTATTAAAGAGGTAATAATGGGGCATTTGGATAGCAGTAAAAGGATTAGTCCAAGTCAGCATGGATTTATGAAAGGAAAATCATGCTTGACTAATCTTATGGAATTTTTTGAGGATGTGACAAGTTAAATGGATGAAGGGGAGCCAGTGGATGTAGTGTATCTAGACTTATAGAAAGCCTTTGATAAAGTCCCCCACGGCACACTGGTAACTAAAATTAGAAGACATGGTATTGGGGGTAGGGTGTTGACGTGGATAGAAAATTGGTTGGCAGACAGGAAGCAAAGAGTAGGAGTGAACGGGTCCTTTTCAGAATGGCAGGCAGTGGCGAGTAGAGTGCCGCAAGGCTCGGTGTTGGGGGCGCAACTGTTTACCATATATGTTAATGATTTGGAAGAGGGAATTAGGAGCAACACTAGCAAGTTTGCAGATGACACAAAGCTGGGTGGCAGTGTGAACTGTGAAGAGGATGTTAGGAGGTTGCAGGGTGGCCTGGACAGGTTGAGTGAGTGGGCAGATGCGTGGCAGATGCAGTATAAAATAGATAAATGTGAGGTTATCCACTTTGGCGGCAAAAACAAGGGGGCAGATTATTATCTCAATGGGGTTAGTTTAGGTAAGGGTGAGGTACAGTGAGACCTGGGTGTCCTTGTACACCAGTCACTGAAAGTTGGCGTGCAGGTACAGCAGGCAGTGAAGAAAGCTAATGGAATGTTGGCCTTCATAACAAGAGGATTTCAGTATAGGAGTAAAGAGATTCTTCTGCAGTTGTATAGGGCTCTGGTAAGACCACATCTGGAGTATTGTGTACAGTTTTGGTCTCCTAATTTGAGGAAGGACATCCTTGTGATTGAGGCAGTGCAGCGTAGGTTCACGAGATTGATCCCTGGGATGGCGGGACTGTCATATTAGGAAAGACTGGGCTTGTATTCACTGGAGTTTAGAAGGATGAGGGGCAATCTTATAGAAACATATAAAATTATAAAAGGACTGGACAAGCTAGATGCAGGAAAAAATGTCCCAATGTTGGGCAAGTCCAGAACCAGGGACCACAGTCTTAGAATAAAGGGGCGGCCATTTAAGACTGAGCTGAGAAAAAATGTTTTCACCCAGAGAGTTGTGAATTTGTGGAATTCCCTGCCACAGAGGGCATTGGAGGCCAAGTCACTGGATGGATTTAAGAGAGAGTTAGATAGAGCTCTAGGGGCTAGTGGAATCAAGGGATATGGGGAGAAGGTAGGCACGAGTTATTGATTGGGGACGATCAGCCATGATCACAATGAATGGCGGTGCTGGTTCTAAGGGCCGAACGGCCTCCTCCTGCACCTATTTTCTATGTTTCTATGATATGTGGAACTGAAGTGTCCGCTGAAAGAATGAATTAGGTTATCAGTCTCTGCTTGAAAGTCTTTGCTTGAACTGCTGAGGAAGGGAATTATACATCAAACACATTTGAACATTTGGAGCTTCTTAGTTCAAACATTCTTTGGAAGTCCAGTATGATAAAGAAACACTGAGGTTCTTTTATGTCATCATTCCTTTAAAGAACAGTAAAATAATAATATTAACACATAATTGATTTAGCTTTTTCTGCCTTATAATTCCATTACACAGGACACATGTGCCAATGTATGCACACATACATACAGAAAATATCTTAGAATTAGAGTCATAGAGTGATACAGTGTGGTAACAGGCCCTTCGGACCAACTCGGCCACACCAGCCAACAATGTCCCAGCTACCCTAGTCCCACTTGCCTGCGCTTGGTCCATAACCCTCCAAACATGTCCTATCCATGTACCTGTCCAACTGTTTCTTAAATAATGGGATAGACCCAGCCTCAACTACCTCCTCTGACAGCCTGTTCCATACACCCAAAAAGTTACCCCTCTGATTCCTATTAAATCTTTTCCCCTTCACCTTCCTCCGGTCCTCGATTCCCCTACTCTGGGTAAAAGACTTTGTGCATCTACCCGATCTATTCCACTCATGATCTCACGTTATAAGATCTTCCCTCATCCTCCTACGCTCCATGGAATAGAGACCCAGCCTACTCATCCTCTCCCTATAGCTCACAGCCTTTAGTCCTGACAACATCCTCTTAAATCTTTTCTGAACCTTCTCAAGCTTGACAATATCTTTCCTATAACATGGTGCCCAGAACTGAACACAATATTCTAAATGCGGTCTCACCAACATCTTATACAACAGCAACATGACCTCCCAACTTCTATACTCAATACTCTGACTGATGAAGGCCAAAGTGCCAAATGCCTTTTTGACCACCTTATCTACCTGCGACATGACCTTCATGGAACCATACCCTTGTACTGATAGATCACTCTGCTTACAACACTACCAAGAGGCCTACCATTTACTGTGTAGGTCCTGCCCTTGTTCGACGTCCCAAAATGCAACACCTCACACCTGTATTAAATTCCATCAACCATTCTTCCGCCCACCTGACCAATCGATCCAGATCCTGCTGCAATCGTTCACAACCATCTTTACTATCTGCAAAACCACTAACTTTTGTATCATCAGCAAACTTGCTGATTTTGCCCTGTATGTTCTCATCCAAATCATTGATGTAGATGACAAACAGTAACGGGTCCAGCACCGAACCGTGTGGCACCACTAGTCACAGGCCTCCATTCTGAGAAGCAACCTTCTACCATCACCCTCTGCTTCTTTCCATGGAGCCAATTTGCTATCCATTCAGCTATCTCTCCTTGGATCTCAGGAGATCTAACCTTCCAGAGCAGCCTACCTACCATGTGGCACCTTCTCGAAAGTCTTACTAAAGTCCATGTACACAACATCTACAGCTCTGCCTTCATTAACCTTTTTGCTCATGTCTTCAAAAAAATCAATCAGATTTGGGAGACACGACCTCCCACGTACAAAACCATGCTGACTGTCCCTAATCAGCCCTTGCCCATCCAAATGCCTGTATATCCTATCCCTCAGAATACTCTCCTGTGACTTACCAACTACAGATGTTAAGCTCACCGGCGTATAATTCCCAGCATTTTCCCTGCAGCCCTTCTTGAAAAGAGGCACAACATTTGCCACCTTCCAATCCTCTGGCACCTCTCCTGTATTTAAGGACGACTCATAAATTTCAACCAGGGCTCCTGCAATTTCCTCTCTAGTTTCCCCGCAATGTCCTCGGATATATCTGATCAGGCCGCGGAGATTTATCTACGTTCAAACACGACAGTACCTTCAGTACTTCCTCGACGGTAACCCTGACTGCTCTCATGACAAAACGTGTATGGAAACACGATTTAATTCAGATTGCAGATTTTTTAAAGCTTGTAAATAAGTCAAACAGCAAAAATTCCTGTTTATGTCAAAGCTAACTACTAATCTTGCAGATACATGGTGAAAGCAATAATTACTAACATCAAAAAAGCGGTTTTGCTTTAAATGAATCTATATGTAATAATACCTGATGTTAATCACTCTTTATGTAACACATATTGCCATGTAGGATCTAATATTCCTTGTGATGAAAATGTTCGGTATTTACAAAATCACGTTTCAAATGACAATGAACTAACAACGATATCCATATGCACTTCTGGAATATGTGTCTTTTATATGTTGCATGAAGTCAAGATGTGCTTTTCATGCCAATTAACCAATTACAGCTCAGCAAACTGGATGAAAGAAAAAATGTATTTTATGATATTACTATTCAATCTGAACGATTTAAGAACATAACATGGTTGACCTGCGAAAGCAAACACAGACTAGGCAATCGGTTTGCAGAGCACCTGCACTCTGTCCACAATTAACATCTCGAGTCCCATGCCATTTCAACTCCGCTTCCCATTCCCACAATGACCTGTCTGTCCTCAACCTCCTCTGGGGTGAGGCCATTCGCAAACTAGAAGAACAATGCTTTATATGTCACCTGGGTAGTCTACGAGAGGAAGGAGGTTCTGCAACGTGAGTATAGAGAATAGGTAGGAGGCTGAAAAGCAGGATTTCTAGGGTGGTTATCTCTGGGGTGCTTCCAGTACCTCGTGTGGGTAGGGACAGGAGATAAGGGATCTGAAAGTGTGGCTGAGGAGTTGGTGCAGGGGGCAGGGATTTAGATTTCTAGATCACTGGAATCTCTTCTGGGGCAGAGGTGACCTGTATAAAAGGGACGGGTTGCACCTTAATTGAAGGGGGACGGACATTGTGGCAGGCAGGTTTGCTAGAGTACACGGGTGGGTTTAAACTAAACAGTGGTGGGGTGGAGTCAACAACGTGGAAGCGTATTTGTGCAGTTAACGGACAAGAGATTGTAGCAAAGGTCACATTTAAACTAACAGGGCAGGGGGATGAGAACCAATGCAAGGAGACAGAGGGACATAAAAGGACAGAAGCAAAAGTTAGAAGGGAGATAAGAAAAACAAACCTGAAAGCTTTGTGCCTTAATGCGAGGAGCATTCGTAATAAGGTGGACGAATTGAATGCGCAGTTAGTAGATAAGGAATATGATATAATTGGAATCACGGAAACATGGCTCCAGGGTGACCAAGGCTGGGAGCTAAACATGCAGGGGTATTCAATATTCAGGAAGGATAGACAGAAAGGAAGGTGGGGTGGCATTGTTGGTTAAAGAGGAGATAAATTAAATAGCCAGGAGAGACATTAGGTATGGGTAGAACTGCGAAATAGCCAAAGGCAGAAAACACTTGTTGGAGTTGTATACGGACCACCACCAAACAGCAGTAGGGAGGTTGGAGATAACATCAAGCAGGAAATTAAGGATGTGTGTAGCAAAGGTACAGCAGTTATCATGGGTGACTTTAATCTACATATAGATTGGGTCAACCAAATTGGTAACAGCGCTGAGGAGGAGGATTTCCTGGAATGTATACGGAGTGGTTTTTAAACCAATATGTAGAGGAACCGACTGGAGGACAGGCCATCCTAGACTGGGTATTGTGTAATGAGGAAGGATTAGTTCATGATCTTGTTGTGCAAAGCCCTTTGGGCAACAGTGACCATAATATGGTGGAACTAATGCATTAGGATGGAGAGTGGCACAGTTAATTCAGAGACAAGGGTTATGAACTTAAAGAAAAGAGACTTTGAAGGTGTGCGATGGGAATTGGTTAGGGTAGACCAGCAAATTATACTTAAAGGGTTGATGGTGGAGATGCAATGGTGAAGATTTAAAGACCACATGGATGAACTCCACTGTCTGGCGAAAAAATAAAACAGGGAAGGCGGCTCAACCGTGGCTAACGAGGGAAATTAAGGATAATGTTAAATCCAAGGAAGAGGCATATAAATTGGTCAGAGGAAGCAGCAAACCGGAGGACAGGGAGAAATTTAGAACAACAGAGGACAAAGGGGTTAATTAAGAGGGGGGAAACTAGCATGAAAGAAAGCTTGCGGGGAATATAAAAACTAACTCTAAAAACTTCTTTAGATATTGTAAAGAGGAGTCATAACACACTGTGTCTTTACTACTGTTTATTCATGATACACATACTTTACTGCCCTAGCTGTTCGTGGTCTGTCACCGGAACCAGAGAGCGAGCACTGGGTGGGAAGGTTGTAATTATACTAGTGATGTGGGGAGTGGTTAGTAGTGGTGAGGTCACTATGTTAAAGGTACATGCACATATCATCTACATCCTTCCCCTTGGAAATAAAAAGCAATACAGTAGTGACAGGGCGACCACGTCTCATACGCTACGAGCAGGTGAGCAAACAGTTAAGCAAAATCACCATAACGGACAGGCTGCCTGACCACCCGCCCGGACCGGGTACGCAGCTCGCCATCTCCCCCCTCTGCAGGAGGAACTTGAGTAGGAGCAGGCGCGGGTGAGAGAACCGGGGAACCGGGAGGAGAAAGAGAAAACGGAGACGGAGCAGGGAAGCAGGAGCAGTAGCGGGAAGACGGGCAGGCGAGGGAGGACTGGCTGGTGGAGAGCGGGGCTGATATAGCTGAGAAGGCAGGGACCGAGGCATACGTGGAGGGGCAGGCAACGTGGCAGACAGTGGGGGAAAAGGGGTCTGCAGGCGGCGGTGCGGGCTCATTAACAAGCCGCAGATGTTGGCGGGACCGGCGGTAAATAGTACCGTCATGGTCGACTAGATAGGACCGCGGTGAACCAACAGTACCGACAACGATGGCAAGCCTGGGGTGACCGGAGGGGGACTGCATCCGGACAACTTGGCCAGGGAACAGAGGCGGGAGGGGACGGCAGGACTTGTCGTGGGAGCACTTTTGGATTTCTTGCTTGAGGGCAATGCGCTCCTGGACAGCAGCGGGCTGGAGAACAGAGGGAACGAGGGACCGCTGGGTCACCGGGATCGGAGGTCTCGTAGTGCGAGACATCAGCCGTTGTGCTGGGGAGCCAAGGCAGTGTCGCGGCAAATGTTTCGAAGGTTGAGGAGGGCCAGGTAAAAGTCAGAATGGACAGTCTACAATGTTCCAGCAAGTCCTTAGCACTGCAGACAACGCGCTCTGCCAAGCCGTTGCTTTGTGGGTACTCTGGGCTGCTGGTATAGTGTCGGATGTTCCATCTGGCAGCGAAACTCCGAAATTCGGCACTCGAGAACTGGCTGCCGTTGTCCGATTGAAGACTTGCCGGGGTGCCAAAGGTTCCGAAGTGGCAGCGCAGCTTCCCGATAACGGCCGAAGAGGTGAGGGAGTGCAGCTGGTCAACCTCGAACCAGCTGGAGTACGAGTCCACAAGAACCAGGAAGTGCTTGCCACGCCACTCAAAAATGTCAGCGGCGACGGTCATCCAGGGCAGCTCGGGGGCAGGCTGTTGCAGAAGCGGCTGCCGTTGCTGATGGGGAGCGAGGCTATTGCAGACAGAGCAAGCGGAGACCCTCTCCCGGATGTCTTGGGCCATGCTGGGCTAATAGAACAAACTCTGGGCCTGAGACAGGGTGGCCTCGGCCCCAGGATGACCGCGATGGGCGGTCAGAAAGTATTGGTCCCGCAGGGCAGCAGGCACGACGACCTTGTGTCCCTTCACGACCACGCCGTCGTGCAGCACGAGCTCGTCACGGACCAGGAAGTAGGGCACGACTCCAGGCGGCAAAGATGAACAACGGTCTGGCCAGCCCTGCCTGATGACGTCTGCAAGCTGCTGCAGGGCAGGATCCTTGGCAGTGTTGCTGACCAGGGACTGCATCTGCTGGGAAGGCACAATGTTGACGTTGAGCACCGTCAGGTCAGACGATTCATATGGATGGCGATCGGTGGACGTTAGCGGTGCGCGGGACAGCGTGTCGGCCACGAACATGTCCTTGCCCTTGCGATACACAATTTTGAACGTAAAACGCTGGAGCTGCAGCATCATGCGCTGCAAACGGGACGAGGCAACGTGGATCGGCTTGTTGAGGATAGAGACCAGCGGCTGATGGTCGGTCTCGATCGTGAAGCTGTTGCCCAGAATATAGTCCTTGAACTTGGAGCAGGCAAACACCACAGCAAGCAGCTCCTTCTCTCTGAGCATAGCGCTGCTCGGCAGGGGTCATGGTGCGGGACGCGTAGGAAGCAGGCAGCTGCAGGCCATTGTGGAGCTGCAGGCAAGCAGCACCAAGACCGAACTTGGAGGCGTCGCAGGTAAGAACAATGGGACGCTGCAGATCGAAGAATTGGAGAGTGTGGGTACTGGCCAGCCTGGACTTCAGAACGTCAAAAGCTTTCTGGTAATGCGGGAGCCAGGCCCAGGCAGTGTCATTCTTGATCAACTCCCTCAGGGGCGCGCTCAGCTCGCTGAGGTCGGGGATGAACTTCCCCAGGTAATTAACCATGCCCAGGAAACGCTGCAGGCTGGGCACGTCGGTGGGCGAAGACATCCCGGAGACCGCAGCCGTCTTCTGCGGGTCAGGCTTCAGCCCCGATGCGGTAAAGACGTGGCCCACATAGGTGACTTCCGGAACGACGAAACGGCACTTCTTTGGGTTTAGTTTGAGGTTGATTTCACGGGCCCGGTCCAGGAATTGACGGAGGTGGAGATCGTGCTCAGCAACGTCCTTACCGTAGACCAGGATGTTGTCAACGATGATAGCACACGGCAGACCGGCGAACAGCTGCTCCATCGTCCGCTGGAAGACCTCGCTGGCAGAGTTGATCCCGAATGGCATGCGGAGGAATCGGAACCTGCCGAAGGGCGTGCTGAAGGTAGTCAGGTAGGAGGACTGCTCGTCCAGCGGTATCTGCCAGATGGAGCTCTTGGCATCGAGAACCGAGAAGACAGTGGCCGGGCCAACCTGTGAAGCGACGTCCTCCACTGTTCGCATGGGGTAATGAGGACGTCTGATGGCAAGGTTCAGGTCTTTGGGGGTTGATGCAAATGTGAATTTCACTTTTGTCCTTTTTCGCAGCAACAACCATGGTGGAGACCCACCAGGTGGGTTCGCTCACCTCCTTCAGGATGCCCATGGTAACCATGTTGAGCAGCGTTAACTCCACCTTGTCCTTCATGGCGAAGGAGACGCGGTGTGGTGGACGAATCATAGGTTCAACACCGAGGTCGACAACGATCTTGTAGCTGCAGGGCAGCTTGCCCAGCTTGTCATCAAAACGATCAGGGTATTCGCGCAGGGGGTCCATAAGGGTCCGCACCTGGTGGATATCACGGTGGAAAGAGACCAAGCCGAGGTCCTGGCACGCCCGGGCGCCCAACAGGGTGATGTTGTTAGTATCCAGTAGATAAAAAGTGAGGGACCGAGAGGCATGCAGTACCTTGCAGTGCAGGGTAGCCCTCCCCACCGGAATGAGCACGCTTCCCACGTAGGCATGCAACAGGGAGTTATCGGGAGTAACTTTCTCTTCAGTCCTTATCTTCTTGAAGAGGCTTATTGACATTACATTGGTCACGGCCCCCGTGTCGAGTTTGGCGGTGAAGGTCGAGTCGTTGACAGTAACGCGAACCGAAGGGTCCGTTATCAGTGCAGGTGCATCCAACACTGAAAATATGCTGGTCTCCCCATGGGAGGAACTTGTATCAGACAAAGGGGAGTTCATCAGGCTGGAACTGTGAACCAAGCGCGCTATCAGCTCGAGCAAGGTTGTTTAACATTCGGCGTGGAGCAGGAACTGGCTTCCCACGAGAGCGACAGGCGGCAGAGAAATGGTTCAATTTCCTGCAAAAGTTGCACGTTTTTCCCAGTGCAGGGCACACATTAGACTGATGGGAGGTAAAGTTGCAGTTGGGGCACCGCTGTGGGCTGCTACCCCCGGGTGCAGGGGAACCCCGTTGCCGTTGCGGGCCAGCATTCCGCCGGCGGCCAGCAACACTGGTAAAGTTAATGTCATGATCAGCAGACGACACCGCCGAGGCGATAGCCTCAGCCATGCGGGAGGCGTGTAGAGCCTCGGCTAAAGACAGGTCGTGCTTCCGTAGAAGTTCAGCGCTTAGTTTTTCATCTTGAAGACCATACACTAAAATGTCCCGGGTCAGTTGATCGGGGGTCAGCGTGTCCAGGCTGCAACGCCTGGCCAGGTGACGCAACGCGGCGATATAGTTATCGATTGACTCTCCAGAGATCTGACGCCGGGTGAACATTTTAAAACGCTCTAGAATGCAGTTAGTGGGGATGTCGCACATTGCGGTAAACTTAGCCATAAGACATACCGGGTCCCGAGCATCTTCACCTGCACCATAGACAAACGACTCAGCCCGTTCCAGGGCATCAGGACCAGCCAGGTTGAGAAGCAGAGAAGCCCGTGTAGCAGGGGTGGCAGCAGGATGGGCGATCGTGACGTAGTGTTGGAAGTCACGTCTAAAGACGCCCCACCGATGGGCAATGTCCGAGTCAAAGACAAGCATATCGGGTTTGCGGCAAGAAGTAGCCATGGCACGGGAGATAAAAAAACAAAATGGGGAAACGGGTCAAAAGTAAAGAAAACCCGATAAACTGGAGGCGCAAAGGTACGATGCTGACACCATGTAAAGATGAGTCATAACACACTGTCTTTACTACTGTTTATTCATGATACACATACTTTACTGCCCTAGCTGTTCGTGGTCTGTCACCGGAACCAGAGAGCGAGCACTGGGTGGGAAGGTTGTAATTATACTAGTGATTTGGGGAGTGGTTAGTAGTGGTGAGGTCACTATGTTAAAGGTACATGCACATATCATCTACAGATATGTAAAAAGGAAAAGATTAGTGAAGACAAATGTAGGTCCCTTACAGTCAGAGACGGGGTGAATTTATAATGGGAAACAAGGAAATGGCAGTTAAATGATTACTTTGGTTCTGTGTTCACTAAGGAAGACACAAACAATCTCCCAGAAATACTCGGGGACCAAGGATCTAGTGGGAGGGAGAAACTGAAGGGAATCCACATTAGTCAGGAAATGGTGTTAGGTAAACTGTTGGAACTGAAGGCAGGTAAATCCCCAGGGCCTGATGGTCTGCATCCCAGAGTACTCAAGGAGGTGGCCCTAGAAATTGTGGATGCATTGGTGATCATTTACCAATGTTCTCTCGAGTCTGGATCAGTTCCTGTGAACTGGAGGGTAGCCAATGTAACCCCACTTTTGAAGAAAGGAGGGAGAGACTAAACGGGGAATTATAGACCGATTAGCCTTACATCGGTAGTGGGGAAGATGCTTGAGTCGATTGTTAAAGATGTTATAGCAGCGCATTTGGAAAGCAGTGGCAGGATCGGTCAAAGTCAGCATGGATATATGAAGGGGAAATCATGCTTCACTAATCGTCTGGAAATTTTTGAGGATGTAACAAGTAGAATGGATAAGGGAAAGCCAGTAGATGTGGTGTATCCGGACTTTCAAAAAGCCTTTGACAAGGTCCCACACACAAGATTAGAGCACATGCTATTGGGGGTAGGATATTGACATGGATAGAGAACTGGTTGGTAGATAGGAAGCAAAGAGCAGGAATTAATGGGTCCTTTTCAGAATGGCAGGCAGTAACTAGTGGGGTGCCGCAAGACTCGGTGCTGGGACCCCAGTTATTTACCATATATATTAACGATTTAGACGAGGGAATCTCCAAGTTTGCGGACGGACACAAAGCTGGGTGGCAGTGTGAGCTGCGATGAGGATGCAATGAGGCTGCAGGATGACTTGGATAGGTTGGATGGGTGGGCAGATGCATGGCAGATGCAGTATAATGTGGATAAATTTGAGGTTATCCACTTTGTTGGCAAGAACAGGAAGGCAGATTATTATCCGAATGGTGTCAGATTAGGAAAACGGGAAGTGCAATGAGACCTGGGTGTGCTTATATATCAGTCACTGAAAGTAAGCATGCAGGTACAGCAGGCAGTGAAGAAAGTTAATGGCATGTTGTCCTTCATTGCGAGAGAATTTGAGTTTAGGAGCAAGGAGGTCCTACTGCTTTGTTTGTGAACATTGAACTTCCAAATTCAGGTAGCCTTTACTTTTCTCTCTCCCCTTCCAATCCACCTCTGATACTCCCATATTTGTTCCCTTTCCCATACCCATCCCTCTCCTCCGGCGTGCCCATCTGCCATATTTGTCTCCCTCTCCATTTTAGTTCATTCATCTACTCCCACATACTTTACCCACAATACTGTATCTCCCTTTTCCCCATCCATCTTTGATTCTTCCTTAATGGTTCCTATTATCACTGATTTCTGATGAGGTAACAATACTTGTAGACTTTGTGCCCCCACTTATCACCTACCTGTCTCTGACTCCACCCTCATTGTTCTTTCCCTCCACCTGGCTCCATCTGCCTTGTTTGCCAACTATCACCAACGCGTCTCTCGTAATTCCACTCCCTCTCCCCGCCTGACTCCTCTCCCATCATACCTTACCCCTCCTCAGTCCACCTATCATGTACTAGCCCGTGTATCACCCTCTCCTTTTTTACCAACTAACTTCACTCTCAACTCTCAGTCCTGATGCAATGTCTCAACTTGATTTATCGATAATTACTCCCTTCCGCTCTCCTCACCTTCCCACCGATTCTGCTCAATCCTCTGAATTCCTCTAACAGTGTCGTTTTTTCTCCAGATTCCAGCATCTGCAGTCCCCTGTGCCTCTGTGTGGCAAGTTCAATACCCATCTTTCGTCCAGCCCTTAGAAAAATATTCAACAGTTTCTGAAACATATTTAATGATAAGCATCATCAGCGATTCCTGTAAACATAGAAAATATTATTGGTAAACCAAAATCCATACTTCAGAGGTAGACAGATCCTTGAGGACAGATGTCTTTGATGTCTGGAGCCTATACTGTTACCTTGCCACTGATTGCAATACCCAGAACATAATTTATGATATATCATTGTTGATTGTCGTGGCCGTAAACCAACTCATTTAAATTATAGTTTGCTGTGCTGGTCTTGTGAACTTACTCTTCGATGGTACGTAGGTTGATTGCCTGTGAGGAAGGTATGATGAATGCTCTCACTACAGTCTGAACTCATCCATGACAGTAAGAACTAATATCCATTTGTTAATAAATAAATAAAGTCCTGTGTTTATACAATTGTGCATTTTCTTAAGGCAAGGTGAATGTGTAAATTTATTCTGAAATATGGGGATTGGGTAGGAATACCCTTGAGGGAAAGATTCAGATATGATCTTATTATATTCGAGGGTGGCAGTGTGGCGCAGCGGTAGAGTTGCTGCCTTACAGCACCAGAGACCCAGGTTTGATCATGACGATGGGCGCTGTCTGTACGGAGTTTGTCCGTTCTCCCTGTGACCTGCGTGGGTTTTCACCGGGAGATCCAGTTTCCTCCCACATTCCCAAAGACATACAGGTTTGTAGGCTAATTGGCTTGGTAAAATTGTAAATTGTTTCAAGTATGTGTGGCGTTGTGTTAGTGTGCTAGGATCGCTGGTCAGCGCGGTCTTGGTGGGTTGAAGGGCCTGTTTCCGCACTGTACCTCTAAACTAAACTAAACTAAACATAAAACAGTACAACACAAGAACAGGCCCTTTGGCCCACAATGTCTATGCTGAAAATGATGCCAAGACTATCACTTATCTACCTGCACTTAACCCAAATCCCACCATTCCTGCATATC
>CM075977.1:333279587-333425074 GCA_038087875.1 Malacoraja senta
CCCCTCCCTCTCTACCCCCCTCCCTCTCTAGCGAGTGGTGAGTATTGTGACCTATGGGTGAGTGGTGGAGTATTGCGTTCGGGAACCAGCCCTCCCCTGTGACGCCGAGCGCCCGCGGCCTCTGCCTCCCTCCCTCCCACAGCACAGTGCTCCCTCCTCACCGCCCATCCCTCCCTCCCTCCCTCCCTGCCACACACAGCGCGGTGCTTCCTCCTCACCGCCCCTCCCTCCCTCCCTTCCACAGCACAGTGCTTCCTCCTCACCGCCCCTCCCTCCCTCCCTCCCACAGTGCAGTGCTCCCTCCTCACCGCCCCTCCTTCCCACACACTTCCCATCGCGGACCAAATATGATTTGAAAGTAATATGGCCAACTCTCAACGTGGTAAATCCCACTTACAGACCAGCTTCTAACGTTATTCAAGGTCATTCTCCGACTTCATATTCCGGACAACAGTTCAGAAACCATAGAGACTTCAATGCACATAGTTCTGAAATTTGCTCTGAGCAAGAGAAGGACCCAACTTGCAAAGCCATAGAGTTATCCCTTACATGCACCTGTATGCATTTTAACTACTTTCTCAATCTGCCCTTCCACTTTTAAGTGATCTGAGTGCACATGTACACTTGGATCACTTTTCCTCTGAACTCCATTTAGAATTTTAGAGGTGGCACGTTGGCACAGCGGTATAATTGCTGCCTTACAGCGCCAGGGACCCTGGTTCAATCCTGACTACGGGTTCTGTGTACGGAGTTTGCTTGTTCTCCTTGTGACTTGCGTGGGTCTTCTCCGGTTTCCTCCCACTCTCCAAAGATGTACAGGTTTGCAGGTTCTTCTTATTAATTTATTTTTATTGGAAGCAATTGTACAAGGATAAATCGCTCGGCATCTACCATTATACAATTATTGTACAGCTTCATTTTTTTTTTTTATCATAACGAACACACAGTAGACAGAAAACAAAAAACACCAATTAAAGAAACAAACAAAAAAAAACAAGTGGGGGGCAGCCAGAATATCAATCAGAGTGCAAGATCAAAGTTCGCTCAGATTAAAGACATAGCACAGCAGCAAAATAAACAGATCAGACAATTATGCCTCTTCAAGCAAAATCAAAAATGGTTTCCACACCTTCAAAAAATAATTTTGTAAATTCCCTTTGTTAAAACGAATCTGTTCCATCTTAGCAATAGAAAGCATTTCGTTGAGCCACCTCTTAAAACATGGGGAGAGTGGGGACTTCCAATTCAGTAATATTATTTTTTTAGCTGCAACCATACCTGCTCTAAGAATCTGCTTCTGGTGGGAAGGAAGGGCCCTTGTATTGTCAGAGCAACCAAAAATAGCCAGATTACAATCAGGCGGAATATTTATTCGACATTGTTTGGAAAGACAGTTAAATATGTCACTCCAGAAATTACTTAATACTGGACAGTTCCAAAATAAATGTGATAGTGATCCTTCTACAGTACCACATCTGTCACACATGGAGGAAACCGATTCAAAAATCTTGTTAAGTTTGGTTTTAGAATAATGTAGTCTATGCAAGACTTTAAATTGAATTAATCTGTATCTAGAACTAATAGAGCAACTCTGTATACCGGACAAACCTTCCTCCCACAGTTCATTTGACACAGGAGTGCCCAATTCTGCAGCCCAGGCCTCCCTGAGATGACCAGCTTCAACTGGTGTCGTAAAGGCAGTGACAAAGCGGGAGATCAAGTGTTTAGAGTCAGGCTGTGAGAGAAGTAGATCATAAAGAATGTGACTTTTTGGTTTGACTATGAATTCTGGGATATGCTCCCGTACAAAATGCCTTACTTGAAGGTAGCGATAGAAGTGTTGTTGAGTAAGGCGATATTTAGTTTGGAGCTGAAAAAATGAGGCAAATTTATTATCTATGTAGAGATCATCAATACAACACAGCCCCTTCCCCCTCCAGTCCAGAAACACTCTATCCATCAGTGCCGGTTTGAACAAGTGATTGTGTACTATAGGGGTATACACTGAGATATTTACCAATCCAAATTTTTTTTAAATTTGATTCAGAATCCTTACGGAGTTTCTGAGAATGAAGTTATGGCCCACTAATTTATAGGGAACCTGTGCTCCGAAAAAGAGCAACACTGGGAGAGAGGTCTCTGAAACAAACATGGATTCAATTTTTGGCCAGAGTGGGGAAACATCATCAGGAAAACCCCACTGCCAGAAAGTGAGAGCCCTCGCATTTGCAGGCCAGTAGTAATGCTTCAGTACCGGAAGGCCGAGGCCACCCCGTCCACATTTTTCTGTAGGTGGGCTTTAGCAATGCGAGGGGATTTGTCTGCCCAAACAAATGAGAGTATAACCGAATCCAGTTGTTTGAAAAAAAGACAAAGGTAAGTAGACAGGAAGGTTTTGGAAAAGATACAAAAATCTTGGAAGTGAAACCATTTTAATAGCATTGATGCGACCTATCATTGAGAGGGGAAGCAGCTTCCAGCACGTAATGCTAGCTTTTAATTTGTCTACCATGTCCAAAAAATTCAATTTATGTAGAAGTTTGGGGTTTCTGGAAATCTTCAGTCCAAGATAGGTAAAGTGGGTGGTAACTAATTTAAATGGCAAAGATTTCAAGAAAGCAGGTCTCAAATTATTCCTCAAGGGCATAAATTAACTTTTATCCCAGTTAATTGTATATCCTGACAGTTTACCAAATGACTTAATGTAGTTCAGAAGGTTGGGAACTGACACTACCGGATCAGATAAACAAATTAATAAATCATCCGCATATAAATTCACAAGACTTTCAACATTACCAAATTTTACACCATGAATACCCGGGTGACCCCTGATTCCTATTGCAAGAGGTTCTAAAGCGATATCAAACAGCAGGGGAGAAAGGGATCACCCTGTTTCACACCGCGCTGCAGGTCAAAAGGTTGGGATTTTTCTGTGTTAGTCAGAATAGAAGATACTGGATTTGAATAAATTATTTTAATCCACTCTATAAAGTTCATCCCGAACCCAAACTGTTTTAACATCTCTAGCATATAGGGCCATTCGATCTGATCGAAAGCCTTCTGAGCATCGAGAGATAGGATGGCAGCTTGCGTATCCTTGTCATGAACCGAATATAATGTATTTAACAGCAGACGAACATTACTAAATGAGAATCTACCCGGTATAAAACCAGTCTGATCAGGATGTACAATTTTTGAGATATGCTTACCCAATTTTGTGGCCAGGACTTTAGTTATCATCTTCTGGTCACAGTTCAGAAGAACGATTGGTCTGTAACTTGCAGGGTCAGTCTCTGCTTTTCCCTTTTTCAGGAGCAAGCAAACATTAGCTTCATAGAGTGAGCTGGGGAGCCTCTTGTTTTTCACTGAATCATTCACCATTCTTAACATGAGAGGGACTATTTTTCCATGAAACGCCTTATAGAATTCGCAGCCAAAGCCATCTGGGCCTGCTGCTTTTCCAGAGGGAAATGCTCGGATAGCTTCCAGAAGGTCATCTACAGAAATCTGAGTGTCAATGTCATCTCTAGATGCTCCATCAAGTTGTGGAATATTTAGGTTAGTGAAAAAATTACAAAAATCTGTTTCAGTGGGCTTTACTTTACAGGAATAAAGTTATTTATAAAAGTCCCTGAAGCAAGCATTTATATGCTTCATGTCAGTAACCAGTATACCTGATTTTAATTTAATCCTATGAATGGCACGATTAGCTTGCTCACCTCTAAGTTGACGTGCTAATAATTTCTCTAGTTTATCACCGAGTTCAAAGTATTTCTGTTTGAGCTTTAGTAATTGGCTGCTAAGACGTTTATTGAGGATAGTATTATATTCATATTTTAGTTTTAAGATCTTATTGTAGTCAGACTGTAAGAGAGAGGATCTATACGTCTCTTCAAGCACTGGAAGCATCTTATCAATATCCCTAAGGCGACGATTAAGTTCTCTTTTTGTATATTTCAAATGAAATAATATGGCCTCTCATCACAACCTTAAAAGCCTCCCATAAAGTGGAATCAGAGACTTCCCCATTATCATTTATGGTAAGAAACTCATCTATACATGCAGTCATTTGGTCAATAAAAGAGTGATCATTAAGAAGAAGTGGGTTGAAGCGCCAGCTGTACTTTTGTTTGGACAGAATATCTTTAAATTGAAGTGGTCAGAAATCAAAATATTATGATAGGTGGAACTTGTTATACTGGACAGTAATTCAGACGAAATCAAAAAATAGTCAATCCTAGTGTAAGATTTGTGGACATGAGAATAGAAAGAGAAATCTCTGTTAGTAGGATGCTGCAGTCGCCAAATGTCAACCATGTTCCTAGTCTTAGTTAAATCATTTAAAGTTTGCACTGAGGCTATGGTAGGAGCCGGTTTTGTTGAGAGTCTGTCCAGGATTGGGTCTAAATAACAATTGAAGTCACCTCCAATAATGACATTAGGGCTAGAGGCTGGTATCATATCAAAAATTTTACGAAAAAAATCAGGATTATCAACATTTGGGGCATAGATGTTAAGCATAGTTATTGGAAGTGAATTTATGTGACCTGAAATCATTAAGTATCTGCCATAAGAGTCTGTTATCATAGAGTCAAGGCGAAATGTAATACTTTTACGAAAAAGAATAGCAACCCCTCTGGCCTTACGAGTAAAAGGCGCTTGGAAAACCTGAGAAATCCAGTTTGCTTTCAGTCTACCCTGTTCGTTTACCCCGATGTGCGTTTCTTGCATAAAAATTATATCCGACTTCAATAATTTGAGATGTGAGAAAACACGACCCCTTTTAATTACATGACCAAGACCCTTCACATTCCATGAGACTAAAGTTAAGTAGTTATTAATGCTGCTATGTGCTGTACTGTCAGGTACTGACATTATCCCTGAGACAAAGACGATCTGGCATTCCTCCAAAAAAACACAAAAGACAATAAAAAACACATAAACACCACACATTGCGGTGCAAAACACCACACTCACACAACCCCCTAAACATATTCCCTACCCACCCACAGAGTGCCTCCCCAAATGAAGCACGGGTGTCCCTCTAAGCCTGGGACCGCTAAACGCACGCGAGGCGAGTACCTCCAAAAACAAAACAAAAAAAGTAGCTAGCTGAATAAAGCTACAGGAAGCTCCGCCGCCAGCCACGACTGAATTAAATAAAATAACATAAATTGACAGTCTCATAAAAACCAATTGAATTTTCTGAACTGCAAAGAGTCACGTTGAAACATAATCAACCCTCTGAACACTCAGAGTGACGTCAACGTTTTTAAGATATGTCTTTTAACTCAGTGTTCAGAAATGACGTTGCCTCACCCGGTGTAGTGGAAACCTTGACGCGGCCCTTGTGTTTGATGCGGAGCTTTGCTGGAAAGAGGAGACTATGCTCCACCTTGAGCTCCCGCAGCTCGCCCAACACATCGCTGAATTCCCGTCGTTGCCGCATCACATCTGGTGTGTAGTCCGGGAAGATAAGCACCTTATTGCCTTTATACACCAGCTCTCGCGCCCTCCGGAGTTGCAGTATAAGCTCCCTCTCCCGAAAAAAATGGACCCGTGCGATAATGGCGCGGGGCCTGGCTCCCTCCGGGGGTGGCGGTCGCAGGATCCGGTGTGCCCGGTCGATAATCACCTTGGACTGGAAGTTGTCGTCTCCAAGAAGTTTCGATATCAGAGCCTCGATGAATTCCGTCGGTTTACCCCCTTCCTCTAGCTCAGGTATGCCGATAATTTTAATATTATTGCGGCGGGACCGACCCTCGAAGTCCTCCACCTTGAGTTTGAGTGCGCTGTTCTCCTCCTTCAGGCCGGAGAATGACTTTTCCAGGAAGCTAATACGGCTTTCTTGCTCCTGCACCTGCTCCTCGATAAACTATACCTTCTCCAACAGTTCCTTTTGGGAGCTTTGTACTGCCTGAAGAGTCTGCTCCAACTTATCAAACCTGACATTAATGTGTTTGAGTATCTTATCGGAGACCCTCTCCCGGGTCAGCGGCAAGTCATCAACGTCGTCACCACCTGTAACTTGACCCGGAGCTCGACTGGGGGAGCTACCGCTAGCATTGCAAGCATTAACATTAGCTGAAACTAGTCGGAGCGACTCAGTGTCTTTAGACTTCTTTTGAGGCATGATGTCCCGAAAAATCAGTTAGCCGGACCTCTACTGTGTCAGGAAAGTTCCCGAGGCAGGTGAAAAAAAAATGTGAGCCTATAAATATACCAAATATAAAGACTGGCACGGAGGAGCCTCTGGAAGCACGTCTACTCCGTCTACTCCATGCGCTGCTCACTAGCGCCCCCCGTACAGGTTTGCAGGTTAATTGGCTTCAGGGGTAAAATTGTAAATTGTCCCTAGTGTGTGTAGGTTAGTGTTAATGTGCGGGGATCACTGGTCGGTGGGCCGAAAGGCTTGTTTCCGCGCTGTATCCCTAAGCTAAACTAAACTAAATTGCATCCTTACAACGTATTGCCTATGGCATTCTCAACATTTATTGCAGAACTTGTCATTTCGGCTCTGCTGCCACTTGTCACCTAATCAAATTAACAGGCTGACTGGTAGCGAGGAGGGACACCAGCAGCATAGATCTTTCCGGACAGTCACTGACAATTGAGAAATGGGGAGGAAGGTCATTAGTTTGGGGCTGAAGGCTAAGGTGACCATCTACCTTCATTTTAATGGGGTCATCCTGAACCACAAAGATCAGTTTCAATCTCAGTCCTGGACTGAATACTCACTGCAGCAGCAATGGGTGTGTCTTGCAGGCTTCAGGAGTGGGCTGGTGGTTGTCGGGGTCGCTGCCATTCAAGTCATCTCTAAATGTGATTGAATTTGAATGAGATTACCTCCACCAACAGGGGAGGCCAAGTGGCGCAGCGGTAGAGTTGCTGCCTTACAGTGCCAGAGGCCCGGGTTCAATCCTGACGACAGGTGCTGTCTGTAGGGAGTTTGTTCGTTCTCCCTGTGACCTCATGGGCATTCTCCGGATGCTCTGATTTCCTCCCACATTCCAAAGACGTACAGGATTGTAGGTCAATTGTCTTCGGTAAAATTGTAAATTGTCCCTTGTGTGTAGGGTTGTGCTAGTGTACGGGGATCGCTGGTTGGCTTGGACTCGGTGGGCCGATCGGCCTGTTTCCACGTTGTATCTCTAAAGACTAGCAGACTCACTCCTTTCTACTCCATTGTTAATTTGCGTCCTACTGTGGTGCAGTAATGTTGCCTCAAATAGAAAATGTTTCATTGAATTGCCTCATTACATTGTTACTGAGAGTTGATGGATAATATTTGAGGTCACGGCAAGAATAGTGAGTCATGCATCGTTAACATTACACATCGTACTGTGTGGTTGTTTAAATAAATCATTTGAATGTTTCTAAGCCTGTGATGTTATGGCACTGTGAGCAAATGACTGTTATAATGCTGGTGAAGTCAGTTAAGAATTAGTGGAAATTGTGTGAAACAAACCTGTTAAATGTCAAACGTATTAATTAATTTTCATTAATGCAGTTTTTCTTCCTCTTTCTTCAAATTAATGGCCATTTTTTTCTCTTTCCTTGCTACCCTACAGGTCTGAGCTACAATATCTCTGTGGGATTAGGGAGTAGGTTTTGCATGTGCTATCCTAATTGAAACATGGAATGTATTAACGTTAATTGTTGAATTCCATTATTGACATTAAAAATGTGCCTTAAAACTGAACCTCAAAATGCAGCACTGCACACAGTATTAAAATGATCGGTTTCATTACATTCATTACATCATTACATCATGCATTTATAAATGTACATTTTGCCGTATGAATTAATCCAGATTATACTAAGTAGATTTACATGTTATGAATAAATTAAATATTAGATGTTAATACTTTATTTTCCCCACTCTAAACGCTAAATTGTACAATGAAGATTGCAAGCAGTTCCCATTGAGTTAGTCATCAATGGAAAATCTTGAAGGCACACTCCAGATAGTCTCATGCCTGGCTACCTATCTAGCTGACTAATGCACAACACTTTCAAAACCATGTGAGGAGGAGGAGAAGGAAATCAGTAATACAGATAAGAAGGTTAATTTGCAGTTGTTTTCTCCTGGTGCTGAATAACACACCATGTCAGGGTATTGGAATCTTGGAGTGCACCTTCTTTTCTCTCCCCCCACCCCCTCCCACTGCATGATATTCCGTCTGCTAATTGTATTAGTCGGAAAACTGCAATATACAACTAAATTAAATTACCAATTGGGAAAACAGTGCTTAAATAATAATATCATAAAATTATCTCAGTAATAATGCATTTACCTTAATTAACCAAACTTTCAGGATTAGAATACACTTTTTGATGCTTGTATTATTGTGTAATCCAGGTGTTTCAATGATCTGGGAACCAACAAATGCTTATATAGTGTACTTTGGATATGAGTTTAATCTATGATTCCAAACCTCAGGCATATTTTTACAGTCAGATACGTTCTGGGTGATGATAAATGAAACTCACTTGAATATTAAATTTGGGGTTGTTATTTACCTGTCAGCCCTCATGCTATAAACAACAATTTAATAAAATTGAAGGAAGTCAAAAATTCTGGAGGAACTCAGCGGGTGAGACAGCATCTATGGAGCGAAGGAATAGGCGACGTTTCGGGTCGAGACCCTTCTTCAGACTGATGTCGGGGGGGGTAGGGGGGCGGGAAAAAGAAAGGAAGAGGCGGAGACAGTAGGCTTGTGGGAGAGCTGGGAAGGGGAGGGGAAGGAGGGAGAAAAGCAAGGAATACCTGAAATTGGAGGTCAATGTTCATACCGCCAAGCAAAATATGAGGTGCTGTTCCTCCAATTTGCCTCACTGTGGCAATGGAGGAGACCCAGGACAGAAAGGTCGGATTTGGAATGGGAGGGGTAGTTGAAGTGCTGACCACCGGGAGATAGGTTGGTCATTGCGAACTGAGCGGAGGTGTTGGGCGAAGTGATCACCAAGCCTGCGCTTGGTCTCACCGATGTAGAGTAGTTGACACCTGGAACAGTGGATGCAGTAGATGAGGTTGGAGGAGGTGCAGGTGAACCTCTGCCTCACCTGGAAAGACTGCTTGGGTCCTTGGATGAAGTCGAGGGGCGAGGTAAAGCGACAAGTGTCGCATTTCCTGTGGTTGCAAGGGAAAGTACCAGAGGAGGGGGTGGTTTGGGTGGGAAGGGACGAATTGACCAGGGAGTTATGGAAGGAACGGTCTCTGTAGAAAGCAGAAAGGGGAGGAGATGGGAAGATGTCGCCAGTGGTGGGATCCCGTTGGATGTGGCGAAAATGTTGGAGGAATATATGTTGTATGCGACGGCTGGTAGGATGGAAGGTGAGGACAAGGGGTCTTTGTCCTTGTTACGAGTACGGGGATGGGGAGTGAGAGCGGAGCTGCGGGATATAGAGGAGACCCTGGTGAGAGCCTCATCTATAATAGAAGAGGGGAACCCCCGTTCCCTAAAGAATGAGGACATCTCCGATGCCCTGGTCTGGAGCACCTCATCCTGGGTGCAGATGCGGCATAGACGGAGGAATTGGGAGTAGGGGATAGAGTCTCTACAGGAAGCAGGGTGGGAAGAAGTGTAGTCCATATAGCCATGGCAGTCAGTGGGTTTGCAGTAGATGTCGGTCAGTAGACTACCTGCGATGGAGATGATGAGGTCTAGAAACGGTAGGGAGATGTCGGAAATGGTCCAGGTGAATTTGAGTGCCGGATGGAAGTTAGTGGTGAAATGGATGAAGTCCGTGAGTTCTGCATGGGTGCAGGAGGTAGCACCAATGCAGTCGTCAATGTAGTGGTGGTAGAGTTCGGGGATAAGGCCACGGTATGCCTTGAACAAGGATTGTTCGACGTACCCTACAAAGAGGCAGGCATAGCTAGGTCCCATGCGCGTGCACATAGCTACGCCTTGGATTTGGAGGAAATGGGAGGAGTCAGAGGAAAAGTTGTTGAGGGTAAGGACCTAGGCGGAGGAGAGTATTAGTAGACGGGGATATGAACCAACCTGATCCTGGTGGCTCAGCACTTCAACTCCCCTCCCATTCCGAATCGGACCTTTCTGTTCTGGGCCTCCTCCATTGCCAGAGTGAGGCCCACCGCAAATTGGAGGAACAGCACTTCATATTTTGCTTGGATAGTTTACACCCCAGCGGTATGAACATTGGCTTCTCCAATTTCAGATAGTCCTTGCTTTCCTCCTTCCCCTCCCATTCCCAGCTCTCCCACAGCCTACTGTCTCCACCTCTTCTTCACCCCCCCCCCCCCCCCCCCCCCGACATCAGTGTGAATAAGGGTCTCGACACGAAACGTCAACTATTCCTTCACTCCAAAGATGCTGCCTCACCCTGCTGGGTTTCTCCAACATTTTTGTCTACCTTTGATTTTTCCAGCATCTGCAGTTCTTAAACATTTCTTAAACATTTAATACAATTGATTTCAGTTACATTATTTGATAGGCCAGATATGAAAATAGCTGTAATTTGTGGTGCGTAAGAATTTAATTATCAGTAGATAAACTGCAACTTTTTAAGCGTTTCACAATTTTTGCTGACAACAGGAGGGAGAGAGACTATAACATTGACTGATGCTTCTATGCCTGAAGATGTAGAACAAAAATCACCGATGTTTGAGAGCACTGAATCACACATGCAGCAGAATGGTAAGTGAATTAAATGGTAGAAATAGCATTTTGTTATTTCATGTGTAACTTTTTAAATGTTTTCGTATGTGCCAAACTCGTAAGTGTTCTCTTATTTAAATACATCATTGCCTCAAGTACAATTATACCAGCATATTTCATTCATAACTATTGATTATTCTTTGGATTGCAATTCAGATTAGCGAGAATGTGGCATAATCATAAAGTCATAAGGAATAGAATTAGGCCATTCAGCCCATCAATTCTACTCTGCCATTCAATCATGCGTGATCTATCTTTCCCTCCTAATCCCATTCTCCTGCCTTCTCCACATAAACCTCTGACACCTGTACTAATCAAGAATCTATCTATCTCTGCCTTAATAATATCCACTGACAGCCTCCACAGCCTTCTGTGGCAAAGAATTCCACAGATTCACCATCCTCTGACTAAATAATGGGAGGAGGATTGACGTTAGTCGAGGCATTAAGCCCTGAGGCATTTAATAGGAGGCTTAACACATACATAAGGGGAAAGGAATAGAGAAATGAGGCAAGTTAGAGTGGGAGGAAGCTCCTGCATTTTAGAAACAGATGAGCCACAGGGCAAGCTCAAACACGATGGATTATACGCATTCATTTTCCAGTCATATCAAAAAACAATTTGCAGGATAAAACTACTGCATAGTGCTTTAAATAGTTATGTAGTAAGCAAGATTTTATTTTACAATTGCATTGTCAAGGCAATAATATTATTAAGGATATGAAAACAAAAAGAACTACGTAAACCCCTCGTCTATATCGATATTTGTGATCATAAACCACAGTGCTCACAATGTCTACCAGTTGTTGCATAGCTGCTTGCCATCTATTACCAATAATGACAACCCAATACTTCCCCAAATTCACTTGCCAGTCCCAAGGATTGTTACCTTTTCTAACAAATTTCTATCTGGAGTATTAATAAATACTTTTTGAAAATCAAATATAAAGAATATCAACCAGATTGGCCTTGTGCACTCTTGCTTGCTCAAGCAAATCAATTGGGTTTACAACATTGGACCATGTTTTCCTCAAATGATGTTGACCATTTCATATTAAACCCCTATTCTCTGGGTGATCGTAAATTCCATCCCTTTTTGCAGATGTCAAAGTGATAGATCTATTATTTGACAGGTTTTATCCGCTCCTTTATATTTGGACCACATGAGCCTTTCCCTGCCAGATTGAAAATGACCCCAATCTCAAAGAGCTATTGAACTAACAAGCTTTAGCCCAACATGATAAATCTGCCATTTTCCCCAGGACCCTAGGATGAACTATATCTTGCAGCATATTTAACCTAAAATGCTTTAATCCCGATTTAGATCAGTTCCACTCTTACTTTTACTGAATCAATTTCAGCAAAATTGTTGTCACCTTAGCATTACCTTCAGTAATAAAAAACATTGCAATTTACCCATTCAGCAATTTAGCCACATATTGATACTGTTATCTAACCTGCCATGCTAAATCTCTCAAAGGGCCAACATATTTTAAAATCATTTTCTGTGTTTGAACACAACTGAGAAAGCGTTATCATCCCTGCCCCAAAATCCTTTCTCCAGAACCTTTTTCCGCATCTTTACTTGTGGCTTAATTATCTCCCCTGTCCATCTTCATTGGAGTTACTTCATGCAATTTTTTTTCTTAGGATGTGTCGCATTATTTAGCTCTTCAGAATACTTGCATTTTTCACAATCTTGCAAACTAAACTAAACTCATTTTTATATGAGATGTATTAACATACATATAAATAAACTTGTTCCACTATTTCTATTTTGACATATAACAATTCTTCTCTTATTCATAATACAAGATCATATATCATCCTAGAGTTGTTGTTAAAGACTAAATCCAAAAAAATATTCTCCCTATCATTGTCCGCATCATCTTGAATTGAGAACCAGTTATTGACCCTATCAATAAAGGTTTTCCCTCTGTCATCTACTGAGTGGTTGGATAATTGAGAATCTCTCTGACAATAGCTCACATTTCCTGCCTTTCAAGACGCACCATCCTTTTGATCTTTGGTCAAGGCCTGTTAAAGCGACTTTGAGTCCTGAAAAGCGCTATATAAATAAAATCTATTATTATTATTATTATTAAAGGCACCAACTGTTAATCAACTTTCCGATTCAGATTGTTCATGCTTACTTGACTGATCCAATTCAGAATCCCCTACATTTTTGACTGAACAGAATCTGTTAGATCCAGCCATTGTTTATGGGATACATAAGCACCCATTGCTGTGTCCACATGTAAATCTAAAACTTGCATAGTAGGCTTTTAAGAAGTTCCTTCATGCCTCATGTGTTTTTTTCCCTAATTACATTGCCTTGTTCTGTGAAATTAGAACTCACAAAGATCTTAATATTTACATCAATAACGCTTTGGTTTCCATTCCTAAAGGGACTGCATGCAATGTTAGCTATTTTATACCTTCCTCTTAATTCAGCTCAAATGCCTCTCAATTGCAGTTTCCAAATTCAGAGGCAAACATGATGAAAAATATTGCTTTGGTTAATTTCCTCTCATTGCACATGAAAACCATGCTCCCCTGCAGTCAGAGCTTCTAGCCTTATATTAAAGATAACCATTCTACATTATTTGTCTGTGCACTTAAGCAAGAAGGTTTTGAGTAATTTGAATAGGTGTTTAGACTTGGGAATGTTTTCTTATTTTGTTTTCAAAAAGCGTATTAAATTGTAATATTAAAATATGATCATTTTGGTATTTTTTCATTTATTTAATTTGCTTTTTTGAACATATTGTGAAATAAATCAATACATTGAATCAGGACTAAACCTGAAACCAGCAGGGCTGGTGGCATTTGTGGGGAGAGAAAACTTAAAGTTTCAGACCTAAGATCGATAATCAAAACTCAATAGCATTCTAAATGAAAGGTTATGGACCTGAAATATTGTTCTGCTTTATAAATGTAACACAAACTGTTTATGATAATTTGACTATCTATGTATTTTGCAGACTTTGTTACTGAATGAATATATGATGTAAAATAGCCTTACGCAAACATATTATTGACTAATTCGGCACAATCAGATTTGTATTTTAACTATGATAAGTAATGAATTAAAAAATATATATAAAGCTAAAGGTGTGTAGTATAGACAATTGAGGCAGTAGGGAGCAGGAGCCTAAATGACATTGGACCAATCAATTGCCCCTGTGATGAACTTTGAAAATTAGAATCAGACCTAACACCACAACAGGTTAGAATCAGGCAAGAAATGATTTAAACACATAGGAAATAAGCTTGAAATGCAGTAGCCAGTGGCACCAGGTTAATCTGGGGGAAACTCTAAAAAAATTGGGTACTGAGAAGTAATTGGACCACTATTGGAAAAAGAGCTGGTCAAAAGACATGAACAAGGAAGGTGATGAGTTACGATTTGTCATCCCTAAAAGTGAGTGGGGGGGGGAAGAGACCGACTAGGGTTTAAATAGAGACTCGCAACCAGGTTGACAGAGAGAGGGATACAGAAGAGGCAATGCCTGTTAGGTACATTAAACAGTATTCTTAAAAGCTAGAATTTGTTAATTTTTACTTATCATTTGGCTTTCAATAAATATATTGTGAATACGTGATATTTTAATTTCCAAAGCAGATGCTTATCATTGGTCCATTTCTCTTTGTGCTCTCATAGTTTCAATTTTCATGTTACACATTGTTCTTTTGATACAAAGTAATTTGTCAATGTACAGATCAAATAAAAGATCAAGAGACTCTGCCTCAGTCTTCAACATCGGAGATGACACAAACATCTATAGGATTTGAAGAAATGCAAGTGGAACAAACAAATAATTGTGGAAGTCCAGTGTTTTTGCCTTTGGAAACAGATGCCCAAAAAATAGATATTTATTCTTCAATATCCCAACCTCACTCTGGAAATGAAGTAGCACAAATGACTGAAAAGTTAGATACTACCGAGTTAATCGATGCCTGTGACAAAATAGGTGCTTCTGAAAGGCAGATTATGGCAAAATCGCAGAATCACGATGCTGTTTCATCTGTATTCAATTTCCCCGTAGCCAGTCCAGAATCAGCCAACCTAACTGATTCTGAGTGTGACCAGTGGATTCAAAATAACACAATTAATGAACCATCGCATGCTGTTGAAAGCGACATAACATGTGTGTCATTAAACATGACTACCATAAGAAATTCAGATTCGCAACTGCGCAACCTGCTGAGCACAGATCCACAGTCAATATTTGAGCTTGGTGAAGAAAATACTGAAGACAATCATGAAGCATATGTGGCGTAATTAACATTTGGTTTATTTCTCGAGTTTAAAGATTATGATAAAACTTTTAAACAGTTCGAGACCAACAAGAAAGAATAATTCCCTTGAAATCAGTGCACCAACTCTTTTCATGCTGAATGTGGTGTGAGAGTTTCTACATTGTATGCTGTGGTCTGAATTACATTAAGTCAAGTCAAGAAGCAACAATGTTTATTTCTCATACGCAACAATTATAGACCGGAACAATTAAACTATTACTGGTTGTAACTTTACAGATATGTTAAACGCATCAATGACAACCGTAAATAGAAAGCAAGTTATCAGTTATTCTAAGTAAACTAGCCCACGACAGTGCAAAACCTAAAGTACATATAGTAACTCTTCCCATATCCGTAAAAGCAGAGTAGAATCATTGTAGAAAAACAACAATAATTCAAACCTGTTGAAAAACAAAATTAGCATTGAGTATAAGACGTTGGTGAGACCGCATTTAGAATATTGTGTTCCGTTCTGGGCACCATGTTATAGGAAATATATTGTCAAGCTTGAAAGGGTTCAGAAAAGATCTACGAGGATATTGCCAGGAATAGAGGGGGTGAGCTTTAGGAAGAGGTTGAGTAGGCTGGGTCTCTATTCCATGGAGCGCAGGAGGATGAAGGGAGATCTTATAGAGGTGTACAAAATCATGAGAGGAATAGATTGGGTAGATGCACAGTCTTTTGCCCAGAGTAGGGGAATCGAGGACCAGAGGACATAGGTTCAATGTGAAGGGGGTAATTGAGGCTGAGACTATACCGATGTTTAAGAAATAGTTAGACAGGTACATGGATAGGACAGGTTTGGAGGGATATGGACCAAGCGCAGGCAAGTGGGACTAGTGTAGCTGGGACATTGTTGGCCGGTGTGGGCGAGTTGGGCTGAAGGGCCTGTTTCTACACTGTATCATTCTATGACTATGGGTGTTCATCAAAAGAATTTCCTGAATTCTTACTCAAGTGTTTCAATTTATAGCACATATTTTTCTTCTTCTTTCAATATAACAGAGGAGTCATGTTTACCTTATTCTATACTGAAAGCCTAAAGCAACCTGTGGATAAAGTTACCCGGTTTTCTAGTAGTCATCGAGTCATACAGCACAGAAAGAGGCCCTACGGCCCAACTCGTCCATGTCCACCAAAATGCTCCTTCTGAATAAGTCACATTTGCCTGTATATGGCTCATATTCCTCTAAACCTTTCCTTTCCATGGCTTTTAAATGTTGTTATAGTACCTAACTCTGGCAGCTCGTTCCAGATACTCACCACATATTTGCGTGAAAAAAGTTGCCCCTCAGATTCCGATTAAATCTATCCCCTCTTGCCTTAACCCTAGTTCTTGATTCCCCTACTGTGGGGGAAATATACTGTGTATTCAACCTGTCTACACCTTTATACACCTATATAAGAACACCCAAAACCTCCTATGCTCCAAGGAGTAAAGTCCTAGCCTGCCCAACCTCCTCAAGATGGAGTGTGATATTTATTCAATTCCATTGCACAGTTTTTCCCGGGTACAAGGTTGTTCACAGTCTCTTGCTCCAAAGATACAATATTGAAATGGCTACAGTATGTGTTGCACATTCCTTCCAGATGTGGTTCCATTGACTTCAGTAGAAGCAGAGTCCAACAAGCAAACACTACCTTTTTGTAGATTTAGCTGAACAACCCAGATCCGAATTTCTACTCCTTACAACTGTTTTATTCTGAGTGACTGTCAAGAAATCTAAGTGCCACTTTGCCATAACAATTACGGCTAATAAGAGGAATTGTAATTTTTTTGATAAATTGGTTAATGGATTGTGAATGGGACCTTTCCTTGAACCATTTCACATAAAGCACCAAATTTGCTTTTTCTGTACACAGATCCTGTCTAACCTGTTGTGCATTTTCAACCACTTCTGTTTCTGATTTGCATTAAATTATATTTTAATTTTTACTATGAATAACTTCTACTTATTGGAAGGCAGCAGCCCACAACTCCCAAATGTAAAAGTTGTATTATTCATGAGTTAAAAACATGAGTTTTGCACTATACGTTGGTTTTCTAATTTTAAAAGAAACAGGCATCAGCAGGAGAAAAAAGTGATGTTATCGTCGCATATTGCATGAATAAGTTCAAGCATATTTCATTTTGAGAATTTGTCCATAATGTTAATATGAATTATGTATTTGTTTTATTAATTATTTTTACTAATTAACATGGATGTGTTTCCAATGGATATGATCCATAGATGCTATATGCTGAGTTTTATTGCAAGCATATGAATAGTGGGAATATGTCATGAACTTACTCATTTATAGGGGCAAGCGAGGGCAAGGTGGAGAAGTAGAGGCAGCTATCAATTGCCTTAATGCAGAGAATCAGCAAACAAGCCCATCACTCTTTTTGGATCAGTAATTTTAGGTCATATTACTGATGGTATTCTGTTTTCATAGGACTCCAAGAGTTATTGAGGTTCAATATTTGTAAGTGCTTTTAAAAATAATAATTGCGAGAGTAACTGGACAACCACTCTAAGAACAGCTACAGTCAGGTAAAGGTACAGCAATTGCATTTCAAAGATTACTTTCAATTCCATTGACTGTATTATCAAATGTAATTACAATTTACTTTGGCTCCAAGTCATTCAATTTCCACCTTGCAGCTAAATTAAGAGCAGCACTCCACAAGATTGTGGTTTGGCTGAAAATAACCATAACTTTTGATTGAATCTGAGAGGAATATTCGTCTGAGTAAATGAATAAGCTTCCATGTTATTTTATGTGTTGTTTATAACTTTATTGGTGACAGGAATTATCTTGTGTCAGAATATTTATTATTTTCTTCAATTTGTGGTGTATTTGATGGCCTACAAAACAAGAAAAGACTGCTATTATTTTACTTGGAACTTGATTGAATGAAGTTTTATTATTGGCTGCATGTCTTCATCAACTCATATAAAAAAAATGTTTTTAATCAACTCAAATTGAACAGAGCTGAATTATCTTCATAATATTTTTATCTCAAAATAAGGACCATTTCTGTGGGGAAAATATATTTGCAAATTAGATTATAATCACTTAGAGTTCTTAAGTTTAGTTCCTGAAAATTGTGACGAACAGCTTATCACATTGTGAATTGCCTAAAACCCTTTCTATTGTCGTGTAATATTGGAAAAAAATATTTTTATATTTTAATCTTTAATTATTTAAGTTAAAATAATAAATATTATAAAGATGCCAAATGTCACTGGAATATCATCCCTTTTCATAAATGATCTGCTCAATTTAGAACTCATTTAGAGATACAGTAAATCCTTGTTATAACAGACCATAGGGGGAATGGTGTCCATTTATGCCAATTGTCCGCTATAACCGAGTAAAGTATTATCGTTGTATATGTAGTAGAACCAAACAACTGCAGTTGCTGGTTAATACACAAAAGGATACAAACTGCTGGAGTAACTCAGCAAGTCAGACAGCATCTCTGGAGAACATTGATAGGAAACGTTACGGTCGAGACCCTTCTTCAAACTCTCAGTCCGGAATCCAGGTGAGTTGATGGCCCCAGCCTGCTGGCGGCTGGGGGAGAGGTGATAATCAGCAGAGTCAATGGTCACACCCCACAGGTGACCTGATTGCAGGTAAGGGTCGGCGATGGCAGCAGCTGGCACGGCTTGGAAGCAGCCGAGGAAGCTGTGTGGGCCGGCAGTGGCAGCAGGAGGTCTGGTCAGGAAGCCTGGGCTGTGAACAGGCGGGGAAGCAGTGCGAGACAGGGTGGTGCAGGCAGCCGAGGCTGTAGGCAGTGAGGTGGGCTGCGCGAGCCGGGGGCGGAGTCGGCAGCCATCAGTAGGTCTGTTCGCTATAAGCGGAATCCATTATATAGAGGTCCATTAAAACGAGGGTTTACTGTATTTACAATGTCATTTTGTTTTCTATTGCTTTTATTAGTTTTATATTTAGTTGTTCTTGCATTGCTTCTTCACAGCTTTTTAATGACCAAGTCAAACATAATGACTGTATGCAAGAGATAGTTTGGAATTTGAGAATGGTAAATTCTTTGGTGTGCGTCATTTCTCAGCTTATTTTATTTGAGAGCTGTAATGTTTATCGGAATTATCATTTGGGTTGATAATAGTAATATGTGGTACCTAGAGAGAATTAAATCATTTCTTTATTCTTTAAGTAGTAGATTACTTTCAATTGAAGGAATGAGAAGGATTGCATTCATCCAAAATATGTTTATTGACCAACACTCAATTGGATGAAATACATTTTAACCCTGTGTTATTGGTGGCATTCTGTTTTCATTGCACTCCGTGATTTATTCAGTTTCAATATTTGTAAGTGCTTTTAAAAATAATAATTTTTGCATTTTTAAAAAGCCAACTGTACCATGATTTTCCATAATCAAACCCTCCCCCCCCCCCCCCCTTAATGCAAGGGAATTCTGGTTGTATTGTGGGCAGAAGAGAAAGGGTTGTTTTAAAGATGGATGTTGCATTGTTTAATAAAGTATGATTTTATAAGTATCAAGAGAAGAGATTGCCTTGTCAATTTCCAAAGCAAATCTCTAAAGTGAGCTTCTATTGTGTACCGACAGCCTGTGAATGTTGTCCTCGGTAAACTGTATACATTCTGTGTTTATATATTTTTTCCAACATAAATTTCATAAGAGCAAACTGGATTCTGTATCTTACATTTTTGGGAGTAATTTGTGAATGCAGAAAGAGGAAATTTCTGTGATCCGAACTGTCGCAATGTTGTATATCCCTGTCCTTTCATTTTTTAATATATGAGGGCACATCATACTAGTCCCGGCAGGTGGGACTAGTGTAGCTGGGCCATGTTGTCCGGTGTAGGCAAGTTGGGCCGAAGGGCCTGTTTCCACACTGTATCACTCTATGACTCTATGACATTACTTGTTTCATAGAAGGGCAAACTTTGAAGAACCTTATGTTGATGCGAAATTTATAGCAGATGCACAAGGGATTGGACATATGAATTTCCTGTGCATTTTTTCCACTACGTCATTACATTTGACATGGCCCTCCAATTAATGATTCACATTTTTTAATTTGCCGTTTCTTGTCTTGCCCCATGTCGATTTCAGCTGTTACATAACTATATTTTATGTTTTGTTAAAAGGAGGGGAACTTATCTTTTTCTCCTCCAGGTGGTGTTTTATTGTGAGATATGAATCCAAAGCTACTGGAAGCTCCAGATTATATTTATTTTTCATGCCTAGCCATTCGATTGTCATTATCCTATTAAGTTTAATTGGATTTCTGCCAGTTTTATAATGTCAATGAGTTAAATACTGAACTGTCAGGTGAATTGCATCTGTATTTCTTCCAATCCAAACCGCTGATTTTTATTCTACTGACCACCACTTATTATTTAATCAACATCACTAAAGCAGTATGCTAGTCATTTATTGACTTTTGCATGCAAATTCCCTGATCCTATTGCCCTGTTTTTCAGCAAATATACATTGAAATAAGTAAAATTCCATCAGCTCTTTCAAACATGATGAGATGGGAAATATTGTTATATTCTTCTTCTTTTGTTCTGCTTTTTCTCTGCTCTGTTTCCTGTCCAATGCCCTGGTGTGGCCAATTTGCATGTGATGTCACACTCAACTCTGCTATCGGATGGAATGCAGTGCCCGTATTAATAACATCTACATTTTTGCACAATGTAAGATAACATGGGAGCCTTCAAAATGCCAGAAGAGGAAAAATATTTATATTGAAAACACGTCCAAGTTGATATGTTGATATGTTTAACAGAACTAGCGATGGAATTTTCGAGACATGAAAATAAAGCATTCTTGGAGTTAGATCTTCCCAGTGCATACTTATACTTCCAATGAAGCTTAGATAGTGGTTTAACATGTAGTGTATGTTCGAATTCAAAACCTTGAATGTAAATAGTATTTTGGAACTTTGCAGATTCCAAGCGCAGGAATAGTTAAGTATCTCCATTTCCATTTCTTTCGTTGGAAGATTTACAACAAAAATGTGTAAAATATGACATTTGTTACTATATGTTTTCTGGGAAGGTATTTTTATTTATTTTTAAATGCTGGAAATTCTTTTATTCAGAAAAATCAATGGCTTAGTCATTTCTGAATGTTGGCAGTGTTGAATGTTATCTTTCACCTGCTAAAAGCTTTATATTTGTTTTGTGGCTTCCATCTCTGCAAAACTAATAATCTATATCTATTTCAAGTTGAATCTCATGTTGAATTACACAATTTATTTTGTCTATTTCTAAATAAATTAGAAATTGTCATTTTCTTCCTGGGCTACATTTGGTTGATTTTTGAATAGATTAATCTCAAAGAGCAGAAATGCAAGAAGTGAAGATTTTAGTCAGCTGGGCTTGAATGAAAAAATTTGCATGTAACCGCTACCAAGTTTTCTTTTTTCATTGATGCAATCTGTAATGCAATCTAACTCGCAATTTTAGTAATTTAATTAAAACCAAAAACCATTATAGTAATGAAGTTTTAAGAAATTGATTAGGAATATAATTTCCTTTGAATAGAGTGTTCATGTTGCGATCTTTATCCCAATCATCACACTCACAAGGTTCCTCGAGCTAAGCCTGACTGATACCTTTGGCCCTCTTATGTTTACAATCACATTTTGCCATTATGGTAGAACATAAGAGTAAGATTAAATGAGAACTTACCAGTTTGAAGTTTGCTCTTTATTTTATGAGGAGTTATGTTGAGGGATTATGTGAAGAACCCGCCAGCCCGCATGCGTGTCAATCTTCAAAGCAGCGGTGTGAAATCACAGAAAACAGTTGTTGAACTGAATATAGTAAGATTAGAGAAACTAGAATACCAGCTGACCTTTATGATAGAGGGTTGGGAGCGGAGGGCACGTAATCCCTCAACGTAACTCCTCATAAAATAAAGATCAAACTTCAAACTGGTAAGTTCTCGTTTAATCTTACTATTTTACTTCGAGTCTACGTGAAGATTTCAAAGCTCTGTGATTTCATGCTGTGGAAACGAGTCCATGCATCACACACTGCATCAGTTGACCAAAGATGAGTGAACATTAATAATGCATTCAGACATGACATATATATAGACATATTGATGCTTTTTAATGAACAAATAATGATAATAGTAACCCCCCCTCAACCGGGAGGAAACTATAAAACAGAACCTAAAATAGAGTTGGCAAATACCCCCGGTCTGGCAATGGGTTAGTTCTAAAATGTTTGGAAAGATCGTTCGTTTGACCATCCTGCAACTGCTAGGATGTGGTCCCGCGAAACGTCCATAACCCTGCTGCTGATGTTGTTGCAGCCCTGGTGGAGTGAGACTTGAAAATGTCAGTGTTCACTCCTGTATAAGCCAGAACCCGTTTTAACCACCTGGAGATGGTCTGTACTGATACCTTCTTATGAGGCTTTATGTAACTAACAAACATTGCTAGTTCAGAGTTCAGAGGCACGTTTGGCACAGTTAATGGCACTATAACTTAATGATTGTCAAAGACCCATATAAAACTGAACTTCAAGACGTCAGTCATCCGTGCCGAATTATATGTAATATTAGCATAGAACAAAATATTTCCCATCTCCTTATGAGGAAATGTACTGCTATTTTGGTGCTAACCCTGCAATCTGCAGTGAGCACGTCAATGGTTTGGTTTGACAACCCGAGCCGCAGGAACGGTCTTCTCAGAGTCTGCAAGTCAATGAATTAATTTTATCATGCAGAGGATGGTTTCCCGAGTCACGGCTAAACCAGCAAATTTTTGTGTCTAGAAATAACCATATAAGGTTCTATTATCATTCCCAACATCAGCGGCAACCATGGCTGTATAGGCCAGTCAGGCAGTACGAAAATGCCTGAAGCGGGAACTTGCTGAATTTTTTGCAAGATCCGACTGATGAGGCAAAATGGAGGAAGACATAAAAGAACATTCCTCCCCAGTGTAGCGAGAATGCATCCATCACTACTGATATGCCACACATTTTTTGCAACTGGTGATTGAGCCTGGATGCAAACATCTCGATCTTTTAGTGTTCCATCGAGCCACAATGTCATTAAATACTTTGTGATCCAACATCCATTCTGTGTTGTCATTGATTTTTCATGATGATACACCAGTGCCAAATGAGGTTAGGTAAACTATCACCAGATACTTTGACTTGATTGCACCCATGTGATTAACATATACCACCACCAAAGTGTATCAACTTGGACTTGAGCGTGCAGATTATGCATATTAGCACAAAAACTTTTAACCCACAGAATGCACATAGTGTCTATACGTAGTTGATACCATATAACTGAAGAATTGGTAACTCATGCAAATCCCATCCGCCTCCGTAACTAGAGATGGTATTAGTAATTTTCCATCTTTGAGCAATAGCATCAGTTTGTAATTATAACTGAAGATTTACTGATGAAAAGTTAGTGGAGCAATGCTGAATACTGTTCGTCCACCATGGTGACTTTGATAGTTTCAGCTGGTAATAGCATAGGTCTGTTAACAATGACCTACATGGTACTTGCGAGCTTACTCCTTTGCACGCTGTAAGTTCTGATAATGCAAAGGCCCAAATAGCACAGCTGAAAAGTCAATATATTACCAATTACACTTGATGAATAGAAGGCTGCTTGACAACAACAAGGTTGTTACAGGCTTCAATTAATTCCAATCTCTTGCCTCAGGGCGGAGTCATAGACAAATTAATAGAGTTAAAGGTAAATCCCAATAATCAATCATTTCAGTTGGTATCAACTTAAATTTAACTTAAATTTAACTGGATGGATGAGAAACCCAATTTCTCAAATATAGTTTTGTGGCTGATACAGCTAATTTAGCAAAATACAGCGTTTAGAATATCATCCAGCTAGGCCATAACAATTGTTTTTTTAGCTCTGAGCAGCCGAAGCACTGGTTTTTAGTAATTTGGTAAATAACCTGGGAGCTGAAGTTAGCCTATTTTGCAACGCTTTTAACTATCGTTGCCCCATCCAGCTAAATTTCAAATATCTCCGGTGATCCCTGTGAATGGAAACTGATCCCATGGAAGTTAGACAGTCACGAAGTTTCCTATTCAGAAATGTCTATACTGCACACGCGAGTTGAACCTGTTGACAATGAACAGGCCACATCTGCCACAATTGTGAGCCTGCCTTGAAAGGCAACTCCAGCCATATTTCTGAGACTCTGGCCAATTTCCACGCCTGTACCGCTTGTATACTGTGCAGTATAAACTAATCTCATGTTAACATTTTAATTTATAAACAGATCTGAATCTCATGTTATCATTGTCATTTGTACAAAAAACAAGTGTAAATATTACCAACTTGTAAATGGTCCACATACCCCATGTTTCGGAAAGAACCAGACCCACCTACCTTCATGGTTATCGGTGGTTTTATGGTAAGCCCAAAGGCCCCTGATGCGGGTTCTATTTCCGTCCTTGATTTGGAGAGTAGGACTGCTGGTGTGCGTGGATCCCATACTTTCCCTGAGGACCGGTTTGGGCCTTGGCCTAAAAGACCTTTGCCCAGCTTTCAAGCTGCCACCAGCTTCAGTGAACCGCTTCCTGCTGATGGAGGCATGGGGTGTGTTATCGCCGACACCTTGAGCCGGGGTTCCCCTGAGCCGGGTATCCCGCGGTCTTCCTACGGTCCCCGAAGCCGGGTTCCCCGCGGTCTTCCCACGGTCCCTGAAGCCCGGTTTCCCCGCGGTTTCCACAGTCGGGATTCCCCCGCAGTCCCTGTAGACGGGCTTCCCCGCGATGTCCGAAGTCGGGCTTCCCCGAGCCGGTTTCCCCGCAGTTCCCGCAGTCGGGATTCCCCTGCGGTCCCTGTAGACGGTATTCCCGAAGTCGGGTTTCCCCAAGCTGGGTTTCCCCAGCGGAGCCGGGATTACCCCAGAACGTCTCCAGCAGAAACTCTATAAAGAGCTTCCTGCAAGGAGAAAACAGACTTGGAAATAAGTTTAAAACTTACCTTCAGGTTTGAAACTTACCGCTGGTGGAGCAGCGCGCCTCCAGGCAGTCGTTGCGCAATGCGATAGACGATAAGACGCGCATGCGGGCTGGCGGGTTCTTCACGTAACTCCGAAGTAAAATGGGAGCAATTTTTCTCAGTCCTTGACCCACCCAATCATATTTAAGCAAGATATTAGGCCGGTACCTTCACAGACGAAAATTGCAAGTCACCCAATTTTCTAGTAGTCACAGAGTCATATACCATGGAAACAGGCCCTGCAGCCCAACTTGCCCATGCCACCAAGATGTCCCATCCCACCTGCCTGCACTTGGTCCATACCCCTCTAAACCCTTACCATCCATGTACCTTTCCAAATGTCACCAGTCACCAAGCTCAGGCCATTCTGTACATCTGCATGCAGATCCAGAGTAACGACCTGTCTCGGGTGTATGCAGCAGGTTCCTTGCACAAATCCGTAAGTTCAATCAAAAAGGAATCTCACAAAATTCCACTTTTTCACCACCTTGTTCCAATCAATGTGAATGATGCAGCCTGCAGGAATGGGAATTTGGACAGGGAACAGAAAATGTCAAAAGAACAGTACTCATGTAAATGTAAGATAACGTTTACTGAGTGAAAGGCACAGTCAGATGACAAGATTGGAGGTGGGGTGGTGATGGGAAGATCTTGACACTTGATGAAACCTTCCTGAGTATAAAAAAGTTTCCGTCCGCATCATCTTACTACTCTGCTCCCAACCCCCATGTAATAGTGGAGTTAGATGTAGCAATTTCTTTATGCAGTGATTTTCTCGATGTAATTCCTTTTCTTGCTCAAATTGCAATGGTCCCAATGCATTTGAAATGCAGCTGCGACAAAGTGCTATTGCCATCAAATATTAGGTGCTCAACTAAAGAATTAAAAAAGTAAATTTTGTGGATAGCATTGCATCCAGTCACTTCCAGTAGAATACTTAATACGCTATAAAGCAAGTAAGTGAAAGACATCAACTAACTTTTTAATCTGGTGACTGTTTTCGTTGATCATCTCCAGGGTTGATTTTTAATCTGCTTTCACCAGGTGGAATGGTGCATGGAAGAGGAAGATAAAATCAAACAGCTAATTTATTGTTTGTTGCCTAGTCGCATCTTGACCGATTTCTTTTCAATTATTTCAAAGCTGCCCAAGTTCATTATTTTCTTACAACATAAAAAGATATTTCAGCCCAGCAAGTGTGGGTCCTTTTCCCAACTAATTTTCACTTAACCTGTTTTCCCAAACATTCCAATCTATTCCTAAAATGGGTGGATAATTCTCATGCTTTGGGAATATTTTCAAGTCCAGCCTCTGAGGCTCTGACCATCAGAACTGTTCAAAACACAGCCTTTGTCTCAAGCAACAAAACAGTCAAAACTGAAGGCCCTAGTAGCCAACCTCAAGCAGGTAGGGACCCGACTGAAATGTTAAGTCAGGATGTTCAAAAGGACTTTTCAGCAAATGAAATACTTTTTGTTTTTAAGTGTGACTTCCATTGCATCATTGGAAGTGCAGCAGGTAGATTGCACTCACTTTGCAGGTAATCAGAAACTGACCTGTTGGACAAAATCAGTGGCTCCAATATGCATGTTCCCAGCCTTTTGCACCAAACATAGAGGGCCTATCCTACAGGCCTGGAGCTAATTATTCAGCAGATAACTTAGGTATCCAAATGCTGCATCCCGGACATCAGAGCCTGTGATTAGTCAGCATAGTCTGGCAACTCTGCCGGTCAACACAAAATGCTGGAGTAACTCAGAGGGTCGGGCAGCATAGCTAGAGAAAAGGAATAAGTGACGTTTCGTGTCAGAACCCTTCTGACCCGAAACGTCACCTATTCCTTTTCTCCAGAGGTGCTGCCTGACCCACTGAGTTACTCCAGCATTTTGGGTCAATCTTCGGTATGAATCGGCATCTGCAGTTCTTTCCTACTCATTTAGTCTGCAGGTCAGTTGTTTCTCATTATTGATCTCCATTCATTTGACTCCAAAGACTTTGCTCAGATGTTGAAATAAGAAGTTGCTCATTTCCTCCTTACGGGAGTATATGATCCAGCATTCACAGCCGTAAAATATAAGCCTGATAGGCTGATGCCCTGGAATCTAGGGAGAACAACTTAGTGCATCAGAAATGTGGAAAAGCGTGCTGAAGGTAAGGCGGCTTTAGCAGTTCTTCATGTCTTGTTCTCCATCAAGTCTAAGTGAACTTGCAAGAATTGAGGTGAGATAACTGATTTGATTCACGTTGTCCATAGTTTCATTGAAGACATAGATTTTGGATGGTTTGTTGATGCTTTTATTGATCATCCATGCCCTTAAATATAGGAGTGAAGGCAGGGCTGTGACGAGACCTCGGGCAGTAAGGGGCAAAGGCTCTACCACTAATGGTCCCTGGCGGAAGGTAAAGGTGGGAGCAGAACTTTCCTTTCAGTCACAGATATTCGGAAATCCTTGAGGTTCAATAAAATGAAATGTTAATCACAATTCATAATTGGAAGCATTGTTACAAAACTTACCTTGGCACCTAAATCTGTGCCCTGAAAATCATGGATTCTGCTCCAGGTCAGACCCAGGTAACATTTCCTCAGTGTTGGGATGCTGGGATTTTTGGAGAAACAGTCAAGATAAAACATTTAACAATGAAATAAGTCCATTGCTTTTTGTTTAAATCCACCCAGGAAAATGGGTTGGGGCTTCACGTTAACAGGCTGCATCTTTGATACTGCAGAATTCAAGCTGCACTGCACAGCATCGTGTCACTATATTAAAACTGTGAAGGGTTAGACTGAAGAAGGGTCCCAACCCAAAATGTCACCCATCCTTTTTCTCCATAGGTGCTGCCTGACCCGCTGAGTTACTCCAGCGCTTTGTCTCTATCTTTAGTATAAATCAGCATCTGCAGTTCCTTGTTTCTCCATTTCCTGTTGCATCTGGGGGAGGGGGCAGCGAGGTCAGAGCTACGGAACATGGAGGCTATGCCGGTGAAGGATCCATCTATTAGGCTGTGGGCCGAGGAGCTTATTCCAGTGTTTCGTGACCCAAGTCACCAAACTACATGAAATTTAACATATTGTGTAAAAATATTATATAAATCACCCCTGAAACTCGTCATGAACAAAACTTGCACATTTTTATTAAATTAGAGAAAAACCGGAAAATTTTCGGGTATTTTTAGTCCAATCAAAGCCCGTTTAACATTGAGTTGTATGCCAGTTGGCCAATCACGCGCTTTGTTTCAGGCTAGCTAGGCAGGGAGCACTGAGAGGGCTTCACTGATGCCTGTTTTACTGGAGATTCCGATGAAGGTTCTTTGTTGTTCTGTGGAATACATGTCGTGGAAACTTGCAGCCGGGTAATTGAATTTAGTGAGAAAAGCATTAAGAAGTCTGAAGAATGTGCTGCTAAGTGGATGGAAGTGGAACAAAGCCTTGAAAGCAAAGTCGCTGCTGAGGTGCTGCAACACAAAGGGGACAGCCAGGAATCAACTCTAACGAAAGGTAAGATCTAAAGTCTGAATTCATGAAAATCTATCTGTATGGACTTTAATTAATTTAATTGCACCCTTTTATAATGTGAAAAATGGAGGCTGTACATTCACTCATTCATTCCCTCCACAGATGGCTTAACAGCTGCGGCCCGCCTGCAGTCCGTCTGTTTTTTCTTTTCTTTTTTGTTTCCTTGTCCTGTTTTTAGTTAATTTTGTTTTATTAGGTTGTGTATGTGGGTGGGAGAAACATGTTTTTGTCTCTTCCTCGGGGGTGGGGTGCGACTTTTTTTCTGTCGTATTCCCCGTCTCCGTCTCCGTCTGCGCCGAGGCCTAATGGCGGAGCTGGCGGCCTCGGAGCTGTGGCAGTATTCCAGCGGCAGCGGCGACCCGACTCGGTCTTGGAGCTGTGGCGGCGGCAGCGGCAGCAGCGGTAGCGGCAGTGGTAGCGGCGACCCGACTCCGCCTCGGAGCTGTGGCTGTGGTGGCGGCAGCGGCCCGACCTCGGAGGCTCGACCGCGGGCCCAGTGGACGACATCGTCGGGAGCTCGCGGATCACAGGTTGGTGACCTGTTTTTTCCGGAGCTCCCGCAATAACAGCTTCCTCCGCTGGTCTGGAGGGCGGCAGCTCCGGCAGCTTCGACCACCCCGGGCCGCGGAGTTTGAACCGGCCCATTCGCGGAGCACGGTTGAGCCGGGGGACTGACTTAGTTACCATCACCCGGCGGGGTCACAGCATCTGAAGCCTGGATCGCCTCGGCGCAGAGGGAAAACAAAGAGGAAGAGACAGAGACTTTAAGATTTTGCCTTCCATCACAGTGAGGAGGTGCCTGGTGAACTCACTGTGGTGGATGTTAAATTTGTGTTTATTGTGTGTTTTCGTCATTTTTATTATATGTATGAATGCAGGCAATGAAATTTCGTTCAGACCGAAAGGTCTGAATGACAAATATAAAATTCAATTCATTCATTCATTCATTCACTCACAACCCATTAATTAAGCTGGTTCAGGAGCAGGACCTCTGCGACTGTCATTAAAAAAACACACTCACAATTATATTCATATTATTATTTTTATATAATATAATTATAATTAATTATATATGATTACAGTCATATTTGCAAGTTATATATATATATATATATAGGTATAATATCGTTTAAATGGACTGCAACACGGAAATAGGCTGCCCATGGTGTAATACGGGCATTGGTCACTAGATGGCGCTCACTTTCCCGATCTCATTTTCTAATTAGTTTAATTAATTAATGTGCAGCTTTTGGCAATGACGAGTTATGACTTCCTCCTCAATTATATTTCATCTAAATCTGTGGAACATTTCATGTAGTTTGGTGGCTTGGGTCACGAAACATTTCTACACACATTTTTGATGCTCGGCCCACAGCCTATATGACAGAAGGGGGGAAACCACATTCGCTAAGGAAAGAGCATCTCGGGATCATCTTGAGAGCAAATGCTCTCTTGGTAGCAAATGCGGCAGAGACGGAGGAATTGAGAATAAAGGAGCGTCTTTTCAAGATGTATGGTGGGAGGAAGTGTAGACCAGATAACTGGGAGCCGGTAGGTTTGCAGTAGACGTCAATCGATAGTTTGTACCCTGTGATTCAGATAGAGATCAAGAAAAGGGAGAGAGGTGTCGGAGATTGTCCAGGCGAATTTAGGAGCAGTGTGGAAGTTAGTAGTGAAGTTACAAGATACAAGATACATTTATTTGTCACATGTGCCAGTTGGCACAGTGAAATGTGATCACCATACAGCCATACAATAAAATAAAGAACACAACACACGATAGAGTTCAACATAAAACATCCCCACACAGCAGAATCAAAAGTTTCCCACTGTGAGGGAAGGCACCAAAGTCAGTCTCTTCCTCGATGTTCACCCGTGGTCGGGGCCTCCGGAGCTCTCCGCAGTCGCCGCTACGGGCAGCCCGCCGCTCAGGCCCGCTCGCCGGGATGTCGGGACTGGAGGCCAACCTCAGTGGCTTGGACCTCCGAATCGGCCGCTTCCTACCAGAGGCCGCGGCTCCCGACGTCCCCAGACCGCGCCGGGTGGAGACTCACGCTGGCGGCCCTCGGCAAAGGGCCCCAGGGACTCCGCGATGTCGGTCAGTGCTGCCCGCGTTGGGAGCTCCACAAACCACAGCTCCTTGATGGAGCAGCAGGCCCAACGCTCCGGAGCTCCAAACGGCGAACCAGGAAGGCATCGCCCGCTCCGCGGTGAATCCAGCGCCGCGCCGCCGCTACCGAAGCTCTGGTCCGGTCCCCGATCTCAGGTAGGAAAGGCCGCTCTGATCCAGCTGGTAGGCCGTGAGGAGGGGAGGCGAGGACGCGACTTGGAGAAATAGCCGCTTCCTCGCCAGGAAGCGACTAGGAAACAGTTTCCCCATTACTCTACCCCCCTCCCCCACATAGAAAAGCTAAAGAATCCCCAAAACAAACAGTTTAGACAAACAAATTAAAAAAAGAGGGGGGGAAAACGGACAGGCTGTAGGCAGAAGCGCCTTCAATGCAGCGTCCTTAGTTAATTGAATCAACAAGTTCTCTACAGCAGGCAGCCCTGATGGAGTTGTCAATGTAGTGGAGAAAGTTGGAGGACGGTGCCAGTGTACGTCAGGAACAGGGGCTGTTTGACGTAACTGAAAGAATAGCCAAAGTTGTTCCTTTGTTTAAGAAGACTAATAGAGACAAACTAAGGAATTATACACTGGTCAGCCTTACATCAGTGAGAGAGAAATTATTGGAGAAGATTCTGAGGACAGGATCTGCTTGCATTTGGAAAATTGTGCAATTATTAGGGATAATTAGCATGGCAGTGCAGGGGAAGTCCTGTCTCACAAATTTAATTTTGTTTTTTAGAAGTTAAGAATTAGGTAATGGATGTTGTCTACATGGCCTTTGATAATGCATTTGACAAGGTCGCTCAGGGTAGGATGAGTTGGTAAATTGATCCAAAATTACTTGACCATGGAGACAAAAGGTAGAGGGGTGTTTTAGTAACTGGAGGCCAATGTCCAGTGGTGTTCTGTGAGGATCAGTGGTGGAATCTCTGTCATTTGCAGGTTTAGGTTCAGAATTATTATTGCCATATGTACTGAAGTACAGTGAAAGGCTTTGTTTTACATGCTTTCCAAGGAAAACACCAAGTGCAAACCTCCACTGCTATTACCTAATTCAGGAAAGGTGAAGACTGGATGCGGCGGAATATGCGGAGGAGACCACGATTTGGTGGTCCAACGGGTAGGTAGGTGGACCCAGCAAAGCATTGTGGAGCGCAATTAGGGCACAATGTTCACGCAGAACACAGGTGGCCGCCATCCACTGCATCCTGACCTATCGCCAGCCGACTTGACTATGTCTTGCCACTGGATCAGATTGGCCGGGACGAGAGAGTGAGGTTGACGATTTACGCAACTCTCCCTCACTTTAATCCAAGTCAAGCACAAGTCATGACTTCAGGACTCGTACCACCCAACTGGGCGAAGCAAGATCACCACAGGAGCGCGTGCAGCTGAGAAGAAGCGCACCGCAGAAGCTCAGAGGAAACGGGCCACACGCACGCCTCGAGCCACTTCAACCTACTGCAGCACCCACCCAACTGTGTCCCATATGCGGGCGAGCCTTCCAGGCCCGGATCGGTCTCACCAGTCACCTCCGGACCCACAAACAAAATTACTAAAATCATGGTTTCGTTCGATTACGAAGGACGAACATCCAAAAGTATCAGATATAACGTACAGAGATACAATCAGTTCAAATTCATGTACAATAGACAGAGCAAAGGAGAAGATACACAGTGCAGAATATAGTTCTTAGGATTGTAGTGCATTGTAACCCATCTGTTTTATATAGACAATGTCCAATGTACTCAGTGGGATACAGGTGAATCAGTCAGGACCCTTGCTTATGAAAAGACAGTTTGGAAGCCTGATAATGGGAGGGAAGAAGCTGTTCCTGAGTCTGGTAGTGCATGCTTTCAAGCTATAACAGGCTACAGAGTGAGGAGGGGAAATATCACTGGGAACAATGGGTCCCTCCTCAATAAACTCAATGCATTCTTTGAACAGAAGGTTGGTGGAGAAATGCCACAAGTCCCACCAGTCTCTGGTGCACCTGTACCAAACTGAGGCAGACGTAAGATCGGCTTTCCTGAGAGTAAATCCGCAGAAAGCAAATGGTCCAGTTGGATTCCTGGATGCGTCCTCAGGATCTGTGCAGATCAGCTGGCAGTGGTATTCACAGTCATCTTCAACCTCTCATTACTCCATTTTGAGGTCCTCACCTTCTTCAAAAAGACCACCATCATCCTGGTGCCGAACTAAGGAAGGTAGTGTGTCTTAATGATTACCATCCAGTAGTTCTGAAATCTAGCATTATGAAGTGCTTTGAGAGACTGGTAATGGTGCACGTTATCCCCAGCCCCCTGGGACTCGACGCAAGAGAAAAAGTATGCAGACAATAGCAGGACCCTTGTGAGCACAGAGAGATCTGAAAACATCCTGAAAGTGGCAACACAAGTAGTAAGAATGGCCAAGATGATAGACAGCATGTTTGCCTTCATCAGATAGGTCAATAAGTACAAAAGTAGGAAGTCATGTTGTGGTTCTAAAAAAACTTTAGTTGGCTGCATTTGGAGTATTGTGTGCAGTTCTGGTCACTGGATTGCAAGACATATGGAGAAAAAAGAAACTGCAGATGATGGTTTATGCAGAAGAACACAAAATGCCGGAGTATCAACAGGTCAAGCAGCATTTCTAGAGAACATGAATAGGGCAGGACCCTTCCTCAGACTGATTGGAGGAATTTGTCTGAAGAAGGGGTCTGACCCCCAAAAAACGACCCGTATTCTCTAGAGAGCTGCTGGACCCACTGAGTTACTCCTGCACTTTGTGTCCTTTTGTAAGAAATGTGTGAAGGCTTTGGAGAGAGTTCGGAAAAGATTCACCAAGATATTGGCTACACTGGAAAATATTAACTTTAAGGAGAGGGAGGACAAATTTGGATTTTTCACTGGACTGTCGGAGGCTGGGAGGTAAATTGATAGAATATAAAATTATGAGAAGCATAGTATAGATAATAGTCTTTTTCCCAGAGCAGAAATGTCAAATACCAGAGGGAATAACTTTAGGTAGGAGGAGGAAAACTTGAATGATATTTGGGAAACATTTTTATTTACACAGAGAGTATGCACAGAGTTACGTAGTGAGTTTAACAGAGGGCAGCATAGTGGTGTAGCTGGTAAGAGCCATTGGCTCATTGCTCCAGCGACCCAGGTTCTGTGTGGAGTTTGCACATTCTCCCTGAGACTGTGTGGGTTTCCTCTGAGTGTTTGCACATTCTCCCTGTGACGTGCAGGTTTGTAAGTTAATTGGCCTCTGGAAATTGTGTCTAGTGTGTAGGATGAGAAAGTTGGATGACACGGAACTAATGTGAACGGGTGATCAATGTTCAGCATAGTCTCAGTGAGTGGAAGGGCCTGCTCCCATGCTATATCTCTAAATTCAGGGAGGACAGTGGAACAACAATGGCAGGTATTTCTGGGGATGATACAGAAGGTGCAGGATCAGTTCATTCCAAAGAGGAAGAAAGATTCCAAGGGGAGTAAGGGGCGACCGTGGCTGACAAAGGAAGTCAAGGACAGTATAAAAACAAAGAGAAGAAGTACAACATAGCAAAGATGAGCTGGAAGCCAGAGGATTGGGAGACTTTTAAAGAGCAGCAGAAGATAACTAAAAAGGCAATACGGGGAAAAAAGATGAGGTACGAAGGTGAGCTAGCCAAGAATATAAAGGAGGATAGTAAAAGCTTCCTTAGGTATGTGAAGAGCAAAAAATTAGTTAAGACCAAAGTTGGACCCTTGAAGACTGAAATGGGTGAATTTATTATGGGGAACAAGGAAATGGCAGACGAGTTGAACAAGTACTTTGGACCCGTCTTCACAAAGGAAGGCACAAACAATATCCCTGATGTACTAGTGGCCAGAGAATCTAGGGTGACGGAGGAACTGAAGGAAATTCACATTACGCAGGAAATGGTGTTGGATAGACTAATGTCACTGAAGGCTGGTAAATCCCAGGGTCTTAGGGTCTGCATCCCAGGGTACTTAAGGAAGTGGCTCGAGAAATCGTGGACGCATTGGTAATAATTTTCCAATGTTCTCTTCATTCAGTATCAGTTCCTGTGGATTGGAGGGTAGCTAATGTTATCCCACTTTTTAAGAAAGGCGGGAGAGAGAAAACTGAATTATAAACCAGTTAGCCTGACATCGGTGGTGGGGAAGATGATGGAGGCAATTATAGAAGATGAAATAGCGGCACATTTGGATAGCAGTAACAGGATCAGTCCGAGTCAGCATGGATTTACGAAGAGGAAATCATGCTTGACTAATCTTCTGGAACTCTTTGAGGATGTAACTAGGAAAATGGACAAGGGAGAGCCAGTGGATGTAGTGTATCTGGACTTTCAGAAAGCATTTGATAAGGTCCCACATAGGAAATTAGTGGGGAAAAATTAGACCACATAGTATTGGGGGGGTATGTTACTGACATGGATAGAAGATGGTTGGCAGACAGGAAACAATGAATAGTGATTAATGGGTCCCTTTCAGAATGGTAGTCAGTGACTAGTGGGGTACCGCAAGGTTCGGTGCTGGGACCGCAGCTATTTACAATATACATCAATGATTTAGATGAAGGGATTCAAAGTAACATTAGAAAATGTTCAGATGACACAAAGCTGGGTGGCAGTGTGAACTGTGAGGAGGATGCTATGAGGATGCAGGGTGACTTGGACAGGTTGGGTGAGTGGGCAGATGCATGTCAGATGCAGTTTAATGTGGATAAATGTGAGGTTATCCGCTTTGGTGGCAAAAACAGGAAGGCAGATTATTATCTGAATGGTGTCAGGTTGGGAGAAAGGGAAGTACAAAGAGATCCATGGGGTCCTTGTTCATCACTCACTGAAAGTAAGCACGCAGGTACAGCAGGCAGTGAAGAAAGCTAATGGCATATTGGCCTTCATAACAAGAGGAGTTGAGTATAGGAGCAGAGGTCCTTCTGCAGTTGTACAGGGCCCTAGTGAGACCACACCTGGTGCAGTTTCTGTCTCCAAATTTGAGGAAGTGCAGCGTAAGTTCACGAGGTTAATTCCGGGATGGCGGGACTGTCATATGTTGAAAGAATGGAGCGGCTAGTGTTGTATACTCTGGAATTTAGAAGGATGAGAGGTGATCTTATTGAAACATATAAGATTTTAAAGAGATTGGACACGCTAGAGGCATGAAACATGTTCCCGATGTTGGGGGAGTCCAGAACCAGGGGCCACAGTTTAAGAATAAGGGGTAAGCCGTATAGAACGCAGATGAGGAAACACTTTTCCACCAAGAGAGTTGTGAATCTGTGGAATTCTCTGCCACAGAAGGCAGTGGAGGTCAATTCTCTGGATGCTTTCAAGAGAGAGTTAAATAGAGCTCTTAAAGATAGCAGAGTCTCCCGCAGGGTTATGAGTATATAAAAGAACAAACAAACAATTTTTTTCGAGACAAATGATACGCCGGGTATTTCTGTATCGCTATTATGGGAAACCTTTAAGGCATACATTCGCGGTGTTATAATCTCTTATCAAAGTTATCAAAATAAAGAAAATAAAAGAGAACTTCAGAGGATAGAACAGGAAATAAAATAGAACTGGACAATGCAAGTGACCCAACTATAGATAAACATAATAAGATAACCTTATTGAAATATAAACTCAATAGAATATTATCGGGTAGAGTAATAAGACTATTCCAAATTACAAAACAGGCACACTTCGAATTTGGGGATAAGCCACATAAATTATTAGCGAGGCAACTGAAGCAACAAGAAAAGGAAAATACTATCACTAAAATTAAATCTGATAAGGGTGAGCTTCTAACATTACCAAAGGATATTAATAAAAGGTTTGCCCAATTTTATCATAATTTATACACAACTGAAATAAATACAGATGATAGTAAAATTACAAATTTTTTAGATATTTGCAATCTCCCTAAATTGGATAGTTTAGAACAAGAGGAATTAGGAGCACGGATTACTAGTGAAGAAATAAAACAAATAATAAACTCATTGAAAATTGGGAAGATCCCAGGACCAGATGGTTTTAGTAATGAATTTTATAAACGCTTTCAGGAGTCACTTGTACCAAGATTACTCAACTTATACACGCAGGCTTATACCGAAAATAAACTACCAGAAACTTTAGCAGAATCAACAATAACGCTTATACCAAAAAAAAATAAAGATTTAGATGAACCGGGTTCTTACAGAGCTATATCACTTTTAAATACGGATCAGAAAATTTTAGCAAAGATTCTAGCAAGAAGACTGAATAATTATATTAATAAATTGGTAAACCCGGATCAAACGGGATTTATACCCAAAAGACAATCATTTAATAACTTGAGAAGGCTTTTCAATATAATGTACTCTCACAAAGAGGACATTGAAGATATTTCAGTCGTTACGCTGGATGCAGAGAAGGCATTTGATCAGGTAGAATGGCAGTATTTATATAAGGTACTCCAAAAATTTAATACGTGAGAGAATTTTATTAGATGGGTTAAACTACTTTATGATAAACCTACGGCAAGAATATTAACTAACAATATGTTATCTTCAAAATTTTATTTATCAAGGGGTAATAGGCAGGGTTGTGCCTTATCACCATTGCTATTTGCCCTTATGATAGAACCGCTGGCTGAAAGGATTAGAAATCATCCGAATATTCACGGATATAATACCAAGGACTCAAAGAATAAAATGTCATTATATGCTGATGATATTCTTTTATATATTACTAATACACAAACGAGTATTCCCACCTTATTAACACTAATTGAGGAATTTGGTTCTTTTTCAGAATATAGAATAAATTGGAATAAAAGCGAAATCATGTCTTTAAAACCACAGGATGCGAGACACTTATTAAAATTCCCTTTCAAAATTGCAACAGAAAAATTCAAGTATTTAGGTATTCAAATTACGAGAAGACACAAATCATTATTTAGCGCCAATTTTATGCCACTATTAAATAAATTGAATGTTATGATTAAATTTTGGAAAACGCTCCCACTCTCATTGATAGGTAGAATTAACGCTATAAAAATGACTTTCTTACCACAATTAATATATTTGTTTCAAGCGATCCCAATATATATTCCGAAATATTTTTTCAAAAAACTAGATTCTAATATCACTAATTTTATATGGGATTATAGAGCACACAGAATTTGTGTAAACCTAAAGAAGCTGGGGGTTTATCACTACCTAACTTTACGTATTACTACTGGGCAGTGCATATTAAGAACATAATGTACTGGTTGGATAGTTCAACTCACCAGTCGGAGTGGATAAGAATGGAAAAAGATGAGTGTTTCCCGTACGATATAGGAACGATCTTGTTCTCACCAATAAAATTGAATAGTATAATATATAAGAAGAACCCAATTATTCACAATACAATAAGAATTTGGAAACAAATAAAATTATCCTTGAAATTAAATAATCTATCAGTATTAACCCCAATTCTGAATAATCCTGCATTCTTATCGATAAAACATATAAACAATGGGATAGATTGGGGATTAGGAAAGTAGGAGATATGTATGAACTGGGCAAATTGTTATCATTTCAACAATTAAAATTAAAATTTAAACTGAATGATAATCAATATTTTAAATATATACAGATATGTGACTTTATGAAGAAATATATACATAGATTTCAAACTATATTTTTAGACCCTTTAGAAAAAGCAATGAATATTAAGGCTGATTCACAAAAACTAATATCATATTTTTATAATAGTATATTAAATAGAGAATTACCCTCAACAGAGGCACTAAGAGAAGATTGGGAACATGAACTAATGATAAAGATCCCGAAAGATAGATGGGAAAAGTATCTGATGAATACACATAATTGTTCCATTAATGCAAGACATAATTTAATTCAATTTAAATTATTACATAGACTATATTATTCAAAAACGAGGTTGAATAAATTTTACCCAAATGTCTCTCCCAGATGCGATAAATGTTTGTTTCAAAATGCCAATATAACACATTCATTTGTAGGATGTACAAAGTTGAATACATTTTGGAGCGATATATTTGATATATTTACAAAGCTCTTCAAGTCAAGAATAGAACCTAATATGGAATGGATTATATTTGGAATAATATTAGAAGATATCAATTTAAACAAAGACCAAAAAGTATTCTTTAATTATGGGTTAATAATTGGAAAGAAATTGATACTTAAATTTTGGAAAAATACAGCTATACCAACTATTAAAATGTGGATTAGGAATATGACTGACATAGCACACCTTGAAGAAATGAGACTCCGCCTAATAGATAAATATGACCAATTCTTAAGGAGTTGGTCCCCTTTCATCGACTTTTTGGAATCATGTGATGCAGCAGTACCGTAAAGATTACTGATTTCAGGTCAGGTCGTGGATAGATTTACATCTCCAAACAAAGATTTGAAAATTTCTTTTTAAGGGTCTTTTTCTACTATTTCTACTTTCTATTTTTTCTTTTCTTATATACACACTTCACGTTTTTCTATTTTCTACTATTTATTTTTCCTCTTTCTTTTCTCTATTTTTTTTTTTTTTTTTTTTTTTTTTACCTCCTTTTCAAAAACATAAAACTAGAGGTTGTACATAGAATGCATTATGTTATGACATAGTTGGCACAAAAAATTAGGTGCCACTGTATTGTTTTGTATTGTATTAACTTCTAATAAAATAAACAAAACAAAAACAAAAAAAGATAGCAGAGTCTGGGGATATGGTGAGAAGGCAGGAACAGGGTATTGAATGGCGGTTCTGGCTCAAAGGGCTGAATGGTCTACTCCTGCACCCATTGTCTATTGTCTATTGTCACATACACCAAATGGTGCAGTGAGATTTGAGTTACCATGCAACACACAAATAAGATAAACACAACACTATAGAATTTAACATAAAACATCCCCCACAGCGGAATCAACGTTTCCCACCGTGAGGGAAGGCAACAAAGTTCAGTCATCTTCCTCTTGTTCACCCGTGGTCAGGGTCTATTGAGGCCTCCGCAGTCGCCGCATCGGTGGCCCGATGTTTCAGGCCCTCTCGCCCGGATGATCGGACCTCCGGCGTCAGAACGGAAGAACACTCTCAGCAGCTTGGAGTTTCCGAATCGGCCGCTTCCAAAGTCCACGGGCCGGGCTGGGCGGAGCTCCAACACTGGCGATCCTCGGCGAAAGATCCCAAGCCTCCGCGATGTTAAAGTCAGCACCGCCCGCAGCTGGAAGCATCACAGACCCGAGCTCCACGGTATTAAAGCCGGCAGGCCCAACACTCCGGAGCTCCAACACGGCGATCCCGGTAAGGCATCGCCCGCTCGGCGATGGTAATTCAGTGCTGCGCCGTTGCTGAAGCTCTGGCCGGTCTCCGGCAGGAAAGGCCGGGCCGATCCAGATGGTAGGGCCAGAGGGGGACAAAGATGCGGCTCGGAGAAAAGACGCATCCTCGACCAGGTAGTGACTGAGAAGACGGTTTCCCCCACACCCCCCACATAAAAAAGACTAAATGACCTCCAAAACAAAACAAGACTAAAAATAACAAAAAAAGGATGAAAGGACAGACAGCTGGCGAGGCTGCCACATTCGATGGAGCCACCACTCGGATTACAGCCAGGGAATAAAGGATGTGGACCAGGTGATGTAGGTTGATGGGAATAGTTTAAATTGGTATCGTGGTCAGCGCAGATATGTTGGGCTAAAGGGCCTGTTCCTGCACTGTTCAATGAGCTGCTATCCTCTTTATTCATCCTACCCTCATATGTGTATCCTACCGACCCGAAACGCCACGTATTTCTTTTCTCCAGAGATGCTGTCTGACCTGCTGAGTTACTCCAGGGTTTTGTGTCTAAAGTCATGGAGTGTTTGGGAGAACAAATGTTTTCAAGAGAGAGTTAGATTTAGCTCTAACGGAATCAAGGGATATGGGGAAAAAGCAGGAACGGGGTACTGATTTTGGATGATCAGCCATGATCACATTGAATGGCGGTGCTGGCTCAAAGGACCGAATGGCCTCTTCCTGCACCTATTTTCTATGTTTCTAAATCTGTATTGCATGAAAATCTTTTAGATGTATGCTATTGCAAACTGCACTATGAATGTTGAAAGTAATAGTACAGATGACTGCTCCAAAAACACTAGCAATTATGTTCATATAATCTACACCTAATTAGAGACCAACAGTGCAACATAGGAACAGCAAGTGTCTAGCCACATCTTAGGTGTTTTTATGCACTTTGGTGATAAGTTTAGATAACTAGTGTAATTTTTTTTCATCTCTCATTGTATTGTTTCTTCCTCCAAATCCGTATAATCCACTCTTGAGCAAATATAGCATACACAGTTACAATTTTCATTATATAAGTGTTGTCTAAACCATCACCAACATGGAGTTTTCACCCAAATAGTAAGAAGTTTACTTGCTAACACGAAGCTTCCTCAAATAAGGTTATTGCTTTCAGCCACTAAACTAGTTTGTGTTTGTTTTTCAATTATTTAAAATATATTTGGACAAGTTATCAAAGATTATAAGAAGATTAAACTGATATATTTTTGAGGTGCCTTTGGTAAATGTAATATATTAGTAATTACTTAAGTGTGTGAGGGTGAACATTGGTCCCAATCTTTTATTATCATAGCATTTTATCAATATTGAATGTTGATTCAATATTGATAAAACTTTAATTTGTGTGCAACATTATCATACTGAAAAATATTGCGTTTTGTGAACTTGTAATTTATCATTTGCAAAAGCCAAAACAATGGACATTCCAGATGCAGTTGTATCTTTCAAATCTTGAATACATTACTATCCTGAAATTCATTGCCATTCTTGTAAATAGTTTCATTACTGTAAATGGCTTCAAGAATACTCAACAAAAAATGAACACATTTTACATTTTTCCAGTGCTTCTTATTGAACAAATTCAAAATGTAACCTTTAAAGTGCAATTCCTAATACAAAATCTAATAAAAAAGTGATTAATTTATAATGCTGCTTTCACTTAGTTAAAAATCTTTTTGGGTTATACAGAAAAAATCACTGGAAAAGAAAAGCAGACAAAATATAAAACAGGCAGTCAATTCACTATCATCTCGGGATGAATTTCATCCCCAAATAATTGCAGTAATAATTTGCCGTTTCAACAGACATCTACATGAAATATGGAAATTTTAGACTTTTCTAGCTCTAAAATTAAAGCCCATTTTCCATAGGATGCACCAAGAGTCAAACAGATAATAAGACTGAGAAAATGTATCCTGCACTTGGACACAACATGTAATTGATTCTGTGCAGCACATTTTAATCAATCAAAAGAGTTTTATTCACAAACTAAGTGATGCAGTGGTTACAAATATTGGCTCTTTTACTTTTTGGACCAGTGATCCAAATCCAGCTTGGATTGATGGGATGAAAGTTTAATCTGTTTTTGCCAGCATGGATCCAATGTGAAGTCAGTTTATCTATTCCCAATTAACATAAGTTCACTACATTAACGTGCTGAGCATCGAACTGATGGTTAAATTAAAGATACAATTGGTAGATTGGTCTACAAATTGCAATGGATAAGTGACTAATATTTCTCCAATTATAATTACAATATATCTTAAAGTTATATAAAAATTAGCTTTACAGTGATCCAGTGGTAATTGGTTTTAGAGTTATTGGTACTGCTAATATCTCTAAATATTTGAAAAATGTTGTTTTCCATTACGCATTTTGTTCACTTTGTGCAAACGTTAGAAAAATCAATTTTGCTCTCAGAAGCTGTGCTTGATTATTCATGAATTACTATAAACTTGTTTGAAAAGAATATCATAAAAGGAATCTTCCTGGAACATCAATAATCAGAACCATTTGTGTACTTACCATCCACCCTGTTGCATCAATGATTCACAATTGATGACCATCTGTTATCAGTTTATGAATAATTTGAGAAATGCAACTTCTGTGCAATTGTCCCCAATGTGCAATTAAATATCAGTTGGGATTAAGTCAAATTTAAATTGAAACGCAAAACAGTCATTCTGCAGAATGGTCAGCTGTTGCACTAATGCAAATTTTAGTCATAGAATCATGGAATCATGCCCATCAGCCCAACTTGATCATGCCAACAAATGACCATCTAAGTTAGCCCAATTTGCCTACGTTTGACCCATATCTTTCTAAACCTTCCCTATCCATGTATCTAAGTGTCTTTTAAATATCTACTCTAACTGACCCCTCGACCTCCATATACACACCATCCTTTGAGTGAAAAGGTTGCTTCATAGGTTTCTTTTAAATCTTGTCCCTCTTAAACCTGTGTTCTCTGGTTTATGATTCCCCCTACCCTGAGTAAAAGACTCTGTGCATTCACCAATTTTGTAATACTGAGTCAGTTTCTTTCCGCCTCCTCTGCTTTGATTCCCAAAGATGAGTGAAGGTCAAGAGTATATATTTTTCATTTTTGTAGTGTTTGTTATTGTGTGGTTTATTTCCTGTTGAATTTCCTGTGTGATGATAGACAGCTGTAGTTTGGTTTGGTTTAGAGATAAAGCATGGAAACAGGCCCTTCGGCCCACCGATTCCATGCTGGCTAACGATCACCCATATGGTAGTTCTATCCTACACACTAGGGACAATTTACAGAAGCCAATTAACCAACAAAACTGCATGTCTTTGGAAGGTGGGACGAAACCGGAGCACCCCTCTGGAAAGGCTGCAGAGAAGATTTACAAGGATGTTGCCAGGACACGAGGGCCTGAACTACAGGGAGAGGCTGAGCAGGCTAGAACTCTATTCCTTAGAGTGCAGAAGGATGAGGGGTGATCTTATAGAGGTGTAGAAAATCACGAGAGGAGTAGATCGGGTGGACGCTCAGTCCCTTGTCCAGAGTAGTGGAATTGAAAACCAGAGGACATGGGTTTAAGGTGAGGGGAAAAAGATTTAATAGGAATCTGAGAGGTAACTTTTTCACACAAGGGGCTGGTACTATCGTAACATTTAAGAAACATTTAGACAGGTACATGGATAGGACAGGTTTAGAAAGATATGACCCAAAATGCAGGTAGGTGGGACGAGTGTGGGGAGGACATATTGATTGGTGTGGGCAAGTTGGGCTGAAGGGTCTGTTTCCACAATGTAAGACTATGAGTCTATGACCATAACTTTGAGTCCTGAAAAGCGCTATATAAATAAAATCTATTATTATTATTATTATAACCCAAAGAAAGCCCACACAGTCACAGGAAGAATGTCCAAACTCCATACAGACAACACCCAAAGTCAGGATTGAACCCAGGTCTCTGGCATTGTGAGGCAGCAACTCTACCGCTGGAACACTATGCTGCCCTGCAACACTATTGTCAGGCAACTAATCGAGCAAGCAAGGAAAATAACTGCTCTGAATGATGCAATCAAATTGATTTCAACTATTACTTGGATCAAGGGATTGTTGATGGAATCTGATATTCGCAAAGACAATTTTGAAAAGAATCTTGATCACATTTCTGAATACATTGCATCTTTTAGATGTACCAAGCATCTTAAAACAGATATTGGTAATTTTATATAAATCACTACAACAATGTTCCTTCAATCTAACATTGGAGGAAGATTCTAATTCAATAACATCTGAGTCAGCCATTACTCAGTTTGGAACAGCACCACATATTTCACTTGGGCAGCTTACAATCCAGTGGTCTGAGGTCTGAAGAAGGGTCTTGACCCGAAATGTCATCCATTCCTTCTCTCCAGAGATGCTGCCTGACCCGCTGAGTTACTCCAGCATTTTGTGTCTATCCAGCAGTATGAATATTGATTTCTCTAACTTCAAGTAACCCTCGCTTTCCCTCTCCATCCATCCCCCACCCTAATTCTCCGACTAGTTTCACTGTCCGCCTCATTAATTTTACTGATTATATGCCACCTTGTCACTTTCCCTTCAGCTAACAATGAACCATTCTACATTTCCTTGAGCATCGTCTGCTTTGATCTGTCATTTTCACACCTTACCCTTATATCTCTCTTGTCTCCATCTCCCCTGACTCTCAGTCTGAAAAAGTATCTCGACCCAAAACTTCACCTATTCCTTCTCTCCAGAGATGCTGCCTGTCCCGCTGAGTCACTCCAGCATTTTGTGTCTATGGTAACATTTATGTCTGAATCAAAAGGCTTTGGTTTAAGTCCCGCTCTGGAAACTTGACACAAAAATCGATGCCAACGCTTTGATACAGTACCAGGGATCATGGCAGAAGCCTCTTCGTGGCGATCCCTGGAAGCGACGACGCGAGGCACTCTGTGACGCGTCGGGCAACAATTCTGTCAACATGTTGGACAACGACAGAAGCTACATCGTCTGACACAAGAGCGGATGATACAGTACTGAGAGAAGGCTACATTGTTGGAAATGAGTTTTTACATATTAAAGGAAAGCCCCCTCTGACCTTGCGTGATCTGAAAAGATCCCATCAAACGGTTTTGTAGAAGAACAACTTGGCTGATATTTAGCTCTAAAACAAGTCATTATTACTTAACTACATGTTGGCCCTCAATGTGTGGATATTGCCAACAACCTATCCTTACTGTTAGTAGTTAGACTTCAAAACAACTTCATACAAAGTAATGTCTTTTAGAAATATACAATGTTTGTGAAAGTGTATTTCATTTTGCTTTCCTTTTCTCTGACAAAGCAAACTCACAGGATAATTAACATATCTGGGTCATTTCTAGAGGAACAGACTGCCAGTTGCTGAGGTGTGTCAAGTTTGTGTGCTTGCCTTCACTTTCCATTCAGTGCCCCATTTGTGGAGGACAAATTACACTGGGTTGTCCCAGAAGTGTCTATTATTGCCTACTCCCAGGACAACTGGGGCATCCCAGTAGCTTATTTCATCTCATTAAGGTAAGTCCCATGCTTATCTTTTATCATCTCGGCCCCATCCCACCCACCAACTTCTCCCCACCACCAACTTCCTCAATGGACCTGGCTACAATTCTCTACCCGATCACCAAACTCTCCATCAACAATGCAATTACTCCAGTCACAACCCACATCCACTTTTCCGCCCCCCTCCTTTCATGTGTACCCAACATAATTTACATGAATTTAAATGCTGAATTAGGCGAAAATAACACAATTGACTTTGTATAATCTGCAATTAAATTCTAATGCCATCAACATGTAACTATCCTGATTGACACCAAAGTAAATCCTGAGGAATAGTTGTTTTTTTATGTATATTATTTAATCACAATTGATGGTGACTGCATTATTTATCAGCAGTGAGTTGTATTGTAAGTCATTAGAGCATTGATAAATGCAGCAATTTCTGCTTTTACATTATTTTTCATTAGCTCCCCTTTTTAACGTGTAGTTTATGTTGCCGTGCAATATCATGAGGGCATTAAAGACAATGAGCAAACATCACAAAAATCAAATTGCGCCCCGATATACACCATAGGTAACTCTAACAAACCAATTTCACATTTCATTAATTGGAGAGTAACCATTTTAAATTCGATTTATTTTTCTCTGCTGTTTCCATCCTCATCTTTAGTATATGAGCTTGCCTCCTGTAGACTGATGCTGTTAACATTACAAATTGATCGGGTCTGAGATGCAGAACAACAGTCCAGAAAGCCAAATGTCTTGTTGCACACAAAGGCATTTGCAGTAGGTGAAAGGCTCCCTTTCACATTGATGTAAAGTTTTCATTTGAAACATAAAAGGACACGAAATGCTGGAGTAACTCACCGGGTCAGTCAGCATTTCTGGAGAACATGGATAGGTGACGTTTTGTGTCGCGACCTGACTTCAGACTGAAGCTGACCCAAAACGTCACCTATCCATTTTCTCCAGAGATGTTGACTGACCAGCTGAGTTACTCCAGCACTTTTTTAAAATCCTTTTACGTAAACCAGCACCTGCAGTTTCTCGTTTCTTCGGCCCAACTTGCCCACACCGGCCAACATGTCCCAGCTACACTAGTCCCACCTGCCAACATTTGGTCCATATCCCTCCAAACCTGTCCCATCCATGTACCTGCCTAACTGCTTCTTAAATGTTGGGATAGTCCCAGCCTCAACCACCTCCTCTGCCAGCTTGTTCCATACCCCCACCACCATTTGTGTGAAAAAGTTACCCCTCAGATTCCTAATAAATCTTTTCCCCTTCACCTTAAACGTATGTCCTCTGGTCCTCAATTCACCTACTCTGGGCAAGAGACTCTATGCATCTACCCGACCTATTCCTCTCATGATCTTATACACCTCTATAAGATCCCGCCCCTCATCCTCTTGCGCTCCAAGGAATAGAGTCCCAGCATACTCCTCTGCCTATAGCTCAGACTGTCTAGACTTGGCAACATCCTTGTAAATCTTCTCTATCCTTTCCAGCTTGACAACATCTTTCCTATAACACAGTGCCCAGAACTGAACACAATACTCTAAATGTGGCCTTACCAACGTCTTATACAACTGCAACATGACCTCCGAACTTCTATACTCAATACTATGGCTGATGAAGGCCAATATGCCAAAATACTTTTTTGAACACCCGATCTACCTATGACTCCACCTTCAGGGAACCATGCACCTGCACTCCAAGATCCCTCTGCTCTACAACACTCCCCAGAACCATACCATTCACTGTGTAGATCCTGTCCACGTTAGACTTCCCGAAATGCAACACCTCACATATTTATGCTTTAATTTCCATTAACCATTCCTCAGCCCACTTGGCCAATTGATCAAGATCCTGCTGCAATTTTTCACAACCATCTTCACTATCTGCAAATCCACCCACTTTTGTATCATCTGTAAACTTGCTAATCTTGCTGTATATGTTCTCATCCAAATCATTGATATAGATGACAGACAATAACGGGCCCAGCACCGAACCCTGAGACACCACCAGTCACAGGCCTCCAGTCCAAGAAGCAACCTTCCACCATCACCCTCTGCTTCCTTCCATTAAGCCAATTTTCTATCCATTCAGCTAACTCTCCTTGTATCCCATGCGATCTAACCTTCCAGAACAGCCTACCATGACGAACCTAATCTAATGCTTGACTGAAGTCTATATGTACAACATCATCGACCTTTTTGGTCACATCTTCAAAAAACTCAATCAGATTTGTGAGACACAAACTCCCATACACAGAAACATGCTGACTATCCCTAATCAACCCTTGTCCATCTAAATGCCTGTATATCCTATCCCTCAGAATACCCTCTAGTAACTTTCCAACTACAAAAGTTAAGCTCACAGGCCTATAGTTCCTAGCATTTTCCCTGCAGCCCTTTTGAATAAAGCAGAACATTTTCCACCAATGAATACCTATTTTTCTGATCCACACTTATAGCTAACAAATTACCAGAAACTTTAGAAAATAAGGACTAGCAAAGAAATAGCATGCAAACTGAAAAGGCAAGAACGATATAATTGTACAGTTCTGATGTTCTGAAATTCTGGAGGGATTCTTCAAGTCTTCCATGGATATTGCAACAAGAGACCCGAACTTCAAGGCCTGCATACTTGGATAAAGCTATAAGTAATTACTGGATTTTATTATAGATAAATTAACTCATGAAAAGTTATCAGAATCGGAAGTGTCAGAACCAAAACAAAGCTCATTTTGTCTGTTGTTTCATTACAAGAAATTCCCACAATGTATTACAATCTAGTTCTCTCCTCCAGTGCCCTGTCTTTCTGTTTCAATTTTCCCCTTGAACTTTAGTCAGTTTTGCCTCAACTAGGCAAAAGATTCCACTTGATAATAAAGTAATTTCCTCCACTCACATTCCCCTCATGATTATTTTTGTCTTATAATTAACGATTTATTATATTTTAATTGTCCAATCTTTTTTTGTCATGGTCATGGCTGACCATGGGTGTTATTCGCTATATGGAGGACGCCTGTGCGTGACTTTGTTTAACGTGGGAAGACTGGTGCACGGACAGCCACCCCATGGTCCTTGACAGATCTGGGTCAGGATCCAGTGGCATGGATTCCGAGACGACTGGAGACCCTTTTCTGCTGCAGCCTTCATCCGCCTTCCCAGCCATTGTGATGCTCCACTAAGGTCAGCCATCGTCCTCCACCTGTTCCACTGTTGAGGTCTTGTCCAATAACACCTAGCAAAATGTAGGAATTGGCCAATCTATCCCTCATGTCACCATTAAATAAGATAATGGCTGATCTTTTACCTCAGCACCAGTCCCTGTGATTCCATCATATGTACAAGATGTTTATTGGTATCTTTATCTTAAGTCACTTTAACTTGATAATATCCAATTAACCAGTTATATAGCTAGATAAACCTTTCATCAATTATCACAGATCCCTTGCCTTAAAGTGGTTGGACTAAACCTGTTACTTCATTGCGTACAAAATGGTTCCTTTGCATCAATTCAGGACCGATTCACTTATTTCTCCATGGACAATCAGCATAGTACAATGGATCATTGCAACTGTAATTTTATCAACATTTCTCAAGCCCTGGGACATTCAGGAAGAAATACTTTTAGTCTATTCCCCCATGCAAATGATTGTTACTGTTTTACTGGCACTGAACTTCCCATTGAATTTCGAGTGCATCATCTAGCATGTGGAGAACTTTTAGAAATAATATATAAAGAGATAGCTAATTATACAATTTGAAATGGCCTAATGTAACTGCTGAGCCCATATCTTTCTATTTCTCTCCATGTACCTGCTTAAATGTCTTTTAAACGACATAATCTCTACAGCTTCCACTGGCAGTTTGTTCCATATACACACCACCCTCTGTGTGAAGAAATTGCCCCTCAGGTCTCTTTTAAATCATTTCCCTCTCATCTTATGCCCTCTAGTTCTGGACTCCTTGAGCCTGGGAAAAAGATTGTGAACATTCTATACCTCATGATTTTGTATACATCTATAAGGTCACACCTCAGCCTCCCACACTCCAGTGAAATAGTCTTAGTAGCATATTGGTGAATCTTTTCTGCACTCTTCCAGCTTAATGACATCCTTCCTATAACAAGGTGACCAGAACATCACACATACTGTATAATAAAAGTCAGGCATCACAAGTAGATAGGGTGGTAAAAAAGGCTTTTGGTACACTGGAAAATGATGCTGGAGACGTGATAATGGGAAATAAAGAAATGGCAGAGGAGTTGAATAACCTTTTTGCATCAGTCTTCACAGTGGAAGACAGCAGCAATGTGCCTGAAATTTATTTTTCTATTTATTTATTAACATTCGGTAAAAACATGCTTCCACATGAATCATGAATGAAATTTGTACTCGGGTCCGAGCAGCGTAATAGTGCAGTAAGACATCAATAAATAATAATGAGCCTATGAATAAATAGTAAAAAGTAAAAAGCAGCATGGTTAAAAGACAGCAGCATAATAATGTCCATAGCAGCAGCAGACAGTTCACTGAGGTAGTGAGGGTTCAGTCAGTGAGGTAGGGAGTTTAAAAGTATCACGGCCTCGGGAAAGAAGATGGCTTTAAGCCTTGTTGTCCTGGCCTTTATGCTGCGCAGCCTTCTCCCTGAGGGGAGGGGGGCAAAGAGTCCATTTGCCGGGTGGGTGGGGTCCTTCATGATGTTTAAGGCTCTGCTCTTGCACCTGCTGATGTAAATGTCCTCAATGGCAGGGAGGCAGTTATTTGTGATTTTTTGGGGGCAGATTTGACCACCCTTTGCAACGCCTTCCTGTCAGCAGCAGAGCAGTTTCTGTACCACACTGTGATACACGATGTGAGGACGCTCTCCACCACCCACCTGTAAAATGATGTCAGGACTGGGGTGCTGAGGCCAGCACGCTTCAGCTTCCTCAAGAAGTAAAGGTGTTGGTGTTTTTTTTTAATGATGCTAGACGTATTGCAGGTCCAGGTGAGGTCGTTAGAAATGTGCACCCCCAGATATATAAAACTGGACACCATCTCCACAGCTTCTCCTCCGATGTAGAGGGGAGGGGGGTGTAGCCACCTTTTCTGAAGTCCACAATCACCTCCTTCGTCTACCCCACGTTGATGTAGAGGTTGTTTGCTTTACACCCGACTTCAAGTTCTCCCACCTCCTGTCTGTAGCCCGACTTGTCATTGTGGGAGAATAATCCCACCACGACCGTGTCATCTGCAAATTTCACAATATGACTGTTCGGGTGTTTGGCTGAACAGTCATAAATGAGAAGAGTGTACAGCAGGGGGCTCAGGACACATCCCTGTGGGGAGCGGGTGTTGAGGGTAACGGGGGGGGGGGGGTGGATGAGACACCGTAGATATTAACAGACTGTGGCCTGTTGGTCTGGAAGTCCAATACCCAGTTTCACATGGATGGTTTAAGTCCAAGCAGCAGCAGTTTGTTGACTAAAGTCTGCGGAATGATGGTATTGAAGGCAGATCTAAAGTCCAAGAAGAGCAATCTGACATATGAACTCCTGTTCTCCAGATGAATGAGGGCTGAGTGAATGACGTATGAGACTGCATCAGATGTAGACCGGTTCTTCCTGTAGGCGTACTGATGAGGGTCCACATTGATGTTAATGCTGTCTTTTATGTGGACCATAACCAGCCTTTCGAAGCATTTTGTGATTATCGGGGTGAGAGCCACCGGAAGGTAATCACTCAAGTCTGACACCACTGACTTTTTTGGCACAGAGATGATGGTGGCGGTCTTGAGACATGTCGACACCACAGCTTGGGAGAGAGAGGTGTTATAGATGTCAGTCAGTACCCCAGTGAGTTCGTGAGCGCAGTCTCTCAGAACCCGTCCCGGGATGATATCCGGGCCTGCTGTTTTGCGGGGGTTGATTCTCATCAGGGACCTCCTCACATCCTCAGCAGTCACACTGAGAGGCAGCTCTCAGTGTGAACCTGCAGCTGGGGGCAGTGTTGGAAGCCTCAAAGCGAGCATAAAAAGTGTTCAGAGCATCAGGAAGGGATGGGTCCCTGGGACATGCAGCATCTCTTTTGTTGTGCTCTGTGATGGCCTTGATGCCCTTCCACATGCTCGGGGGGGTCATTGGTGGAGAAATGACCTTGGATTTTGAGAGCATAGTTGGCTTTTGCTCTCTTAATTCTAGCATCCACTTCCTCTTCGCTGCTCTCAGCGCCGATGCATCTCCCAGCCTAAATGCTGAGTCCCGTGCCTTCAGAAGAGATCGTACTTCTCCATTCAGCCAGGGCAGTGTTTTTGGTTGTGGTGGGTGGTGGTGATTTTCCTGGTGGTGGTAACATCATCAATACACTTGCTGATATAGCTGGTGACAGATGAGGCATATTCTTCCAGGTCCACCTTACTACTGTCTGTCGCTACTTCACTGAAGATCTGCCAATCTGTGCGGCCAAAACAGTCTTGAAGCATGGAGGCTGCATCACTGGGCCACACAGTGATGGTTTTTTGTGTGGGCTTGCTGGCTTTGAGCACAGGATGGTGAGCAGGAACAAGCATAATTGAGATGTGATCCGAGAAACCCAGGTGGGGGCGGGGCTCCGCTCTGTATGCACCCCGTCTGTTTGTTTACGCACGATCCAGCGTGTTGTTGCTATGGAGACATGCTGGCAGAACCGTGGCAGAGTGTCTGACAGTTTTATGTGGTTAAAGTCTCCTGCAACCACGAAGAAAGCCTCTGAGTGCATGTTCTGGAGCGCACAGATGTGGTCATGGAGCTCCCTGAGAGCTTCGCTAGCATTAGCACTCGGCGGTATGTAAACAGCCACAATAAGCACCACTGTAAACTCCCGGGGCAAATAGTATAGCCGACATTTCAGTGTTAGATGTTCAACTGCTTCAGAACAATGGCTGCTTACCAGAGAACAGTTTGCGCACCACCTCTGTTGCTGTAAACACAGAGACCACCTCCGCGAGTTTCCCCGACAGCATGTTGCTCTGAAGAAGAGTAGTCCGTCAATTGGTACGCTGAGTCCGGCATGTTAGTATTTAGCCATGTTTCCGTCAGGAGAAATACACAGCAGTTTTCCATGTCCCTTTAGCTGCTCATTCGGAGCCGCATCAGGTCCATCTTGTTGTCCAGCGAGCGAACATTAGTCAGGAAAAGTGATGGAAAGGCGGGTCTGTTGTTAGCCCTTAGCCTGGCTAGCAGGCCGGCTCGCTTACCCCTCTTCCGCCTCCGTGAACACCGCTTCATCCTTCCTCTCAGCCGGTGTATTGTCCTACTCCAACTCACTCTCTTCAGGAGCCTCAGTCTGCCCAGCGCTGCTTTTGAGCTCCTGTTGCTTTTGAGCTCCTATTGGATCACTATGGTCAGATCGTTTAGATGTAAAAGTTTGGCTGAACTGTATTTCACCACACGCTTTCCGAAAGGGGTTAGAGATACGCTTGTCGGGAGCTGAGAAGCCCCTGCACTGCTGCGCGCCGCCATCTTCCAAATTCAAGAGAGTCAGGGGATGGAAGTTAGAGGAGTGGCTATTACCAAGGAGAAGGTGCTTCAAGTTCAAATTCAAGTGAGTTTATTGTCATGTGTCATAGGACAATGAAATTCTTGCTTTGCTTCAGCACAACAGAACATAGTAGGCATTGACTACAAAACAGATCAGTGTGTCCATATATCATTATGTAAATATATACACACATGAATAAATAAACTGATAAAGTGCAAATAACAGATAATGGGCTATTAATGTTCATAGTTTTGTCCGAGCAAAGTTTAATAGCCTGATGGTTGTGGGGAAGTAGCTATTCCTGAACCTGGTCGTTGCAGTCTTCAGGCTCCTGTACCTTCTTGGGAAGCTGAAAGGGCTGAAGGTGGATAAGTCACCTGGACCAGATGGATTGCACCCTAGTATTCTGAAAGAGGTACCATTAACAGTGATATTTCAAGAATTTAAGAGTCAGGAGTGGTTCCAGACAATTGGGAAAATTGCCAAAATTACCCCGCTGTACAAGGGAGCAAAGCAGAATTGTGGGAACTATATGCTGGTTATGCCCGGGTCCCAGCATCACACGGGAGGGCTGGTCCCCCAACGCAATATTCCACCTCTCCATCAATTCCAATATTGGTGGCCAGTGGGGGGGGGGCTTTCTGGAGCACTAGTATGGGTGTTGTGGGCTTAATGGACTGGTTTCCAGAGGGCTAGTATGGACATTGTGGGCCGAATTGATTCTTGGGCTGGTGGCTCAGTCACTCAAGCCTGTTGTGCTGGCAGCTCACTCACTCATGGCTGGTGGGCTCGCAGTTGACTCACGGCTATTCGTTGAAATTTCATTTCAAGCAGGGTGCAAGGGCACCAAATTCAAGTGCAGTTTCATACCATTTCAAGCAGGGTGCAAAGCCATTAAAGACAGCGAGTCGTGATCTCTCCCTCCCCCATCTTGCAGAGACTGAGCCACGCCCACACTTCCGGGTTTTATAGTCCCTCTCCCCCTCCCACCAGAAGGGGCGTGGCCTTCATGGCGTGATTGACAGGAGAGAGAATCTCAACGTTTTTGAACACTAATAACTTTTATTTTTCATCGATGGGAAAAATCCTCGGCACCTGATGAGCGGAGGGGGACTCTGAGTAAGATGGCCAAAAATCACAGCCGTACATGGTAGCATTCTTTCTAAAATCAATACAAAGCACAAACAGGAAATGGTCAAGATTAGACTTTTAATTATATAGAAGGCAAGGCAGCTCTAATTAGGCAAGGCAGCTTGCTTTAGCACTTTCAAAACCAAAGGCAAGGCAGCTTGCTTTAGCACTTTCAAAACCAAAGGCAAGGCAGCTTGCTTTAGCACTTTCAAAACCAAAAGCAAGGCAGCTTGCTTTATCACTTTCAAAACCAAAGACAAGGCAGCTTGCTTTAGCACTTTCAAAACCAAAGGCAAGGCAGCTTGCTTTAACACTTTCAAAACCAAAGACAAGGCAGCTTGCTTTAGCACTTTCAAAACCAAAGGCAAGGCAGCTTGCTTTAGCACTTTCAAAACCATAGGCAAGGCAGCTTGCTTTAGCACTTTCAAAACCAAAGACAACACAGCTTGCTTTAGCACTTTCAAAACCAAAGACAACACAGCTTGCTTTAGCACTTTCAAAACCAAAGGCAACACAGCTTGCTTTAGCACTTTCAAAACCAAAGGCAACACAGCTTGCTTTAGCACTTTCAAAACCAAAGGCAACACAGCTTGCTTTAGCACTTTCAAAACCAAAACACACTTTTGCATTTTCAAACTACATTTTCAAACCACATTAAGGGCACTTACAGGTCAGTAAAACCACTCACAGTTTAGTAGACATGTGTTCAGTGTTATTCACAGCTCAGACTGAGAATTGCAACCTCTCGCTCCCCCCATCTTGCAGAGAACTGAGGCACCTCCACACTTCCGGGTTTTATACTCCCTCCGGAAGGGGCGTGGCCTCAGGAGAGAGAATCTCAACATTTTTTAAACACTAATAACTCTTTTATTTTTCATCGATGGGAAAAATCCTCTTGTCCTGCGCAGCGGAGGGGGACTCTGAGTAAGATGGCCAAAAATCACAGCCATAAGTGGCAGCGTTTTTTCTAAAATCAATATACAAAACAACAGGAAGTGGTCAAGATCAGACTTTTAGTAATATAGATTATAAAGGATCAAGTTACAGAGTACTTAGAAGTTCATGATAAAATAGGCTGAAGTCAGCATGGTTTCTTGAAGGGGAGATCTTGCCTGACGAATCTGCTGGAATTTTTTGAAGAAGTAAATTGTAGGTCAGACAAAGAGGATGTTGTTTACCAAGATTTTCAGAAAGCCTTTGATAAGGTGCCACACCTGAGGCTGCTAAGGAAGATGAGAGCCCGGCAGATACTAGCATGGATAGCAGGATGGCTGGAGGATGTTTCCACTAGTGGGAGAGTCTAGGATTAGAGGGCTTAAGGGCCTGTCTCATTTGCATGCGATTGCGTGCGTTTGGCGTGACCAACCGGAAGCGGAGTTCACGCTAAGTACGCGCTAAGTTCGCACGTGACGTCATTTACGTCATGCTTACCAATCAGCTGGGCAGGAGGTGGGCCGACTGAATTTGGGCGTCGCACGGCATCGGGCGGTGACGTCGCCACGCCGGGCGGTGATGTCATCACGCAATGCCACGCGCTAGGCGTACGCCGTCAAGTCGCTGCGTACGACGTCAAGACGCTGCGTACGACCGCAATGCACCTGCGTGCCAACAGGCCGTTGGCGTGTGAAGATTTCGGCCACTGCAAGAATTTCGGAGCCCCGCGCGATGTCGGGACCAGCCCCGCACAACTCCGCGCTTCTAAGTGGGACCGGCCCCGCGCGGCCATATGGTGCCCGTACGCCTCAAGCGACCACGAGGTCACGTAATTTGCGAGCCAAGGTCGCGTAAGTGGGACAGGCCCTTTAGGCGCAGACTTAAATATGTATAATAATGATTTAGATGAGGGGATTGAAGGCTTTGTGGTCAAGTTTGCTGATAATACGAAAATAGGTGGAAGGGCAGGTAGTGCAGATAAAGCAGGAACTCTGCAGAAGGACTTGGACAGGTTGGAAGAGTGGGCAGAGAAGTGGCCGATGGAATATAATGTAGCGGTGTGGAGTCATTCATTTTGATAGTAGGAAAAAAGGCGTAGACTATTTTCTAACTGGGGAGAGAATCCAGAAATCGGAGGTTCAAAGGGACTTCGGAATGCTGATGCAGGATTCCCAAAAAGGTAACCTGCAAGTCAAATCGGTAGTAAAGAAGGCAAAAGCAATGCTAGCATTTATTTCAAGAGGACCAGAATACAAAAACAGGGATGTAATGTTGAAGCTCTGTAAGGCGCTGGTCAGGCCGCATTTGGAGTATTGTGAGCAATTTTGGACCCCATATCTGACGAAGGATGTGATGGCCCTGGAGAGGGTCCAGAGGAGGTTTACAAGAATGATCCCAGGAATGAGTGTGTTAACATGATGAGCGTTTCACGGCACTGGGCCTTTACTCGCTGGCGTTTAGAAGAATGAGGGGGGACCTCATTGAAATGTACCAAATAGTGAAAGGCTTGGGTAGAGTTGATGTGGAGATGATGTTTACACTAGTGGGAGAGTCAGGACTAGAGATCATCGCCTCAGAATTAAAGGACTTTCCTTTAGGAAGGAGATGAGAAAGAATTTATTTTGCCAGAGGGTGGTGAATCTGTGGAATTATTTACCACTGAAGGCGGTGCCTGCGGAAGGCACACAGCATCATCAAGGACCACAGCCACCCAGCACCCAGACTGTTCTCCTTGTTCCCGTCAGGCAGACGATATAGGAGCATGGCTGCACGTACCACCAGACTTAAGAACAGTTTTTATCATCATGCCATCAGGCTTCTGAACTCATAAACACATCATATATGTTGATTATTTTATTTATTATTGTCTTTTATCTCCCAATGTCACTCTTATCATATTTTTTTTAACCTTAATTTTATCCTTGTAATATCATTGCTGAGGTGACCTGTTGTCTTGTCAAAAACATTTCATTGTACCGTTGACCCTGTGTTAACCTACATATGACAAATAAAAACTGAACTGAACTGTAGAGGCCAAGTTAATGGATATTGTACAACACAACTGGTCATTACAAAAGATACCTGAGGAACAAATGGTAAAAGAGACTGGAGGGATAATTTCTTCATGCAGAGCGTGATGTGTGTATGGAATGAAGTGCCAGTGGAAGCCGTAGAAATGGGACATTGCTGAGACTGCATTCAGAGTATTGTGTTCAGTGTTGTTCACCCTTCTATAGGAAGTATACCATTAAGCTGGAAAGAGTGCAGAGACGATTTATGAGGATGTTCCCAGAACTTGAGGGGCTGAGGGAGATTGGACAGGCTATGGCTTTATGCCCTGGAACACGAGAGACTGAGGGGTGATGTTAAAGAGATATATTTATCATGAGGGGAATAGACAGGCTGAATGCAGTCTTTTACCCAGAGTAAGGGAATCAAGAACTAGAGGACATCATCATCGGCGGTCACTCGAACGAGTATGACTGTCCTCTCATGGAGGACGTCTGTGCGTGACTTTGTTTAACGTGGGGAGACTGGTGCACAGACAGCCACCACACGGTCCTCGACAGATCTGGGTCAGAATCCAGTGGCACGGAATCCAAGACGACTGGGGACCCTTTTCTGCTGCAGCCTTCATCCGCCTTCCCAGCCGTTGTGACGCTCCACTAAGGTCAGCCATCATCCTCCGCCTGTTCCACCATTGAGGTCTTGGTTGGATTGCTCTTTGTCAGAGACCTCCCCCTCGACCTTACCGCCATGGGTGACCCTACCAGGAGCATAGCTCCAGACGGCATCGCTCTCAGGAGCACACAAGCTTCTCCACCACAACAAGGTGACAATCCATGGAGAAGACCAGAGGACATAGGTTTAAGATGAGAGAAGGAAGATTTAATAGGAACTTCTTCACTCAGAGGGCATTGGAAACATGTAATGAGCTGCTAGAGGAGATAGGTACTATAACAATATTTAAAAGACACTTGGCCATGTATACAGATAGGAAAGATTTAAAGGGATATGAATTGAACATGGACAAATAGTACTAGTTTATAGAGGGCATCTAGGTTGACATGGGCAAGTTGGGCTGAAGGGCCTTTATCCGTGCTGTATGACCCCATAACTTTTTTAATAATTTGGTCTCACCAATGTATGGGACAGCTGTAGCATGACATCCAAACTCTTGTACTCATTACCCATACCAGAGCAGGAATGTGTGCCAAATGCCTTCTTCACCACCCTGTCTATCTGTACTGCCCTACCTTTTATTGTGGAATCCCTGCCCTGGTTTGACTTGCCAAAATCCACCACCACACACCTACCTGCCAGTGTTAAATTTCACCTACCATTCATTGGCTAATTTTCCAGGTTGATCCACATCCTTCCATAAACATTGATATCTCTCCTCATTGTCCACCCTACCACCAGTGTTGGTGTCACCTACAAATCTGCCCACTGTGTTAACTAAATTGTCATCTACATCATTAATATCGATTAGTAGGAAGGAATTGCAGATGCTGTCTTACACCGAAGATGGACACAGAATGCTGGAGTAACTCAGTAGGCCAGGGAACATCTCTAGAGAAAAGGAATAGGTGACATTTCAGGTCATAAACTCACATTGTCCTCTCTGGGACATGTTTGTGTGTGTTTTCATAAAATGGCAATAAATGCATATGCTCTGCATAGTTGCGAACTACAAATATCTTGATTTAGTGATGATCCTAATGAATACATTTCTATTAAAATCATTTGTTACTTTTTGTGTCAATTCTTTTATAATAAACATTGAATAATATATTTCCAGCACTTTTCCAATTCAAATAAATTTCCATCGACTATAATTAAATATGCCCACAAATTATCCTCTTATTCAATGGTGCTTATTATTTACTTAATTGTCAGAATACATATCAATGAGTTGCTTTGGATTAATTTATCATGGCTTACAGTTAATAAAATGAATTAAGTTTGTTTAAATAATTGATGTTGAAACCTTCTGAGTGCAAATTATGCCCGTGTTCCATTATTCCCACCCCTTCATCTCAACAGTATCAGACTCGCCATTCAGCAATCAAACTGAACAGACAGTTCCATAATTTACAGATTAAAATAAGAATGCCAAGTAGAAACACAGAAATTCGTGGTTTTTAAGAGTACCCTTCTGTAAGAATGGCATGTAATCTGTGCCATTAGCGAATAAATGGATGATAAAATGTACAGTATGTAAAAAAAAAAAAGCAGTGGACAATGGCTCTGGAGGAGGCGTCTTGATTCTTATTTGAACCATATTGCTGCACTGTAAAAAAAAATGCTCACAGTAAATGAGTTGTAGTTACTGAGTAGCCCCTTGTGCTAACTAGTCTGTAATCTTGTTCACAAGTCATTTCTAACGCAACCTGGATTTAGGATTCTTGAATATCAGGTAAATGCGTCAAGATGATTCTTTGAAAATTAAAATCATCGTCAGATTCAGTGCCTAAAGGTAGTTGGGCTGAAGGCATGGCTCTGAGGAACATACGCAACAAAGAATTGAAGGTCTTCAACCACATTTAACTATCTTCCTTCATGTTATATGTGGCTCCAGCCATTGAGGATTTTTACCTTTGATTCAATTGATCTCAGCTATATCTGGGCCCATGGATGCTGGATGTCATAAACTGATCATCAAAAACATTCCAGAGGCTGGAAATCTGAAATAAAACCAGAAAATGCTGGAGACACTCAGCAAATCAGGCAGCATCTGTAGTAAGAGAAACACTTACAATTTCAGGACAAAGATCTTTCATCAGAAATTGGAAAGTGGAAAACAAGTTGGTTTTCAAATATAGAGAAGATAGGGAAGACATTGGCTGACCAAATTACTTAATGTGACAGAAGCGTATTATGTTTCTTCATCAGAAACAAAGTTCTGCAGATGCTGATTTACAAAACAACAATAAGGTGCTGGGGTAACCCAATGGGTCAGGCAGCATCTCTGGAGACTGAAGAAGGGTCACGACCCAAAATGTCACCTATCCATGTTCTCCAGAGATGCTGCCTTATCTGCTGAGTTACTCCAGCACTTGCTGATGCTTCTTTGTTTGGGGCAAGCCAAACAGGCCAGACCATGCAAATTAAAAGAGAAAAGCTGAGACAACATGATGATAGGCAAGAAAGGTGAGTTCTGATAAAGATAGAAAAAAGAGTAAGTTAACCATAGTTGGGAATATGGAGTCCAGAAGGCTGCTATGTATCCAGATAAAAATAAAATGTTTCTCAAGCTTGCATTTGGCCTTGCTGTAACAATGCAGGGACCACAATCAGATAGAGTGGATGTGGGATGGGAATTAAAGTATGGCAGTAATTTCAGGAACACTCTTGCACACTAAACACAGTTCCTCCTCAAAATAATCACCCAATCTGTGTTTGGTTTCTCCATTATAGAGGACACCATACTGTAAAACGTACAAGTAAAAATAATGTACTTCCAGCTGCCACGTTAAGCCATTTGGTCTCATCTTATAAGAGAAACTCGACTAAGTGGGACCCGTTGGGTCACGGTCACATGGGAGACCTGGTCCCCCAACGCAACCCATTCCCCAATGCAATATTCCACCACTCACCCGTTCCCCCAACGCAATATTCCACCACTCACCCATAGCCCCTAACTGCACAGGCGCAGCTCATCCCCGAGCACTTGGGGTTGTGGGGGAGGGGGGGATGGGGGGTTGTGTGGGTGGGGGTTTGTGGGGGGGGGGGGTTGTGTAGGTGAGGGTTTGCGGGGGGGTGTGTGGGTGGGGGTGTGTGGGCGAGGGTGTGTGTGGGGGAAATGGATGTGTGGGAGGGGTATGTGGGGGGTTGTGGGGGCAGGGGTGTGAGGGCGGCGGGGTGTGTGTGAGGGGGGGGTGCATGTGTGTGCGGGGTGGGTGTGGGGGGTTGTGGGGGCAGGAGGGTGTGGGGGTGTGTGTGTGGGGGGGGGCGTGTGGGCAGGGGGCTTGTGGGGGGGAGGGGTGTGTGGGCGGTGGGGGAGTTGGGGGAGAGGGGTGTGTGGGTGGGGGGGGAGTGAGCTCAGAGAAAAGATGGGGAAGAGTCATGGGGGAGAGGTGGGCATCACGGGGGAGGAGCCGGCGAGGGGGACCAGAGGAGTAGTGGCTGGAATTGGTGGCGCGATGGGGACTCACATTGGGCGATAGTTGTTCTCCTCCGCCGGGATCAGGGTTTCCGCTTTCTGTTTGGCGACATCTCCGACTCCAGGCTGGGTCTCCAACTCTGGGCTGGGTCGGGTCTCCGACGTTGGGCTGCTGTGGGGCTGGGCTGCTGCTTGGGGCTGGGCTGCTGCTTGGGGCTGGGCTGCTGCTTGGGGCGGGGCGGGGCTGCTTGGGGCGGGGCTGCTTCGGGTCTCTCCAAAAGTCCGGTTGGAAACCTCCGCCGGCCATCCTCAACCGATCGGAATGAAACTTGGCGCACTCGCAGCCCAAGAGAACGGTGAGTGACCTGGTGAAAAATCGTAGCGCTAACCATTTTTGCGCAAATAGAAAGACCGCCAAACCGGAAGATAACAAGATCAGAGTTTTAGAGACAGACAGACAGATAGAGAGATAGATGTATATATGTCTTTTGTTCTACCCAATCTAGGGCTCATTCTGTGTCCTTGCACCACTGAGAAATTCTTACAACTGATGTTCAATTGATTTATCACCTGATGGAGGGTAGTGCGTAGTGCCTTGCCAACATCTGACCTGAAGTCATGAGACTTCACAATGTCTATATTTGATGCCAAAGACATACAGAGCCCAACTGGCCACCTCATCGCAACCAATTGTCAACACGTGTCTATTCTTTTCATCTATGTCGCCTTGACTGCCAGTGGGGAGAGGTGTCTTGGTGCACATCCATTTGTAAAGCAATTCATCGCCCCTTTCAGTGGTCCAACTGCGTCCAAGTAGTAATCGTCCATCACAATAACAGGAGTTTTCCTGATAGAAACAGAGTGGATAACAAACAGCGGCCATGTAAAACAGCAGGTATCCTGCTGGAAATATAATGAATAGACATGGGTTACTTACAAACTGCAAACCCCATCACATTTTGCAACATTTCCAATATGTTACATATGATTTCTATTAATAGGTGGCCAGCATATTATTGATGAATTATTATGCATCAGCTGCATAAAAAAAACTTCCACTTTTTATAAATGTAAATATAATTCTTATTGTGAATGGCGCAGGTTATCCATATAACATGACCCCAACCTTGTTTTCAGGGGTTAGTCAATTCTTACCCCCAATGGATTAAATATGTTTTTTAAAGCAAGATGTAGCTTGTAGATGGAGAGAATAACTTGGGCTGGGCATGAGGTTTTAGGTTCATTCAGCAATAAATGCACCCAAGAGAACATATGATAAAAATACTTCAACCAGGTCATAACATTTTATTCACATTTTAAATAGGTTTAAGTGATGAATTGCCTGAATGCTGATGCCATGCTCCCTTCACAAAGTAGCCAATGGTGGAAATGTTGATCATCGCACATTTTAACATAAAAAAATCTGAAAATGTTTTTTTTGCACAGTTGATGCATAATAATTCAACAAACGTCTACTTTATAGTGAGTTGGCTGCTGGTCACTTGCACAAACAATTTGTTAGTAACACTACTCTCTCTCCCCATCCCCCCACTCGTAACAAGTGCAGAGTCCCCCTAGTCCTCACCTTCCACCCTACTAGCCTTCACATACAACAAATAGTCCTCCGTCATTTTCGCCACCTCCAACGTGACCCTACCACTCGCCACATCTTCCCATCTCCCCCCTGTCTGCTTTTCGCAAAGACCGCTCCCTCCGTAACTCCCTGGTCAATTCTTCCCGTACCACCCCCTCCCCGGGCACTTTCCCTTGCAGCCGCTTTACCTTCCCCCTCGACTCCATTCAAGGACCCAAGCAGTCGTTCCAGGTGCGACATAGGTTCACCTGCACCTCCTCCAACCTCATTTATTGCATCCGCTGCTCTAGATGTCAGCTGATCTACATCGGTGAGACCAAGCGTAGGCTTGGCGATCGTTTCGCCGAACACCTCCGCTCGGTCCACAATAACCTACCTGATCTCCCGGTGGCTCAGCACTTCAACTCCTCCTCCTATTCCGAATCCGACCTTTCTGTCCTGGGCCTAAGTGAGTACCACCGGAAATTGGAGGAGCAGCACCTCATATTTCGCTTGGGCAGTTTATACCCCAGCGGCATGAACATTGACTGCTCCAATTTCCGGTAGCCCTTATTGTCTCCTCCCCTTCGCAGCTCTCCCTCAGCCCTCTGGCTCCTCCTCTTCCTTTCTTCTTCCCGCCCCACCCCCCACCCTACATCAGTCTGAAGAAGGGTTTCGGCCCGAAAAGGTGCCTATTTCCTTTGCTCCATAGATGCTGCCTCACCTGCTGAGTTTCTCCAGCACTTTTGTCGATCTTCGATTTTCCAGCATCTGCAGTTCCTTCTTAAACAATTTGTTAGGAGCTGTTGGTTCTGGAGGATGTAGCAATTATTGTTGCATATAAATGAAATAGTCACAAATTTCTCTCATCCTAATACACATTGCACATTAAGCAAATGATGGCTATTATGCATTTGAGTTTTGGCTATCATGAAACAGAGTTATTAAGGGAACATTATTGTGTCACGAGTTTTATAGGCAGGTGAAGTGATGCATGAAAACTGCTATTATTCAGTGGGGAGATTCTCAATTGATTGAGAGTTTTGAATTGCAATGATATGAACATTTAATGCTCCTTTCAGAGGCACAGAGATCAGGCTCACATTCTGGTAGTTCCCACTGTGTTGTCTCAGTCAATATTAAACACATATTGTTGATATAGAGCTTTGGGATTAGGTTGCACTCCAAACATTTTGTTCAATTCATCCCAAGAGGCATTTTCCATAGGCAAGCACACATTTTTTACAAATTGAAAATTAACCTTATGAGTAAGAAAGTGACGGGGAGAATGCAGGTTTGTGTATGAAACAAATGCTTATTTATAAAGTGCCTTTAACTGAAACTCACCATCGGTACTTCACAGAAACATTAGTAATTAAAATTTGAAATTAAGCCACATAAAGAAAATTTAGGGTAGATGACCAGAAAGTTAATGAAAGCAGCATCTCTTAAAAAAAAAAGCATTAAGATGAGGATAGAATTTATAATTAAGGACGTTCCGTTCCTTTCCAATATTAAATTAAAGAAAATCTCATGATTCCGTGCTCACATTGCAAGCAAGTAATCTGGCGAGGAACTGGGTGTTTTCCCCATCCATGGAAATTGACATTATCCTTTCCTTTGATGTTCTATAATCAGACAGCCAGGGAGTCAATGCATGGAAACAGGCCCCCATCCCACTAATGTACACTACTCCTACTTAAATTTCATTCTTCCTACAGTCTCTTCAACTACTGTGATACTACCTCACACCTACATACTATTGGCAGCTTACTGTGCCAAAATAACTTATCTGAACTTTTTTTCTTGTTTATAATTTGGTTACAGAGTATATGTTTACATATTCTGTTGTGCTGCTGCAAGTAAGAATTTCATTGTTCTATCTGGGACACATGACAATAAAAACTTGACTCTTGACTTCACTCTCATGTCTTTGACTGCAGCGTACAGATAAGAACTAGGAAGTGTTAAGAGAAAATGTTTGATTACAATGGGAATGTAGGAAATGTGGGAATGTATGGAGTAGGAGAGACTCGCGCCGACTAGCTCCGGGAAAAAAACGTTGAAAACGGGGGAAAAAGACGGGACCTACCTCTAGAAAACGGCACCGAGTGTTTGCAACAGGTCCGTGACGTCATCAGGCGCGCGACACCGGCAGCATGTCGATTCAACATACCTCCCCCCCAAGACGAGAAAAACCGGTAAGGAAAAAGAGGCAGGCCCACCTGAAGCCTCGGGCTCAGTTTTAACAGCATCCCAAGAAGATATCTCAAGGAAGAAAAAAACAGATGTGGAAGAATTAAGAACCTTCCTGACACAGGAAATCTCTAATATAATGAAAGAATTTAAAAATCTTAAACAGGAGCTGAAATCTTTAAAAGATGAAATTAAATACATAAAGTTAGGGAGCGCTAGGCCCCCCAACTCTTTTCGTTTGTTAAGGTGTGTTCTTTGTATTCTGTGGGATTTGTAATCCCATATAAAATTTGTAATGTCTGAGTCCAGTTTTTTGAAAAACTTTTTTGGGAGATATATAGGTATTGATTGAAATAGGTAAAGGATTTGTGGTAAGAAAATCATTTTTATAGCATTTATCCTACCTATTAAGGACATCGGAAGTGTTTTCCAAAATTTAATCAGATTATTTAATTTCTTAAGTAGGGGATTATAATTAGCTTTAAACATATCATGGTAATTTCTAGTAATCTCAATTCCTAAATATTTGAATTTTTCCATAGCTATTTTAAAAGGGAATTTCCTGAGATGTGTTGAGTCTTTTGGTTTAATCGACATAATTTCACTTTTGTTCCAATTTATTCTATATCCTGAAAAGGATCCAAAGTCCTCAATTAAGTTTAATATATTTGGTATACTAATTTGTGGTTTTGTGATGTACAGTAGTACATCATCAGCATATAGGGATAGTTTGTTGTTTGAATATTTTGTGTTATAACCGTGAATATTCGAGTGTGTTCTTATTTTTTCAGCAAGGGGTTCAATTACCAAAGCAAATAACAGCGGTGATAGTGAACATCCTTGTCTGTTGCCCCTAGATAATTCGAATTTTGAAGATAATATATTATTAGTTAGTATTCTAGCCGTAGGTTTGTTATATAGTAGTTTTATCCATGCAATAAAGTTTTCTCCCAATTGGAATTTTTGCAATACTTTGATCATATAGTCCCATTCTACTTGATCAAACGCTTTTTCTGCGTCCAGTGAGATGATAGCTAACTCTTGGTCATCAGATTTATGTGAATGCATTATGTTAAGCAAACGTCTCAAATTATTAAATGAGTGTCTCTTAGGTATAAATCCTGTTTGATCCTCATGTATTAGTCTACTAACATACTTGCTTAATCTATTGGCTAATGTTTTTGCTATTATTTTCTGATCCGTATTTAACAAAGCAATAGCTCTATATGATCCTGGTTCTTCTATATTTTTATCTTTTTTAAGTATTAATATGATCGTTGATTCCGCTAGTGTTTCAGGTAGGTTTTGCTCTTTATAAGCATATGTATACATTTTTTGTAATCGTGGAGTAACTATATCATAAAAAGATTTATAAAATTCATTACTGAATCCGTCTGGTCCTGGTGTTTTTCCATTTTTTAGTGTTTTTATTGTGTCTTCTATCTCCTTAGAAGTAATTTGTGCTCCCAGTTCCTCTTGTTCCCTGCGTTCTAATTGTGGTAGATTACAATTATCTAAAAATTCTGAGATTTTATTATTGTCTATTGACGTTTTAGATGTGTATAGATTCTGGTAAAATTGAGCAAATCTTTTATTAATATCCTTGGGTAGTGTTAATACTTCCCCTCTATCTGATTTAATCTTTAATATTGCATTCTCTTTTTCCCGTTTTTTAAGTTGTCGTGCTAGAAGTTTGTGGGGTTTGTCCCCGAATTCGAAGTGTTCTTGTTTTGTGATTTGAAATAATGTTATAACTTTCTCTGACAGTAATTTATTTAACTGAAATTTCAGTAGTAGTATTTTATTATGTTTATCCATAGTTGGGTCTTTAGCATTATCTATATCTAACTGTTTTATTTGATCTTCTAAGTGTCTTTGTTCATTCTTATTCTTTTTATTTTGATAAGCTTGAAATGAAATAATGACTCCTCTTATAAATGCTTTGAAGGATTCCCATAATAACGTGGGGGATATCTCTGGTGTATCATTTAACTCAAAAAATAGATCCATCTGTTTTTTTAGATAGATACTCCCTTGAGGGTCTTTTAAAATTTGTGAGTTAAACCTCTAGAACGGTTTATTCATAGACATTCCTTCTAGTTTTAGAACAAAAGTTAACGGAGAATGATCTGAGATCGCATTAATATGATATTTAGGATTCAGAGATTGCGAAATTAATTTTGTATCCACAAGAAAATAATCTATCCGTGAATATGTTTTATGCACCATTGAATAAAACGAGTAATCCCTTCCCGTCGGGTTTGCAATCCTCCATACATCTGTTATATTTGTGTTTTCCATATATGTGTGTAAGAGTTCACTGGTTTTAGATTTCGTCTGACCTTTTTGTTTTTGCATCGATTTATCTAAATAAGGATCTAAAACACAATTAAAATCTCCTCCGATTATAACATTTTGATAATTAGATTCTGCAATTATATTCAGAATTTTATTAAAAAATTGAGGGTTATCAAAGTTGGGCGCATATATGTTTACCAGCGTAATTGGCATATTATTGATCTCCCCTGCTACTATAAGATATCTCCCTTCCTTATCTAAAATAGTGTTCTTTGATTTAAATGGAATTCCTTTACGAATAATAATTGCAGTACCTCTAGATTTGGAGGTAAATGAAGAGTGAAATGTTTGGCCTATCCAGTTCGCCCTCAGTCTTGTCTGATCTTGCTGTTTAAGATGTGTTTCCTGTAGAAACGCAATGTCCGTGTTGTATGATTTCAACTGAGCTAGTATCTTGCCCCTTTTAATAGGTTCATTAATCCCCCTTATATTCCAACTACATAATGTGATTCCTCCTATTTTCTTTTGATTGTCGTCATGCATTTTTACCAGTTTTAATGACCTTAATTATTGTGGTGCGTTCATACCTCCGGACTCTGGTTATTTTGGGAGTATTTCTATTATAGACTTCCTTGGTAGTTCTCCTGCGCGATTGTCCTTGAAGAAAAAACACACAGATGTGACATATTGTGATTAAAAAAAATATATATAAATCAAATAAATTTACGGTGTCTAAAATTTCAACACCGTAGTGAGTGGCCCACTCGTCTGTGGGGTACGACATCCATAACGCTTCCGGCGTAGTTGGTATAAAGTTAGCCCCGCTGTATTTATTACCCAAAATCTATGGGGTCATTACCGTTTCCAATTCAGTTCTATTTCACCCAGTTACAATTTATATATATGTCAAATGTATTCGATTCCATATCCTACTCACTCTTTATCTCTTAACTATTTTAAAATGAATTTAGTATTGTTAAAGTGAGCGGTTTACTGAGTGGATTAATCGGAGTCAGGTTCCTGGAATTGTGCCAGGTGCCTGATCTCCTCTCCTCTCCACGAGCTGCGAACATAGGTGATAACTGCTGTCTGCGTTATGACGCAGGCACCACAGTTTTATCAGTTTCAAATATTATTTCTATATTAGTATTGTTAATTATTAATTATGATTAATTCTCAGCATTTTGTAAAACTATATAAGCCGTATATATTTTTCATATCAACCTCGAGTGTATATTATCTCTTAACTATTTTAAATTGATTTTAATATTGTTAAAAATGAGCTGTTCGCTGGAAGGGTTAACGGGAGTCTGGCTCCTGGAGTTATGCCAGGTACCCGGTCTCCCCCTCCCTCCACTCTCGAGCTGCATAGCACTTGCTGTTATCTGCTAAACAGAGCAGACTGCACATTTTTTATCTATTTCAATTGCTATTTCTACATTACTGTAATCTACCGTACTTCTAAAAAAAAAAAAAAAAAAAAAAAAAAAAAAAAAAAAAAAAGATGAAATTAAAGAACAAATTAAAGATGAGGTTACAGCTTCTGTGCATGAAGTTCTGGAAGACTGGAAATTAACCATGGAAGAAAATATGCATCAAAATACTGAAGAAGTATATGATAAACTGAATTCGATGGAATCCAGATTTGATGCTAAGTTGGAGCCGATCCTCCAGACTTTAAATCAACACCACGAGGCTGTAAAGGAATTGGAGGAAATTGCTGAGACGAGCACCGAAAAAACAAATAAACTTATTGCCGAGAACAAACGCCTATCGAAGTTATTACATCAAATAACCGAAAAATGTATTGACTTGGAGGGACGACAGAGACGTCAGAATTTAAGAATCGTAGGCGTCCAGGAAGGCAGAGAGGGGAATCGTGACCCTCGCAAATTTGCTGCAGATCTGCTGAAAAAAGTCTTGAAACTGGATCAAGCACCGTTAATTGCCCGAGCGCACAGAGTATCAAGACGTCGCCCAGGGGTGGGCACCCCCCCCAAGACAACTGATAGTGAAGGTGCAATATGACCATGTTTTGGATGATATGATGAAGATAATTGTTCAAAGCAGAAACCTCGCATTTGAAGGAGACAAGATAAGCATATTTAGAGATTATCCTGTGGAAGTCGCCAAGAAGAGAGCGCTGTTTACAGAAACAAGAAGAATACTTAAGAATATAAACAATTTGAGATATGGACTGTTATATCCCGCAACATTAAGAGTGACCTATGAGCGGAAGGAACATTTCTTCGTCAAGCATACAGAGGCACTTGAATTTGCCCAGAGCATCGTGAATAAGACCGAAGATTGAATAATATTCTACACCCAACATTCACCTGAAGACAGTGGAAACTGTTATCCTGCAGAGAAGAGATGGAACTTTAAACTATAATTTTTAAGAACTGTCCCCATTCTTCTTGCAGATTTTGTCCAAGATCTGCGGGAAGAATTGGGCAATTATCTCGCTACTGATACATAAAATTTACATTTTAGTACTAATTTCTAACAATTAATTCTAATCACGAATACTAATCAATACTAATTATTGTTAACTGGACCAACTTAGAATTGATTAAAAGTATGAAATATAAGTAAAGTGTGATCCAAGTAATTAATTAATAAAATATAGGAAGTTTTTTCCTTGCTATTTTGGATATTTGGATATTTTGGACTTTGATTACTCTTTAACAATGTTTTTTGATTACTCTTTAATAATGTTTTTGATTACTCTTTAACAGTGTCTTCCCCTTTTTTTTTTTTAAATAAAAAAAAAAGAGGAAAAATATTTTTAGCTTGCTATATGATACTAACATTTTAATTGGAGACTAACAAATACTTCAATTATGGAATAAAACTATTGTTTCCCTCCCCCCCATAAATTGTTTTCATTGTAATTGAAACTTTTCTTTTAAGGAAAGTACGCAGCTAGTAATATATATATTTTTTAACAAAAGCTACGGAAGTCTTTAGATGTTTAGCCACACTAGGGTGGCTATCACTAACTGCACTAATCATAGTTGTAGTTTTCTTCTTTTTCTACTTTTTACACGTTTCTAATACAACATTTTATTACCTTTTCTATCTTATGTTATATTATATTTTGTATTTGGAATGGAATTATATGTTTTATTTAGGGAGATATGTCCGGATGAAAAACCGACGAGACTTAGAATTCATCTACCTGAGGTTCAAGTATAAGGTAGGGTTTAGTGCGCTGAGCCATCTGCTCCAACATACACCACTTTAATCACAAGATGCAAGACGTTAATATGAAAACTGGGGGTGAAGGAATTAAATTCTGTAGCTGGAATGTTAAGGGAATTAATGAACCAATCAAGAGAGGTAAAGTATTATCCTATTTAAAATCACTTAAAGCAGATGTAATATTTCTCCAGGAAACACATCTTAAAAAGGAAGCACAACATAGATTGAAAGCCAAATGGATTGCTAAAACGTATCATTCTTCATTTTCACATAAATCTAGAGGGGTTGCAATATTAATTCGTAAAGGTATACCCTTTAAACATATATCAACGACAGAAGATATTGAAGGCAGATATATTGTATTAGTAGGGGAGTTATACTCAAAAAAAGTGACTCTCCTTAATGTGTATGGACCAAATTTTGATAGCCCCCTGTTCTTTAAGAAAATACTTAACATTATCCCGGAATGTACACAACATAATTTAATTATCGGTGGAGACTTAAATTGTACACTGGATGCTTACTTGGATAGATTATCAAGTCAAAGAAAATTAAAATCTCAATCAAGTGAATTTCTAAATTCATATATTAATACTACCAACATTAAGGATGTTTGGAGAATTGAAAACCCATCTGGTCGAGAATACTCATTCTACTCACCCGTGCATAAAACTTACTCAAGGATAGACTATTTCTTAGTAGACTCTAAACTTATCCCATTTACCTATAATTCACAATATCATAATATTATAATATCAGACCATGCTCCACTAACATTTATGATTAAACTAAACGGAATGACCGAGACAAAGACACAATGGAGACTTAACCCCCAAATCTTGAAAGAAAAGCTATGTAAAACAGATTAATATGTTTTTCGAGGCTAATGACAGCCCTGGAATCTCCGCCTCCCTTCTTTGGGAAACATTTAAAGCATTTGTGCGAGGAGCATTAATCTCCTCCCAATCATTTATTAACAAAGAGAATAGGGCCAAACAACAGTCTTTGGAAACGGAAATAAGGCAATTAGACATAGAAAATGCAATAGCACCATCTATGGTAAAACACAATAAAATTGCAGTACTGAAATATAAGTTAAACAAGATATACTCAGACCAAAGTAATAAAACTATATCAACGTACAAAACAATTACATTTTGAATTTGGAGATAAACCACAAAAACTATTGTCACGTCAACTTCGTAAACAGGATGGGGAAAAAACAATTTACAAAATTAGATCAGATAAGGGAGAAACATTAACACTACCTAAAGATATTAATGATAGATTTTTACAATATTATCAAAAATTGTATTCATCTAAAACGACAGAACAACCAGTAGGAATGGAAACATTTCTACAGAAATGTAATCTTACAGGTCTAGATCAGAAAGAGAGAGAATCACTAGATGTAGAAATTACGGTAAAAGACATCGAGGAGTCAATTAGATCTTTAAAAAATGGAAAGGCCGCAGGTCCTGATGGTCTAAGCTCTGAATTTTATTAAAAAATTTACGATCTGATTTCTCCACGTCTACAGAGACTTTACAAACAAGCTTATACTCAACAGAAACTTCCAGAAACTCTAAATGAATCTACAATCATACTTATACCGAAACCGGATAAGGACCCTGAAGACCCAGGTTCATATAGAGCAATAGCTCTCTTAAATACTGATCAGAAAATATTAACTAAAATCCTATCTCATAGATTGAGCTTAGTGATTAACAAATTAATACACCCGGACCAAACAGGTTTTATTCCAAAACGTTACTCATTTTATAATTTGAGAAGACTATTCAATATTATATATACAAATAGAATTCCAAATGCAGATCTAGCAATTATTTCGTTAGATGCTGAAAAGGCATTTGACCAGGTAGAATGGACATATTTATTTTCGGTAATGAAAAAATTTCAATTGGGAGAGAAGTACTGTACATGGGTTAAATTGTTATACTCTAATTCAACAGCTAGAATATTAACAAATCAAATGTTATCAGCCAAATTTAATCTTTCTAGAGGTTGTAGACAAGGATGTTCACTATCCCCACTATTATTTGCTCTTGCAATTGAACCATTAGCAGAAAGCGTTAGAAACCATCCAGGAATACATGGATACAACACTAGAGATACAAGGAATAAAATTTCCTTATATGCAGATGATGTATTAATATATATTACAAAGTTAGAAACTAGTATTCCAAATCTATTAAATCTAATAACACAATTTGGTCAGTTCTCAGGATATAGGATTAATTGGAATAAAAGTGAAATCATGCCAATAACAAAATTCAACTTAAATACAATACAACAATCCCCTTTTAAAATAGTTAAAGATAAACTTAAATATTTAGGAATCTATGTAACTAAGACATATACCTCTTTATTTAAACAACATTTTCCATCCTTACTCAATAAATTACACAAACATATTCAGTACTGGAAAACACTTCCTATTTCAATGCTTGGTAGAATTAATGCTATAAAAATGATTTTCTTACCGCAACTACTATATTTATTTCAATTAATTCCGATATATATTCCAAAAAACTTTTTCAAAAAAGTCGACTCCATTGTTACAAGCTTTATTTGGGATTATAAGAATCATAGAATAAGTAAAAAACATTTATGTAAGTCAAAGAGCAATGGAGGTTTGGCCTTGACAAATTTCTTATTTTATTTTTGGGCAATCCATATTAAAAACATGAATTTCTGGCTGGAAGAAATGGACCAACAACCAGAATGGTTAAGGATGGAAAAGGAAGACTGTTTACCTTTTGAAATAGGTTTGATTATATTTGCTACCACAAAATTGCATAAAAAAACCTATAAGGAAAACCCTATAATACATAGTGGAATACGAATTTGGAAACAATTAAAAAAGGCTTTAAAACTGAATAATATACCACTATGTCTTCCCATTGTAAATAATCCTCTATTCAAGCCATCCATATTGGATAGAGGTTTTATACAATGGAAAAATCATGGAATTAAAAGGATTGGACATCTTTATAGGGAAGGCATCTTTCTGTCATTTCAAGAGTTACAACAGAATCATGGATTACACTCAAATAACTTTTTCAGATATTTACAAATTAGAGATTATGTTAAATCCAATACACAAGTTTATAGGACTAGGGAACCAGAAATTCTTGATGAATGTTTGAATAAACATCCTAACACTGAAAAATTAATAGCTTATATTTATAACATTCTCCTAAATAACGAGGTACCACCGATGGAACTATATAGACATAAATGGGAAAAATGAGTTAGGTTATCCTATTACGAAAGATATTTGGGACGAAAGTTTCCAACATATACATCAATGTTCGTTAAATGCCAGACATGCTTTAATACAATTTAAAGTCTTACACAGATTACATTACTCCAAAATAAAACTAAATAGAATTTTCCCACATATCTCTCCTATATGTGATAAATGCCTGCATCTAGAGGCCAATTTAACACATACCTTTGCAAATTGTATAAAAATTAAAAATTACTGGACTGATATTTTTCAAATAATCTCTGAAGTTGTTAATACCAAATTGGCTCCAGACTCAAAATTAATAATACTTGGGATATCAGAACAAAGTTTAACACTCACAACAAGCCAAAGAAACTTCCTTGACTACAGTATAATAACTGGGAAAAAATTAATATTAAAATTCTGGAAAGGCCCTACAACCCCCACAATTAAAATGTGGATTGTGGACATGTCGGAGACCCTACATCTAGAAAGAATTAGACTTGTCTTAATGGACAAGCAAGAACTTTTTGTTAAAATATGGGCTCCATTCATTGCCTATTTGAAGGGATAGAGTGGCCCAGCGCGAAAGCCCAACTGAAGCTTGAACTCAGGATTAGATGTAATTATATTTCATAACCTACGAACTTATCTCCTATGACGTATTATAAGTAATTCATTCCACCTCTTTTTCTTTTTTGATATTGTAATTCTTCTTTCTCTCTCTTTCTTCTTTCTTCTTTCTCTCTATTTTTCTTTTTCAACTATATTAAAAAAAAACACTAGAAGCAGAATTAACTGACAATTGACAAATTTAATAATGTATGAGTGATTGATGTATATGAAAAGTTTTTTCTTCTATTATAATATGTTACTCTACATTGTAATATGTTTGCTTCTAATAAAAATGTATATCATACAATGGGAACAGAATCCTCTGCCTATCACTAAATATCCCAATAATAGTAAACAATCAAGCATCAACAGAGACATTGAAATATAAAGCAATCTCAATTGCAAGAGAAAATGTACAAAGCAAATGGAAGACTAATATGTCCCGAGACTTGATGGCCTGCAACACAAGGTCTTAATTGAAGTGGCTACAGAGAAAGTGGAAGTATTGATTTTAATCTGCCAAAGTTTTCTAAATTCTAGTGAGATCCGAGAGACCTCACGTGCAACTTCACTGTTGAAGGAAGCAGATATCTGGAGCCTATATAGCCTAACATCTGTCATTCGAAAGATGTTGGAATAAATTACAATTTTACTTCGGAGTCACGTGAGTGATTCCGTGAAGAACCCCGCCAGTCGGCATGCGCGTCATTACGTCTGACGCATGGCGCAGCGACCAGCTCGGAGGTGCAGCGCTCCTCCAGCGGTAAGTTTAAAAAGCCTCAGGTAAGTGTCAAACTTAGTCGGAGGTCATTTCTGCGCTTGTTAAATCTTGTTACAGGAGGGCAAGTCCAAGCATGGAGAAATCGTTGAGAGCAAGGCGAGCCGTTGCAAAAGTAATTAAGGACCGCGGGAGTGCGGCCGCCTAGTTCATCTACTGAGTCGCTAATAGTGAAACCAGCGACTGCAGACTTGGTGTCTGAGGGCACCGTGGCTGCGCCGGTCGGGCGTAAAGCTACCAGACAGTCTGTACGGCCGAAAGACTCCGACGAGTCTGGTCGGGAGGGTTCCCCTCCAAGAATGGATACCATGTTTGGATGGTTATCCAGGATGGAGCTCCAAATGGAGGGGATGATCCATCCAGAGCGCCGGCCACTCCAAGAGCCCGCACCAGCGGCACCTACTACAGGGCTGCCTAATGTCTCCCTCTTGGAGGAGGAGAGCATAACGGGTCAGTATGAGTCTGACGCCGAGTCTGTGGGCTTAGCATTGGAGGCTGCCTCAAGGGACGAAGGGCACGAGCTGGAGGTCCCATTCCTGGCAGCAAGATTTGCCGTCCCGACAGATTCTGGAGAACCGCTGGGTGAAGAATTGGCTGCCACAATAAATTACTTGGCTTCACACCAGCTTCAGGAGCTGACCATGGATGCAACAGCTAGGAAATATGACGCACCGGCTAATTGTATCCTGCTTAAGGTGCTGGCAGTAAAGCATGCCATCTGGGGCCATATGGGAGTAGGCATCAGGGCGCAGGAGATGAAACTGCAGAGGATACTGAAGCTACTCGCTTCCGGCATTACGGCATTCTGGAGGTCGGTGGATGGTGGGCACCTGACTGAGGTTCAGCAGGATGCCCTGGCTCTCATGTGCAATGTGCACTTTGAGATTAACTGCCTTAGAAAGAGCACCATCCGCCCTACAATCAATCCAAAATTCGCTGCCCTGTGTAAGCCTAGCAACGTCCAGCCACCAAATCTTTTGTCCGGGGAAGACCTCGCAAAATGGGTGAAGGAGCTGGACGACGAGGCAAAAACCGTCGGGCTCATTAAGGTGCCAATGACCAGCAGAACCCTTCGGAGGCAGCACCCCTACAAGCGGTTTGCCGAAACCGGGTCCGGGCAAGGACCAAGCCGGCCATTCAATGTGCGCAGCTGACGCACTCCAGCAGGAGCACGAACAACCATGCCTTTTCCCACCAGAGCCAGGGGACAAAGAACTCCACCGGTAACCATGGAGGTAGGTGGGTCTGGTGCTTGTCGAAACATATTCAGTGAGAGGTACCTACCAGTTGGGGGGAGGTTACACTGGTTTCTGAAAGAATGGTATGGGATAACATCAGAATTGTTTATACTGCAAGCTTACAAGGGTTTCGAATTGAATTCATTTCCAATTTGTGTCCGCCTACACAACATACACCAAGGCGGGCACTTGTTTTCTCACAAAAATAGAATTTGGAGGTTCAAGCTGAAATTGAAAAATTATATATAAAAGGTGTAATTGAGAAGACAGTTTGTCAACCTCACCAATTCGTATCTAATATTTTTCCTCGACCAAAGAAAGATGGTGGGAGTCGGATTATTTTGGACCTGACGGACCTTAATCCGTTTGTGCAGTATAAACATTTCAAAATGGAAACTTTTGCCACTGCCAAGCAATTGGTTTCCAGAGGGTGTTATATGGCATGTATAGATCTAAAGGATGCATATTACTCAGTGCCTGTTCATAAAGATCATCGGAGATATTTGAAATTTAGCTGGATGAGGCAATTGTGGCAATTTAAAGCGCTGCCTAATGGATTAACCTCAGCCCCTAGATTATTTACAAAGCTGCTAAAACCAGCATTGGGGCTACTCCGGGTTCAGGGTCACATTGTAATGGCTTATTTAGATGATATCTTAATAATTGGAAAAACTCGGGAGGCAGCTGAGTTATCTGTTTCAGCTGTTAAACTCATGTTTGAGAGATCGGGGTTTCTAATTCATCCAACTAAATCAAAATTGATACCGGTTAAAGTTATTGATTATCTGGGATTCAGTTAATTCAACTCACATGTCTGTAACTCTGCCCAAGGGCAAGAGATTAGATTTAATTGAAGGCTGTATCAAGCTCATGGGAGAGCAATCACCTTCAATTAGGCATGTGGCTAGCTTGATTGGCAAATTGGTAGCTGCCTTTCCAACTGCACAGCATGGGCCTTTGCATTACCAACATTTACAGAGGGCAAAGGTACAGGCACTCAGGAAACAGGCAGGTCATTTCAACAGACCCATGCAATTACCAGCTGAAGCCATTGCTGAAGTTCAGTGGTGGATAAGAAACATTTCGAGTTGTTCCAGCAAAATTTTGATTGAAGCACCTTCAGTTGTTTTACAGACTGATGTTAGTGCCCTAGGTTGTGGGGCTACTGATACCATCTCTAGCTGTGGAGGCAGATGGAATGTGCATGAGGCATTTATTCTCCAATCTCATGGAATTAATTATTTAGAGTTACTGGGAGCATTTTATTGTACCACCAAGCATCACTTACATATTCAGCTTCAGATTGACAATAGCACGGCAGTGGCGTATGTGAATCATATGGGTGGAATCAAGTCGGAATCTTGTGACAGATTGGCTAACCTTATTTGGCACTGGTGCATTAAAAGAAACATTTGGGTTTCAGCTGTCTACTTGCCAGGCAGGTTCAACATGGTGGCAGACATCAGGTCACGCAAATTCAATGACAACACAGAATGGATGTTGAATCATGATGTATTTAATGATATTGTTGATCGGTATGGGATGCCTGATATCGATTTGTTTGCATCCAGACTCAATCACCAGGTACCGAAGTATGTTTCATGGGAACCAGACCCAGGGGCAGTAGTGGTAGACGCTTTCGCGCTACATTGGGGCGGAGTGTTTATTTATGCATTTCCCCCATTCTGCCTCATCAGTCAATGCTTGACCAAGATCAAGCAGGACTCCGCTTCAGGAGTTTTGGTGGTGCCCGACTGGCCTACACAGCCATGGTTCCCTCTCATTTCGGACATTATAACTCAACCTATTATGGTGGTTCCAAAACGTAATAACCTATTGGTGAACCCTGTGTCTGGGGATCAACATCCGTTGTATGATCGTATTAATTTATTAATTTGCAGGTTTTAAGGAGGCCATACCTGGGTCTGGGACTATCCAATCGTACCGTGGCTATCATCACATCGTCCTGGAGGGATAGTACAAAAAAGCAGTACATGTCTCATGTCAGGAAATGGGAGGAGTTTTGCTTACAAGGGAACATTAGTTACCACACAGCTTCCATCCCAGACGTGTTAGAGTTTCTGTCCAAATTGTATTTTGATGAAGGGTTGAGCTATAGTGCCATCAATAGCGCCAGGAGTGCTCTGTCATGGTACTTATGCTTGGGGTCAGAACTACAGTCTGTAGGATCTCACCCGTTAATATCCCGGTTTATGAAGGGTGTTTTTCATTCCAATCCCCCCAGGCCTAGATATTCAGAAATCTGGGATGTGAGTGTGGTACTCACGCTGCTTCGTCAGTGGGGTCCAGCCACATCCTTGTCTTTGGTAAAGATTACCCTGAAGTTGGTCATGCTCATGGCGCTGGTGTCAGCGCAAAGGGTTCAGACTCTGCAGAAGTTGCGACTGGACAGGATGGTGTCATCTGGGAATGACGTTATGTTTTACATCTATGATCTCATAAAACAGAGCAGACCAGGGGTGTCAGGATTCAAGCTTGTACTGTCAGCATATCCCACGGATTTACGACTGTGTGTAGTGGCGCACTTGCGATGTTATATCGAGGTCACCAAGGGCCTCAGAGGCTCGGAAGTATCATTGTTTATTAGCCACAAAAAGCCACATAGGAAAGTGTCGGTTCAGGCCATTTCAAGATGGCTGAAACTAGTGCTGGTTTGTGCAGGAGTTAATACTGACAATTTTAAATCTCACTCCACCAGGGGGGCATCAACGTCAGCAGCGAGGGCAATGGACGTCCCTCTAGACCATATCCTCGCGGCCGCAGGATGGTCAAATGAACGGACTTTTCACCGGTTTTATAATAAACCACTTATCGAAACCGGGGTGTTCGCCCAATCCATTTTAAGTTCTGTTTCATAGCTTCCCCCTGCGAGAGAGGGGTCACTATTGTATTTTTCTTTATTTTGTTTGTGAATTAAAGCATCAACATGTTAATCTGTACCATGTTTCACTGTATTGCTCATTATTCACTCCTCCTGAGTCAACTGATGCAGTGTGAGACGCCTGGATTCACTGCATCAGTTGACTCACGTGACTCCGAAGTAAAATAGTAAGATTAAACGAGAACTTACCAGTTTGAAGTTTGATCTTTATTTTATGAGGAGTTACGATGAGCGATTACGTGCCCACCGCTCCCGGCCCTCAATATCATAAAGGTCAACTGGAAGGTCTGTTTTATATTCTTACTATGTTACTTCAGTTACTATTATCTGTGATTTCACACCGCTGCTTTGAAGATTGACGCGCATGCCGACTGGTGGGGTTCTTCACGTAATCGCTCATCGTAACTCCTCATAAAATAAAGATCAAACTTCAAACTGGTAAGTTCTCGTTTAATCTTACTATTAAAACACCAAGTACTTGTGCCACCAATAACTCCACGATAAGCGCTCAACTAAGAAAACCAAGCACAAATCCAAAGTATTATCTAACTAAATAAACCAACTTACAATAAATGACTCCATATGCAAAAAACAGTTACCTACATATTAATTAGCTCTTTAAAAAAAACTAATCCTGTAGAAGCAATTATATCATTGGGGTGATCAAGTGGGCACCTCCCTTCATTGTGTTCGGCCCACGACACCTCAAGAAGGCTCAACAATTGGATCTGGCACCCCTCTCCCTCAATATCTACTTTCACTACCTATGAGACCAGTATCTACGAAATGAAGGAAACTGCAGCCAATTAGCTCACTCTAACAAATGCTAAACACCTGCATCCTATCTTCCACTAATCCTAGCCCATCATTAAGCTTGTAACATCACAAATATCATACGTCCTCCGGCCGCACAGGAATCTGGTGGTAGCCCTAGACTAAGTCGACCTTCGAAAAGACCTTAGCCCCAGCCAGATGGGCGGGGAAGTCCTGGATGTGGGGATTGGGGTAGCGATCTGTGGCCTTCGGTATCAAGTGCAGCGGGGAAGCCCATGGGCTATCCAAGCGCCAGACAATTCCCATAGCCTCCATGTTGCGAAACTCCGCTTTGGCGATCTGGAGCTTGTCGGGAGGCAGCCTGCTGGCGCGGGCGTGGAGCGGTGGTCCCGAAGTAAGAATGTGGTGCACCTCATCATGTTTCGGGCTGGCTAAGTGGAATCAAAATTTCAGGAAAGTCCGGCAAAATTTGGCCGTAAATGTTGTCCACTGCAGACACCGGGTTGCGGATTGGCGTGGCAGATGCAGTAGGGTGCAAAGAAATTGCTTCCAATGTGGAAGCATGGACGAGGCGTTGCCCCCTCACGTCTACTAAAAGTGATTGTGCCCGCAGGAAATCGGCGCCCACCAACGGCTGGGACACGTCTGCAACGGTGAAAGGCCAGGTGAAGTGGCAAGAGCCAAAGATAAGTGCGGAACGGTGCAGACGCTGCAAGTTCGTATGGTGCTGCCATTTGCGGCTGTTAACGGGGGCCCCCGCTTCCTAGAACGAGTGTCCACCCCCAATGGGGGCAAAACGCTGACCCACCCCTGAGTCCACCAGGAATTGTCGTCCTGAGCGCCGGTGCCATGCATATGCGGTGTATCTGGCCGACCGCTGAGGTGGTTACTGGCGGCCGGCCCCGGCATTTTCCGGAAACGAACAGGGCGAGCGGCATTGGCGAGCCGCAGAACCCCAGTGTTGGTGGTAGAAGCACCACTTCTTCCTACCGGCTTCTCCCGGAGCAAGAGACTCAGCTGTGCCCCCGGTGGACGCGGCCCTAGGTCGCTGTGCCTTCCAAGGCGCTGTCGACACCCGATCGAGCGAACCTCCGCCCTGCCGCCTGGCCAGCCACAGCTCGTCTGCGCGTTCCGCTAGTTGCAGGGAGTCATCGAAACGCGCCCCTGAGAGGAGCAGGCAGATGTCATCAGACAACTGCTCTAGAAAGGCGTACTCAAAAAGTAGGCTGGGCCGGTGGCCATCCATGAACGTGAGCATTTCGCTCATGAGGGCCGATGGCTTATGGTCGCCGAGCCCACCCATGTGGAGGATCCGTGCCGCTCGCTCCAGGCGGCTGAACCCGAAAGTGCAGAGAAGCAGAGCCTTGAGGCCTTCGTATTTGTTGGCCTCTGGCGGCAGGTAAGGCACCAACTGACCGGCCGTCTCCTGGTCGAGCGCGACGACGACATAGAAGTAGCGGGTGTTGTCGGCTGTGATTCTGAGGATGTGGAATTGAGCCTCAGCCTGCTGGAACCACACCTGGGGCTGCGAGGTCCAGAAGACCGGCAGCATAAGTGTGACCACGTTTTGTTGGGCCTGGTCGGCGGCAACGGCGGGTTGAGCACTGGCAGCATCCATTATTGCGATCCAAAATACCTATTTTGGACCGTCGGGGTCACCAATGAAACGGGACACGAGTGTCAAGCAAAGAATTCTTTAATCGTAATGCACTATACAGCTCCCAAAACCACAACGAGGGGCACGGGTGTTCCCGACCCTATATATATCCCCAGGGGAGCCAACTGCCAAACCAAGTCACCCCAACCTCTTTAGCCGAGGGTTCGCACCACGCATGGCTAACCACCAGGGACCGCCACAACCCTTGCATAAGACCGGGATACACTTGCACAGACTACAATTACAAATAAATACACATACTGCATGTCATACGTTTCCTTTCTGCCCCCAACTGACACTATTTCTTCTCCACTAAATCCACCTACTGCCTTGCTATGCTGCCTCTGACATTAGCTTTACAGCCCGACACAAACTCTGTCCGCGAATTCCTAGCTCTCCAAATAGCGACATGGTCGATCTCGCTATGAAACATCTACAACCCACCTCTACCGGACGTACTCTTGCTCTCCATCCTCACTGCTCAACTTCTGCTGCCAACTCTACGTATCTAAGCCTTTTCCTTTCATAAGCCTCATCCACTGTTCTCCCAAGGCACTGTCAGTTCTATCAAATACACTATCCGCTGACTAACTGACCATGACATTATATCAGGCCTCAAACTAGTAGTAATTATTTCCTGCAGAACAAGCTTTCCTCCTACATCTACCAGCATCTCCCAATCATTGACTCCCCGTAACTGGCCTGACTCATACCTATCTGCAAACTTCCCTCCACCTTTCTCTCCCTCACGGACAAAATGAATCATGACACACCCAGTCCTGATGCCTACCTGTACTCTCCTCCTCTCAATTGCTGCAGCTATGCAATTCAATACCTGGTTATGCCGACCCTGAGAAAGACGAGTTCTACATCATGATAAAATATGCCTCAATGTTGCTACCTCTGAACACAAGGGACACGTCGGTTCCCCACTTTCCCATTGCTTGAGGTTCTGCGGAGATGGCAGCACATTATAAATAGCCCTTATAACTAAACTTATATGACCTGCCTCCATGCACCATAGGTCTCTCCAACTAAACCTCCTCTTTTCTACACTTGCCCAGTTCATCCACTGTCCCTGCTTAAACTGAACTACTGCCCTTACACATCTCACTGCTTCCTCCAGACGACATATCTGCTCTACAACCAATTAGTCCTCTCTGTTGGACCTGCCTTACTCCACACTGGTTTCCCTGTGCTGGGCCCTAAGCCTCCTTTCCCTTGCTGCACCCTATCAATAATGTCTGTATGCCTCAGTGCTGTTTGTGCTTCTTCTACTGCCTGCTTTGAGTTCCACTTTCTCCCTCTACTTTTACTTGGCACCAGGTTACTAACTAAGGTATCGTTACTCCCTGATAATTGCAACTCCAACCTCACTTGAGCACACTTAAACTCCTCTGTTAGGCTAGACAATGGTAAATGGAGAATACCTTTCCCATTTAAGCCACATTACTAAGACACCGTGGAACTCCTAACCATTTCCTAATATAAGAACGAACCAATCTCTCTAACCTTTCCATCTTAGAAATTTGCACCTCATATACTGTCAATGGCCACATCAACCTTGGGAATAGCCCAAACTGCAAACACCACAACTTCAACTTGCCTGAAACCCCTGACTTCTCTATCCTTTCTAACCAGTCAGTAACATCCTTTCTGTTGATGAACCTGTTCAGTGTCATCCAACTTCCTGTTATACCACCTACCCAAATTTTAACTGGCTACTCCATTACAGACGGGATTTCCTCTTCATCTACATAAAACCTTTTCTCTACTACCTTTCCTCTTGCCAAATAAATACACTGTGACTTATTAGGCTTAATCTTCAATAGCCCATTTAAGATTAACATTTAACTTCACTAACAACCTACTTGCACAAGCTGCTGTTGTGGTGACCAGGCCCTGATTGGAGGGAGGCATAGTCTGTCCTGCCGTCTCTCCCCGCCGATGACCCACAGTGATGCTCTAATCACTAGCTCCATCGCCATTGTAAACACTCACAGGGAAATAGTACACCCTGCTATAATGCCCAACTCTCGTTCTCTGCCATGCTTATCCACTTTGGTGGCAAAAACGGGAAGGCAGACTATTATCTGAATGGTGGTCGATTAGGAAATGGGGAGATGCAGCGAGACCTGGGTGTCATGGTACACCAGTCATTGAAAGTAGGCATGCAGGTGCAGCAGGCAGTGAAGAAAGCGAATGGTATGTTGGCCTTCATAGCAAGAGGATTTGAGTATAGGAGCAGGGAGGTTCTACTGCAGTTGTACAGGGTCTTGGTGAGACCACACCTGGAGTATTGCGTACAGTTTTGGTCTCCAAATCTGAGGAAGGACATTATAACCATAGAGGGAGTGCAAAGACGGTTCACCAGACTTTCCTAGGATGTCAGGACTTTCATATGAAGAAAGACTGGATAGACTTGGCTTATACTCGCTAGAATTTAGGAGATTGAGAGGGGATCTTATAGAAATGTACAAAATTCTTATGGGGTTGGACAGACTAGATGCAGGAAGATTGTTCCCGATGTTGGGGAAGTCCAGGACAAGGGGTCACAGCTTAAGGATAAGGGGGAAATCCTTTAAGACCGAGATGAGCAAAAACTTTTTCACACAGAGAGTGGTGAATCTCTGGTACTCTCTGCCACAGAGGGTAGTTGAGGCCAGTTCATTGGCTATATTTAAGAGGGAGTTAGATGTGGCCCTTGTGGCTAAAGGGATCAGGGGGTATGGAGAGAAGGCAGGTACGGGATACTGAGTTGGATGATCAGCCATGATCATATTGAATGGCGGTGCAGGCTCGAAGGGCCGAATGGCCTACTCCTGCACCTATTTTCTATGTATCTATGTATCTGTGTAAAGTCTGCTGTACTAAAACACATTCGGACATCTTGGAAATATGCCTTCACTAAATTTACTATTGATCCTGGAACTCTAAAGAAATCTAAATAAGCACTCTAAATAAGACTACATGGCACAGATCCAAACTCATTATCCAGGTCCAAAAACACTACATGCAAATTTGGCTGGCTGAATCTGGTGCCATAATGTGTTCTAAGCAACCTGCGAAACGTGGGATTCCTGCTTTCTGCACTGTGGTATCTATTAACCTGTTCCTTTCTAAATAACTTGCCATCCTCTGTGCCACTATGCTAAAGAAAATCTTGCCTTCTACATTTAGGAGACATACTGTATGGGCCTAAACCGACAACTCTGAAGACTCTTTCTCCTTGGGAATGGAAATTCCCCCTGCACTACGCCAAACCCTTGGTATGACCTGCTTCTCCCAAACCATACGCAAGAGACTCCACAAGAATCTAAGCACGTCAGGTGCACTTTTAAAAATCCAGTAAGGGACTCCATTCGGCCCTGGGGCTGAAGAAGCTTTTGCACGCCTTATTACAGCTTCCACTTCCTTCCACCTTGGTGGCAAAACATCTAACTTATACTCTATCTCTCCTAAGGGTGGTATATCTGGAGGGCAACCCATTCCTCTTTTCATTTCTGGATCCGAGTATGTATTTTTTTAAATATTGCTCTAACTCTTCCTTCGAAGCTTTGAGCTTTCCACTTTTTTCCTGACAAAACATCCTTTTAACAAATTTAAATGGATCCCTATAAAATGCTGACCTGACTCGCTCCTTCTTCTTTATCTTCCTCCTAAGGCGTTCTGCTCTCCTTAATATTGCTAAAAGATTTCTTAACTCATTGCTAAGGAGGTTATACCAGACATTTAAACATCACAAGATGAACAATCAGAGAATAAACTCAACATAGTTTGATGAAAGGGAAGTCATGTTTGACAAATTTGTTGTTCTTTGATGATGTTACAAAAGGATGGATGAAACGGAACCAGCAGATAAAGTGTATTCGGATTTCAAGGCATTTAATAAGATCCCATAATAGTTACAGTACAGGTTATGGATACACAGGTTGTTGCACTATATTTGCATAGATTTTGAACCAGCAAAAGAAAAAGAGATTGTTATAAATAGATAATTTTCTAATTGGCAGTCAATAACCTGGGGAATGCCACAGGGATCAATGCTGGGGCCTCAACTATTTACAGTCAATATTAATACTTTGGCTGAAGGAACCAAGCAGGCTGTTGCCAGATTTGCTGGTGATATAAAGTTAGGTGAGCTAAGCAAGCTATGGGACACAAAGGGCTTGCAAAGGATTATAGAAAGGATAAGTGAACAGAACAAATGTAAGTACTATGTGGAAATATGTGAGGTTGTCAACTAGGAGGGAAAAATGAAAAACAAATTACAATTCAAATGGAAAGAGACTACAAGATATCATGGTGCATATATGAGTAATCATGGAAAACATATGTAGCTAGAGTAGGCAATTAGGAAATCCAATGGAATATTGGCCTTTATGGAAACGGGTATGGAGGTTAAAGTAGGAAAGTTTTAGGCAACTTCAAGGATGTGAATGAGACTGCATGCATGTAAACGGCATCTCCATTTATGGAAGGGAATGCTTGCATTGGAGGCAGTGTATAGAAGGTTCACCGGATGAATTCCTAGGATGAAGGCAATGTCTGATAAAGAAAGTTTGATCAAGTTGGGCCTATTCACATGAAAGTATAGAATAATGAGAGGTGATTTGATTGAAACATAAGAGATTCTGAGGGGGGTTGACAGATTGGGTGCTGAACCTGATGGTTTCCTCCAGTGGGGATATCTAGAACCTTCCACCCACCTTCCTCTAGTTTTACAATTCACACTCTACAATTCTTTTGTCTCATACTTCTGTTTAATGCCAGGCCTTCATTCCAACTATCTGTCTATCAAAACCTCCCTCGCTTGTGTTCACCTATTACCTGCCCGGCTTTGTCCTGCCTCTCCTCTCTCCCAGTTTCCTTTCTGCCACTCCTACAATCAATCTGAAGAAGGGTCCTGACCCCCAAATGTCACCTATCCACGTTCTCCAGTGATGCTGCCTGACTTTGCTGATTTACTCTGTCATTTTCAGAATACATCTGAGTGGTTGTCATAAAACTTACCAAGCAGTGTCCAGTGCGGAGGAATGTAATACACAGGCAATAGCATAGTGCAGTCAAACATAGAGCATGTAGTTAGCTCTGTTTTCTAGACACGCATCTGTGGCACAAGCGCTGATATCTCTTAGCAAAGCTGATATTAGTGTCTTGCATCCACTGGCCTGTCTGTACCTTTTCATGGGCTTTGTCGGGATGGAAAGTAGGTTTCAGTCACATCGCAGACCTCCTGGAATCTCCTGTCAGATTAACTAGTGTGAGCTGCAATTTCAAGACACTTTCAGAATTACATAGATTTTCTTCACTTTGCATTACTGACCACCTGCTTCTCCATCAGATCCTTAACCCATTAATTTAGCTGCGGAAGACCAATGCAACAAATATGCAGAAGATAGACACTAAATTCTGGAGTAACTCAGTGGGTCATTGAAGGGTTCCAACATGTCTTTTTTCTCCAGAGGTGCTGCATGATCTGCTGAGTTACTCCAGCCTGTTGTGACTATCTTCGGTATAAACCAGCATCTGCAGTTCCTTTCCTCACAACGACTTTGCAGACTGTGGTTACTCCTTCCAGCAATGTTTATACTAATAAAGATTAGTGACATGTATATAACATTGTGAGCCTCTGTGGATTGTGGAGCAGTGTGTCCCAGTGCTCTACAGACAACAGAACTATTGCATCAGAAGGTTTAATCTCCCTGCCAGCACTGGATACCACATCTCCTTGATTAGACAACATTTAAGACGTCCACCTGATTTAAATATTGTGTGTGTGTGTGTGTGTGTGTGTGTGTTTGTGTGAGGGAGTGTGAGTGTATGTGCGTGTGCGTGTGCGTGTGCGTGTGCATGTGAGTGTGCAGGGAATTAAGAGTTGGAGGTTATTTTTCAGAACCCTGATTTTTTTTAATTCTGCCAATGTACCTACCGCTGGTTCCGAGAATCTAAAAGGTCTCCAAAATATTGATAAACAAGTATATGTGTACGCTAAAATTACAACTGCAAGAGGTAATATTTGTACAACTTAAGTAAATTGATATTCCATTTTCTTTGCAGAACAGTTGCAATGCAAGTAATTATATTTGCGTTTCAAATGAATACTGTTAGTTGTGTTATTAAAGACACCGCAACTAGTAGAAACTTACCCATATTTGAAAATCATGTCATGTCATTTTGATTTTTATTGCTTTAATAATTATTGATTACGAGAGTTAATGTTTCATAACTGCACAAAGCTGACTTTAACATCTGAATTAAGAGTTAACGCTGCTTTAGGAATTCTTCAGACAGTGAGTGCATGGCCGCGGCTTATGAAATGTTTAACCGCATGGCAAGATGAATACCGAATATTTCACCAGCAATGGTTTTCAAGATCAGTCATTAGATTAGATTAATGTTTAGAGTTAAATGTTCGACACAGACATTGTGAGACGAAGGGCCTGTTCCTGTGCTAAAATGTTTTATGTTCAGCCATTATGTCTGATAAAACTCCCAGTCATGTTAAATAGCTACAAAGTAGAGTTAAAGGCCCAGGTTCCACGATTCGGTTTAATTGCCAGAGAAATACATTACGCAACCAAAATAATGATTGTGTTAGAAATTATACATTTACAGATTTACTTTGCTATTGTAGGGTGTATCTCGTTGGTAGAGGTACACAAGGGAACATTATCCCTAAAACCAATGTTAATTACTCAGTGAGTTAAAATTCAACATGTTCACAAGCTAAGAATAACTTGTCAGATTCCGAACACTCTCGTGCGATCTCGTAACTTAAATGAAAAGGCAAAGAATCGCTTAAGATAGAAACAAAAACTTTATTTGTTTACATTTCCATTTTCATGGTTAAGGCTAGATTACTAGAACAATAATCGTGATTTAAAAAATAATTGTGAAGCCTACATCTGGTATAAGTTTGTTAATGACTCTTGCAGCTGTGTTTTAGAAATAAACTTTCAGATACATGTGAGAATGACGCCTCGTGACAGAAACTGTAACTAATCAGCTGAATGTGTAGGAAGGAACTGCGGATGCTGGGTTAAACCGAAGATAGACACAAAAAGGTGGAGTAACAGCGGGTCAGACACCATCTCGGGGGGAAATGAATAGGTGCGTTTCGGGTCGAGATCCTTCTTCAGACTAGAGTCAGGGGAAAGGGAAACGAGAGATATAGGGGGGTTGCACGTAAGGTCACTGGGTCATAGGGCTTGACGCACGGAGCCGCTCAATCCATCTGGAAGACATCCGTAACTTCCGGTATATGTTATTAATACAAGAAACTTTCCTACCTGTTAAAAACCGCCAAAATGTTGAATTTTTTCGGTGTAAAAAATTGTGGAAGTCGGGGTAAGTGTGAGAGACATGTACCCAACCAGAATTCCAAAAGTGAAGCGAAATGAAGGTAAAGAGAAGCGACAGCTGAAGGGACAACAGCAGCTAAAGTGCTTGGTGAACATTGGCCGTGCAGATATCGGAATTGAAAATATCGGGATTTATCGCGTTTGCTCACTGCATTTCATTAACGGTAAGGCATTATTTGTTTTGTTTTTTATTTCTTTGGTATCTAAAAAGTCTCAGAAGTGGTAAATCTGGTTGTAAATTTTGCTTCAGAGGCGTTTTATTTTTGTATGTAAAAACCCACGAGAACCAGGGGCGATTATCCCTTCTGAAACATTTTAGATGCCAAAGGAATCAAGAAAAAACACAAATAATGCCTTAGTTGATGAAATGCAGTGAGCAAACGGCCAATGTTCGCCAAGCACTTTGGCTGTTGTTGTTCCTTTCAGCTCTCGCTTCTATCTACCGTCATTTCTCCTCACTTTTTGAATTCTGAAGTTGGCTAACTGTCTCTCACGCTTATCCCGATTTCCATAATTATTTACAGCGCAAAAATTGACCATTTCGGCGGGTTTTAACGGGCCCGCTACGCTGGAAACAATGGTCAGTGCCTGCCTGCAGTTCATCGCGTGTAATCCACTTGGCGTAGCGTAGCAACAGTACGGGTCATGGGTCGTGACCCGACTGCCGTGAAACCTCCCTATTCTCCAGAGATGCTGTCTGACCCGCTGAGTTACTCCATCTTTTTGTGTCTATATTCGGCTGAATATCGTGATACCTTATCTTGAATATGGACACTCGCGTCATTGAGAATGCTGTACATTTTCAGCCAGTCATCTAATTACAATGGATTTAGGTACATTGGCTGTTATCTATTGCGGGATTATTTCTGGATTAGGATTTTTTAAATCCGAGAATAATGTAACAGAAAATATCAATGAGACACAAGACTATCCAGTAACGCCTGATACAATAAACGCAAGATATCAGGCGGTTTTACTTGTTGCATTTAGCCGTCTAAATCTAAGTAAAATTAACACAGGTGCCTTAAAACCACGTGGGAAATTCAAACAGCAAGAGTTAATATTCGGGTACTTCCGAAGACTGCAAAGAAAGAATTAGGTTTTTGTAACAAACCCATCTTTGCAATTGTTTGCACTTCTTCAAACATTATCGGCGTGCATGAGGGTGCACAGGTGCTACGTACTAAACTATTTGTCGCAGTGAAGGAAGGATGAACAGTGAGAAAGGATAACAGGTTGAATCTCCGAACTGCTCGCCTGGCGTCGGAGACCCGGTGCCTCACATGTGGGGCTGCATTTCTTTCCAAAGGTCGCCGTTGCTGCGCAGGATGGTCCCACACGCCAGTCTTCTGCCCGAATTTCCCGTCTTGAGACTATCCTGGTTGCCGCCGAGCCCCAGGTCATCCGCCTTCTCGTGAAGCACCACGGCACGGCCGAGGATGGATTCAAGTCCGAACAGGTTGGCTTTGAGGTTTGTCAAATACTTCACGATCTTCCCGTCCCAGACTTCGAAATTGTTGAAGTCGCCGGGGTGCTGGGGATGGGTAACATTTTGGGGATTGTAATGCGGTCCGGTGGAGGGACAGCTGCCGTTCACCACTCCGTACTGGTGGACATGCATGGCGCGGAGGGACTTTGCAGCAGACAGCGGGAACCCCTTCAGGTTGACATAGGCTTGGAGTTTGCCTTGCGGGTAGCTCTGGGAGAACAGCACGAAACCGCTGACAGAGGGCAGGTCGGTGGCGAGGTCCGAGCTGGGCTTCATTTGACATATGGCGAAGACCTGGGCTGGGGACAATGAAGGTTTGAGCAGCTCGATCCACACGTCCTTAGTTTGGTTTCTGATCCTATACAGCTGTTTGTTCAGATTCCCGTAAAAGCCGCCCATCTGAACCATGAGCGAACTGGCTAGGAGCAGCAGGCTGCTCATGGAACCATAAAGGCTGTTCAGATCTGCGACCAACGCTCCTCGCATTTCACCAGCATCGATATTGGAGTAGGTGTAAATCAGAGCCCCCATCTGTGCACCTGATCTCGAGTGATAACTCGAAGCAACTGATTGTGTTAGGAAGAGTTCCGGACATAAGAGTCGTGTTTGTTCCTGAAATTGGACACCCAGAGAGGAGGGGACATTGGAGACTTATACCAACTCCTATCCAATGCCACCAGCACCATCCCCGCGCACCCTTTGCAGCGGTTTAGTGACTGGAGTCAGAATCGACCCCCAGATGGTCGTGGTGAACACTTCATGTAAATTTCTCTTGAACTGGCACCGGTTTGCCAGTCAAGGGCTCAAATCGGTCGTCCGCGGGCAATCAATACAGCGGTCAGGTACAGCGGCCTGGAGCAGCGGTTTGAGATAAATGGAAATTAAAAATGACCAAAAGGAAAACTCAATGTTTTTCTTTCTAGCAACGAGGAACGAATATCTTGGATGAGTTTTCGCCTTAGACTTTTCAGATCGTGGTGAATCTGGTATCTGGAACAAATTATATTAAAAATCAATTTTATATTATTCTCACACGAGGGGACATTCTGCCCATCACCTCTATGCTGACTCCCTGAGCATTCCAATCAGTCCTATTCTCATCCTAATTTCCTTGTAACCCCTCTCTCAAAAGCTCATTAACACTATTTATTCTGCCTCCTTTTAATGTAAATAGCTTGTTCTAAGCTCCCCCCCGCCCCCCAGTCACGTTTCAGTCAAAAATCACTGAGTCAAGCACTTGCGCAACTAATCTTTATTTTGACAAAACACAATTACAGTTCCCACTACTATACCTAACCACCGCGGGTTCGATCCTCATACCTGCCTGACCAACGCGTCCTAGGCTCCCTCAAGCAGAGACACTCCAGAAGGTCACGCAGTCCCAAGCGTTCTCCCAGAAGATCAACATGGGAGCGGACTTTTATAGGTCCTCGAACCTTGAGGGACCGAACAACATGGGGGTGGTCTCTTTACAGTCCAATGACAGATATCGATTAACACAGTACATGATAGACATTTCCCCAACCCAATAATACAGTGACTAATACATTGTATTCAAACGGTGCTTCTCAAAGGAAACGAACATCGCAACATGTGCCTTGATATGCAAGAAAACCAGACAAGGCTCATTACTTAATCCAATCAACATCTAGCAAAGTAAAGCTTTGCAACATTATTTACAATGTGTATGTCTGGTTTGCATTCATCCAATCCATTCTATGCAATTTGCACCTAATTGTCATATTCTTCAGGTTCCATTCTCTTCCTGCAGCTCTAATCTAGGCTCTAAACAAACTGGCACCATTCTGCAGCTTGTCCTATTTCTGCAGAAGGCACATTTAAATTGACCAAATGGCCTAGCAGCCCAGAAGCTTTTTCTCAATTTTAGTGTCCTGGCATCTCCAATTTAGCCAGAATTAACATTCCTTCCTTTTATCATATATGATAAACCATCATTTATGGTAACCAAGTAGTCAGATAATCAGATAACCAGATACACATATGTGTGTCTATTACATTCTCCATCTATCAACAACCACAAGAAGATGATGTTTCTTCCAGAATCTTGTCAAGATTCCCGAGTTTTTGTGGGCGTAGCTTCACAATTTCCGTCTGATGAGTCTTCACCTCCCGAGTTTTCATGGGTGAGAATTCCATCAATCTGTGTTGTTGCCCATTCTTCCATCCCTTTCCATAGTCAAACCTATAACCTATAATTCCTGAAAAACTTGGGATAAAGCAAGTTATCATTCATGCACCAATGCTTTCCCATACATTCACTGTAATTCTGCAATACTATCCCTTTTCCATTTCACTATAACTATAATTATTTTCTACTCTATCACTGTATCCCTATTACTATTTTGTTCTATAATATACTCTTTACTATTCTAGGATCAACACTAATCAGCTCTCTCCGTATTCACACAATGTTATAATATGTATATCTGATGATGATTTCCCATATAAATTTCAGCTGGGTTCAGTCCAGATTTCCCTACAGGCATGACTCTTATTTAAAGCAAACCATGAAGAATATTTCAATTTAACCAAATTCGGTCTCAGCCTTTAATTTACTATTTTAAGTTTCAGTGTCCATCTCACCCTTCTTATTCCACAGCTTTGTGGTCGATAACACAATTCCTGTGGAATTCCCAGCTGTTCAAATTTAATCAATCAATTTCCATATGCTGTCAATTTTATCATAAATCCAATCAAGAATGCCGTATCCAGGGACAATTTCCACCTTGATAAAAGAAGCCACTTTACTATCAAGGGTTAAACAATTTAGATCCACTGGTCAAATACATCAACTTTGATATCTCCACCCCTATTTAAGTTTCTCCTTCTAATTCAATAGACTTATCCTCCAGTACTTCTTCATTAGTATGTTGGCTCGGCTCTCAGTCCATAGGGATTCTCTCTTTTACTAGTTTCTTAACCACTCAGTAATTTCCTAGTCTAGTCTCTTAAAGGGAAGTCTTGCTGCTCACAGTTCCTCTTTTGACCATTTCCAATTCCAACTCTCATGTTCCCTGAATAATTTCCATGTTACCAGATTTTTCCAAGTTCCTGATGTTCTCTGAATAATCCTTCCCATCTTTGGCTGCCTGTCTGGGGATGAGACAATAACAATATCAATTAATAATCAAACTCCAAATATTCCTAAGCCAAATCTCACAAGTTGGATCCAAATCTCAAACTTTAAAGTCCCTCCAATTCGTTACCATACAATTTAGAGACGGAATTCAAATTTTTATCAATTTATTTCTAATAATCATAATTTAGATGCAAAGTAGGGGTTTTACCACAAACCACAGAGGAATGTATTTTTCAAATTCAAATTCAGTTCTTTAAAGTGGAGCTTGCTCCAATAGTCGTCATAGGTTGTCGGTGTTGATTCTTTAGGAAAGATTGGATAGTGTTACTTTTATTTCCTTCACTGGTGTCAAAAGCTATATGATGTTAAAGTTGGGCACTAGGGCAGGCATCTGCTTCTTCTCCCTTGATGTCAGTTTCAAAGGAATAGGGATACTGAGGAGCAGCTTTCTCTACCTGTTGGCCTTCCCAGATTTGTCTTAAAGGGACAGGACAGTATAATTTCCTCCTTGTTGTTGGTTCCTGTTTCTGGGGAGCTACATTACCTGAGCTGTCTTCTGCCCATTCTCAAGGGGTCTGTATATTCTTTACCTCACTCCCCAGATAGTATGTTACCGATAATACTGTCCTGCAGGCACAAAATTAGTAACAAGTTAGTACAAAAGCTCCTTTCCCCACTCCCGTACAGGGCTCTCACATAACTTTTTTACTGTGTTGCCAGCCGGGCAACCTCGGCAGCTTTTTAGGTTGCCAAATGACAGTTTAGGTGGTCATTTAAGATGGTTTGGATGACGCGTGCGATAATGTGCTCGGACGAAGTGCGTAGTTACCAGTCGGAATTATGCTCAATGAAGCATTCACATATTATTTCTGCTTCAAATAAAGTCACAAACTAAACATATTCACCAATCAAGACATGATATATACTACAATGACATGCAGCAAAATTATAATACAGTATCTCATCTCTTTTCACACGATGCAATGAATGCAATTTCTATTATGTCTTTCCACTTCCAAACAAAAATCTGGTTGGATTATTCAGGGTATGATCAACCTCGGTGAGACCAAGTGTAGGCTTGGCGATCGCTTCGCACAACACCTACACTCAGTTCACAATAACCAACCTCATCTCCCGGTGGCTCAGCACTTCAACTCCTCCTCCCACTCCGAATCCGACCTTTCCGTCCTGGGCCTCCTCCATGGCCAGAGTGAGGCCCACCGCAAATTGGAGGACCTCATATTTCGCTTGGGTAGTTTTCACCCCAGCGTTATGAACATTGGCTTCTCCAATTTCAGGTAGTCCTTGCTTTCTCCCTCCTTCCCCTCCTATTCCCAGCTCTCGCACAGCCTATTGTCTCCGCCTCTTCCTTTCTTTTTCCCGCCCCCCCTCCCGACATCAGTGTGAAGAAGGGTCTCGAACCGAAACGTCACCTATTTCCTTCGCTCCATGGATGCTGCCTCACCCGCTGAGTTGCTCCAGCATTTTTGTCTACCCATTCACACAAGTTCTGTTATCCCACTTTCCTCACCCACTCCTTACACATTAGGGGCAATTTTACAGACAAGTTAACCTACAAAGCCAATGGGATGTGGGAGGAAACCCACACGCTTGCACAGAAAGTGCCCGAGGACAGGATCGAACACAGATCTCTGGTGTGTGAGGCAGCAAGTCCACCAGCTGTGTCACTATATTTTATTTTCCAACACACAAAAAATTATACGTTGATAACTTTGGTTACTAAAAAAAAGAAACTCCATTTTCAGTCTTAAATCTCTTAGTGACACTATGTCCCCCTTTACAGCTACTGTCTGTTTTAAATCAGTTCAAGACTATGGGGCAGTACATTGGCCATAACGTTCCTGCCTAAAATTGCCAGAGACCCGGAATTGATCCTGAATATGGGTGCTGTCTGTATGGGTGGAGTTTGCTCCCTTTCCCTTTGATCGCATGGGGTTTCTCCGGGTGCTCCTGTTTCCTTCCACATTCCAAAGGTGTGCAGGAACTTTTTTTAGACCCAACCCAATTGTCCAGAGATTCTGTCTGACCTGTTGAATTACTCCAGCTGTTTGTGTCTATCTTCAGTTTAAACCAGCATCTGCAGTTCCTTCCTACACACACGATACTATACGATAGAACTTTATTAATCCCAGGAGGTAAATTCTCTATATATATTTATATACTTATATATTCATATATAAATATACACTGTTTTGTTTTCTCGTTTATAACATTGTTTTAAGAGTAATATGTTTACATATTCTGTTGTGCTGCTGCAAGTAAGGATTTAATTGTTCTAACTGGGACGTGAGAGAATAAAACAATTGACTGTTGACTTACGTTGTGCGTTAAAAGTTTGTTTTAATGTTCTTCGGTTTGTTTTATGTGGGGGGAGGGGGGAGGTGAGTGGGGGAAACAATTTTTTTCAGGTTCTTACCTTCCCGGAGATGTGATCAATTTTCGGATCACATTCTCCAGGCTCTGCGGCCTACCATCGATGGAGCTGGAAGCCTCCTTGGACTGCCGTGAGCCCCACTGCGGGGCGCAGACTTAACATCGGAGCTGATCCCTTGCCTGGGATCGCGACCACCGCGGAATCACCATCAAGGGCTCACAGTCTCAGGTGAGGCTAGTCGGGAGCTCCAACATCGCGGAAGGTTCGACCAGCCCCGACGCGAGGTTCGATCGCCCAGCGCGGGGGAGCTGACATCTCCCCGATGCGGGAGCTTGATCACCTCGACGTGGAGGGCCCGGACGCCACCGGCAATGGGAGTCAAGATCATCCCGTCAACGGGGGCTCGAGGCCCACGACCGAGGAAGAACAAAAGGAGGCTTGAACTTTATTTCGCCTTCCATCACAGTGAGGAATGTGTAGGAGTCACTGTGGTGGATGTTCATGTTAAAATGTGTTTTTGAGTCTGTTGCTTTTAATTGTATGACTGACCTGGCCAATGAAATTCCTCGTATGTTGCAAAACATACTTGGCGAATAAAATGTGATTCTTACGTCGCTAAGGTGTGCAATAGAACTAGTGTACAGGTGATCGGTGGTCGGCGTGGACTCGGTGGGCCAAAGGGCCTGTTTCCACGCTGTATCTTTAAAATAAACTAAAAACACTAAAACCAGAAGAAATGTAAAGAAGGGTCTGTACCCGAAACGTCACCCAATTTCTTCTATCCAGAGATGCTGGCTGCTCCATGGAGTTCCCCCGCACAATTAAAGCATGGAATAGTCTTCACCCTACCATAGTTACCCAACCAGACGCAACTAAATTTAAGGTAGCTCTTTTTTCCCAAGAACCCTTTTTTGTTTAAGTCCAAGTCAAGAGTCAAGAGAATTTTATTGTCATGTGACCCAGATACGACAATGAAATTCTTGCTTGCTGCAGCACAACAGAATATGTAAACATAATACAGAACAGGAGATAAAAGTTCAGTGTGTCTATATACCATAGACCATATATATACACAATAAATAAACAGATAAAGTGCAATAGCCTGTTATTTTTCAGAGTTTGGAATTGTTGGTGGGTCCACTCCTGTTTAAATTCCATTTGGAATATTTTTGGAGGAACAGGAAACCAAGAAATAAAAGTTACTCCAGGGAGTTACTCCAGCTCCAGGGAGTGATTCTGCGTTGGTTTTCAACGGTCGCGGCGAGGCGGCGACCAGACAGCAATGGCCGCCAGATCTCCAACAATTCAAAGGGAGGGAGAAAGTGGTCGATGCCGACCAGTTGCCGTGGCATGCGCATGTGCAGGGCGGCACATGCGCACAACCACGGCCGATGATATGCTGGCCGTGGTTGTGCGCATGTGCAGGGGGAGGATGTGCAGGCCGCGGCAGTGCGCATGTGTAAGGCGGCCGGCCATGCTGGCGGATGAGGAGCGGGCGGAGAGCGGAGACCCGAGACCCGGATACGGATGGCGGGCGGAGACGGAGAGTGACAGAGAGAGAGAGAGAGAAGGGGGCCTGCTCAGAGTTGCTTGCCAAGCCAGGCAAAATGGGACGGCTGTTAGGCTGCCTGACGGCACTTTAGGTTGCCATTGGCACCCGGGCAACCGCTAATTTCAAGCCCTGCCGTACCTCCTGCACAACAAGTTTGTTTCTTCTCTCCCAAGTGCGAGTTCAGTTCTCCTTAGTTCCCATTCTTGTTGTCACCAGTTACTATGTTTCCCTTTTTGTAGTCCTTCCTTTTAGTGAGGTTTCTGAATCCCAATTTGATTATTTGTGTCTCCTCCTAGGATTTGGAAGGGGGTGATGTTCTTACTGGTTTTTATTGTTAATTTTGGGCCATGTGAGAATGCCTTCAGATTTCATATGTCTTATTAACTGGCAGGTCAGGGCTACCGGAATGGGTTTGGTTGCCAGAATGTCCCTGCCCCCTGATCTCCTGGCCAGTGTCCTCTTCCTCTACCTTCGGGGTCCAAAGTGTCCCGGGAACCTCTCAGGATCCACTGATTTCTGAAACCTCGTGGCCCTCTTCTTTGCCCCCCTTCCTTCTCGATATTCCCTCACAGGGCACGATCGGCTCCAATGTCCTAATTCCCCACAGTTGTAGCACTGATTATGTCTAACAGCTTTTTACCCTCTCCAACCAAACCGAGGAAATGTCAGCTCTTGGAATGGCATGTCTATCCAAGCTTTAAGATCCTCCTCATTATCTTCCTCTGAAGTTATTTCCCGTTTCTGGATTCTTAGTACGGGTCTCTGAGCTGCCGTCAGACCAGGTTGCATTAAAGTGTGAAGGTCTGTGGCCCAGGGATCATTTACACCTACTGCGGGACCTAATACCAAATGTGGAGTAGGCAGCTTCCGACAACAGAACTGCGTACGGGGAATCCGTTCTATACCCCCATCGCCGGGAAATTGCTCCGACCTAATAATACTATCAATGTCAGGATCAACCACTTCGTATCCTCCTGCTGTTTAACCCTCAGAAAAGCTACTAGTTCTGACTGTATATCAGGAAGGATTCTTTCACTTTCCCACTACTGGATTTCCTAATTAATTTTGGCGGAACCTTCCTTCTAGCTCCTTGATCTCCCATACTATCCTCCACTGGTGGAGCAATCATAGGAGCTAGAGAGTCCTTCCCTGATTTTTCCACTCTGGATTTGAATTTAGTAGGAGGAGTCGAAGATACCGCTGACTCCTCCCGAGTGCCCTGCTCGCAAGCTGCACATGGTGTCTCTGAACTGAGAAAATGAGAGTGCTGTGAGGAATGCTGTGGCTCCATTCCAAAAAATTCTACCCACCCTGGCATATTGTGAGCCTCTCTCCCTTCGAGGCCCACAGATACTGCTGCACTCTTACTAAATTTGATGTTTGATTTTAGTCGGCACCTCCCCTTTAAGAGCCATCCCAGTCATTTCTCTTTTAGAAGCCAGTGTTTTCTCCTGCTCCTGCTCCTGCTGTTGGCTTCCACTATCTTCCTTCCCCTGTTCCGGAATGTCCCGAGAAGGACCAGTTCTCTCGTGTTCCCCTCTAATTACTAATTTGAACGCTGCCATTCTTTGAGTAGAAAGCAGAACGATCTCTTTATTTATTTTTCTTTTACTGAAGAACACTCTCCATATTCCAATTAGCTCATTCCCTTCTTCACTGTTTACATATCTTCTAACAATTGTTTCTATGTAGGTTATTCCTACTACAGATTTTAGTCCACCCAGTGGCCAAAGTTCGCTCCTCAAAACTCCATTTAATTCTCCAGCTAATCCTCTTAATCTTTCTGCTTCATGCGGAAGCTTCTCACGAATTATACTTATCGGCCTTTCGGGTCTATTTGATATGTCCTTCTCTGAGACATTCCACATTATTTTGCACAATAGTCACAATACAAAATAAAATTCCAGACACTCACACCTATTCAAACTCGCTCCTTCCTTTCAGACTCCAAGGTCAATGGAATCGCTCCCACACAATGGCTAATCGTCTCTTAGATTCACACTTGTCACACAATTGTTCACTTCCAACCATTATTCAATCACCCACTCAATCGCTCCTATTCAATTATTCAAATCAATCGCTCCTATTCAATGGCTCTCCCAACTTTCTTATCAGTTAGATCACAATCACTTCATTCAACTCTCAACTTTCAAACAAATGATTTCCAGTTTCTCAAACTAAGACTCCAACTCTTAATCACAATCTCTCCAATGCAGCAATCTCTCCCACTCAAACCACTTTAAGTTCACACAGACAAACAAATCTGAACCACGCCAGTAAGACTATAATCAAAAAATAAAATATTCCCCATGATTTCAAGTTCCCCAGACACACCCTAATATAAACTACAACCATCCACTTATTATGCCGATAAATCACACACTAATAAATCCTCCTCGTGGCGCAATCGGATAACGGAACGACTGCTCCCCCAACACAGCGATCGAAAGAGTAGGAACCCTGATAGAACCACCACGAATAGGATTCTAACAATACTACGATCTAAACAATTACAAATATTTAATTCAAGCACACTTTTACTTCAATTATCCCCAAAAATCTTTAAGCACTCACACAAGCAGCAATACAAATAGTGGTTCGCGAACTTAACACACTCTAAATCTTAACTTTCTAAATCTTAAGGCACTCTAAATCTTTTTACATACACAAAATATTTATACAATTCGGATCCAATAACGAATCTAAAAAAGACGATGCTGGATTTTTACAATTTACAATAATAATTTAAGGACTTCCGGTGGCGCTATGGAGGCTTGAGTCCAGCGCCAACTAGCTCCGTGCCGAAGAAAATAAAAACGGGAGAAAATCGGGTCTTACCTGCAGCGATCGCGATCTGAACGGCTGCCTGCGTGACGTCATCAGGCGCGCTACTTTACGGTATGTCGTTACAACGTACCCCCACCCGTGTGACACAAAAAAAAGCCGTTAAAGGGAAACTGCAGACGGAAGAGGAAGGCCCTACAGAGGCCTCGGCCTCAGTTACAACGACGCCCCAGGAAGACCCTCCGAAGAAAACAAAACAGAAAAAGTCTGAAATGGAGGATCTTAAAACTTTTCTCGTTGCCGAATTGAAAACCTTTGGAGAGAATTTTGGAGAGAAATTTAAAGAGGAACTTTACTCTTTTAAGGTAGATTTTAAAGCAGAAATGCTTTCTACCGTTCAACAAATACTGGAAATCTGGAAAAGGACGACGGAGGAAGAAGTCAAGGATCAGATGGAAGCGCTGGAAGCCAGGCTCGTTTCGGTGGAAGCGAACGTCAATATGGATGTGGCCCCCATTCATCACGAACTTGATCAACATAGAACAGCGATAACCGAATTTGAGAAATGGGCGGCGACAAGTGCGGAAACTGTAAGTCGACTCCTTACTGAAAACCAACGCCTCGCCGATATGGTGATCAAATTAAGTGATAAATGTACCGATTTGGAGGGACGTCAAAGACGTAAGAACCTAAGAATTGTAGGGGTGAAAGAAGGAAGTGAGAAGGAAATGGGCTCTCGGGACTTTGTGGCAGACCTATTACAAAAAGCCTTAAAATTGGATCACAAACCTTCACTCGGTCGAGCTCATAGAGCGCAGCGACGTCGTACACAAGATGATGCCCATCCAAGACAAATCATCGTAAAGGTGCAACTGGATCATGAATTTGACGATATAATGAAGAAAATTGTTCGAGGCGGACAGCTCCTTTTTGAAGGTGTGAGATTCAGTATTTACCGAGATTATCCGGCAGAAGTCTTCAAGAAAAGAGCGCTGTTCACTGAGACAAAAAGAATACTGAAGAATGTACCTGGTTTGAGATACGGCCTGCTTTATCCCGCAAGACTAAGAGTCACCTACAAGTCCAAGGAGCAATTTTTTACAGACCACGAAAAAGCACTGGAATACGCCAAAGAAATCGGGAACATGACCGTAGACTGAAGAATTTACTTTACTCCTTAGGAGTCAAGGACTAACAGGACCGCCAGATCTAAAAGGACCTTTAAAGTTCTTTTAAGAGCTTTAAGGACATTCGAAAACCGAAATGGACGGAGGACATTGGAGAAAACCGTGATCTTTGTATTTTTTTTTTTTTTAACTTTTTTTTTTACTAATCATTATTATTATCTGTATATTCATATCTAACTATATATGTAACAACTAATACTTATTAAATATCCATATTACTACTAAAATTATTAACATTAACATTTCTCATAAAAATTTAATACTGTATATGATTGATAACAATGATTAATAATTAATAGTCTTTGATTAACGTAGAAATGAATTACATACTTATATTATATAAGAGGATATGCAAGAGGTAAATTAGCCTACGTCATAATAAAACTTGACGGTTTTCCTCTTTATTTTTCAATTTAAAATTAAATTTATAGATTTAGCGAAGAAATTAATATGATATGTAGAGAATAATAACGTTGTGAATTTTTGCTATTCTTGAACTTTTCTGCAGGGATACATGCTTATGTATGTATGCACATGGGTATATATACATATATATATGTGTGTATATTGTGTGTGTGTATGTATGGGTATGTATATAAGTTTGTTACTCCCAAAGAAGTTATTTGAATGTTAGAAATAATCTTTCTTTTTCTTCGGGCACGGAGCTGGGAATTTTTTTTTCTTACAAAGGCTACGGAAGTCTTTAGAATTCTAGCCACGTTAGTGTGGCTATCACTAACTACACTAATTGTAGATGTAGTTCTTTTTCTTTCACCCTTTACTAATCAATTCTATCACTTTTTTCACTTTAAATATTTTTATAACTTAATGTTTGAATGGAAAAACAAGTCTAATACAAGGAGATGTGTTCGGAAGAGCGATGTATATGATTTTAAATTCATCTATCTGAAGTTCGGTAGCAGGGTCAGGTTTTATGTGTTGTACCTTCTGCTCGGCTATAGACCACCTTAGAAACAATATGCAAGATGTTAATATGACAAGAGGGGGTCAGGGAATAACATTTTGTAGTTGGAATGTCAAGGGAATCAATGAACCAATTAAGAGAGGTAAAGTTTTGGCACATCTAAACTTAATCAAAACAGATATAATATTTCTCCAAGAAACACACCTTAAAAAGGAATCTCAACATAGACTTAAAGCTAAGTGGATCGCTGAATCATATCATTCCTCTTTTTCCCATAAGTCCAGAGGAGTTGCAATATTAATTCGTAAAGGAATACCTTTTACGAACTCTTCAACAATAGTGGATATTGATGGTAGATATATTATATTAGTTGGAGAGTTAAATGGAGAAAAAGTGATTCTTCTTAATGTATATGGGCCTAACTTTGATAACCCCATGTTTTTTAATAAAACATTTAATAAAATTCCTGAATTTACACAATATAAATTAATAATTGGAGGAGACTTCAATTGTACATTAGATTCATACTTAGATAGATCATCAAGGCAAAAAAAAGTAAAATCTCAATCAAGTGTATTTCTAAATTCATTTATTAATACCACTAATATTAAGGATGTCTGGAGAATAGAAAACCCAACTGGAGGGGAATATTCATTTTACTCACCAGTACATAAAACATACTCAAGAATAGATTATTTTTTAGTTGACTCTATGTTTATCCCATTTATTTATAATTCAAAATATCATAACATTATAATCTCAGATCACGCACCTGTAACATTCATGATTAAATTAAATGGAATGTCCGAGAAACAAACATATTGGAGATTCAACCCACAAATTTTGAACGAAAGATCATGCCAGGAATATATTATTAAACAGATTCAAATATTTTTTGAGGTAAATGACAACCCTGACACACCTACTTCTCTTATGTGGGAAACGTTTAAAGCGTTTGTTCGAGGTACATTAATTTCCGCTCAAGCATTTTATAATAAAGAGAACAGGATTAAGCAACAAACATTGGAAAGTGAAATCAAGCAACTAGATATAGAAAATGCGAGAATACCATCTATTTTAAAACATAATAAAATTGCTGTATTGAAATATAAATTAAATAAAATGTATTCAGAACAAGTAATAAAACTTTATCAAAAAACCAAACAATTACATTTTGAATTTGGAGACAAACCACAAAAACTATTAGCACGTCAGTTACGAAAAATGGAAGGGGAAAAAATAATTCATAAAATTAGAACAGAGACAGGAGAATTATTAAAAATGCCCAAGGACATAAATGATAGATTTCTCCAATACTATCATAACCTTTATTCAACTAAAACCGTAGGACAATCAGAAGGAATAGCAGATTTTTTACTAAAATGTAATTTAAAAGGCTTAGATTCAAACGATAGAGAATTATTAGAAAGGGAGATTACCATAAAAGATATTGAGGAGTCTATTGGCTCTTTAAAAAATGGTAAAGCAGTAGGACCAGATGGTTTAGGCTCCGAATTTTATTAAAAAATTTATCATTTGCTTTGCCCACGTTTACAAAGACTGTATGAGTATATCTATACTCAACAGAAACTTCCAGACACTTTAAATGAATCTATAATAACACTTATTCCTAAAGCTGATAAAGATCCGGAAGACCCGGGATCATATAGAGCAATTGCACTTTTAAATACAGATCAGAAAATATTAACTAAAATACTAGCGCATAGATTAAGTACAGTGATGAATAAATTAATACACCCTGACCAAACAGGCTTTATTCAGAAACGGTACTCATATTATAATCTAAGAAGATTATTTAATATTATATATTCCAAGAGAATTATTAATGAAGATCTAGCAATAATCTCACTTGACGCTGAAAAAGCATTTGATCAGGTCGAATGGTCTTATTTATTTTCGGTGATGGAAAATATGCAGCTAGGGGAGAAATTCTGTACATGGATAAAACTGTTATATACAAATCCCACGGCTAGAATATTTACAAACCAAAGGTTGTCATCTAAATTTAGCCTATCTAGAGGTTGTAGACAAGGATGCCCGTTATCTCCATTATTATTTGCGCTTGCTATTGAGCCACTTGCAGAAAGAGTCAGGGGGCATCCGGAAATACACGGATATAACACAAAGGACACAGTGAATAAAATTTCTCTATACGCAGATGATGTATTAATTTACATTACAAAACCAGAAATTAGTATTCCAAACTTATTAAAGCTAATAACCCAATTTGGTTCACTTTCAGGATACAGAATAAATTGGAATAAAAGTGAAATTATGCCAATAAGGGAACATAACAAACAGATAATACAACAATTTCCATTTAAAATAGTAAAGGAAAAATTTAAATATCTAGGTATTTATGAACTAAGATATATACATCATTATTTAAAGCAAATTTTCCACCATTACTGAATAAACTACATAAGAATATTCAATACTGGAAAACACTTCCTATCTCAATGGTTGGCAAAATTAATGCCATAAAAATGATTTTTTTACCGCAAATATTATACCTTTTTCAGACAATTCCGATATATCTGGCAAAAAACTTTTTTTTTAAACTGGACTCTATTGTTAATGATTTTATCTGGGATTATAAGAATCATAGGATAAACAAAAGACATTTGTGTAAATCAAAAATAAATGGAGGCTTGGTTTTACCCAACTTTTTGTTTTATTTCTGGGCAGTTAATATTAAAAATATGAATTTCTGGTTGGAAGAAATAGATCATCAACCAGACTGGTTAAAAATGGAAAAGGAAGATTGTTTACCTTTTGATATCGGTTCGATATTATTTGCTACGTCTAAATTAAACAAAAAAATTTATAGGGAAAACCCTATAATATTTAGTGCTATACGAATTTGGAAACAATTAAAAAAGACATTAAAATTAGATAATTTATCACTTTTTCTTCCAATTGTGAATAACCCTTTGTTTAAGCCTTCATGGTTGGACGGGGGTTTTACACAATGGAAGAATTATGGAATTAAAAATATGGGACAACTTTACAAGGAAGGCACTTTTCTGACATTTCAGGAGTTGCAACAGACTTATGGACTTCGAGGAAATGATTATTTCAGATATCTTCAACTTAGAGATTATGTAAAATCGAATACTCAAAATTTTCGAATTAGAAATTCAGAAATTCTTGATGAATGTTGGAACAAACATCCTAATACAGAAAAATTAATATCTTATATATATAATATCTTATTAGACAGTGACATTCCATCGACGGACTTACACAGACAAACATGGGAAAAAGAATTAAATCAAATAATAACGAAAGATACTTGGGAAGAAAGTTTGCAACACATACATCAATGTTCATTAAACGCCAGACATTCTCTAATACAATTTAAAGTAATACATAGGTTACATTATTCAAAAACAAAACCACATAAATTTTTTCAACATATCTCACCTATATGTGATAAATGTCAACATTTAGAAGCTACCTTATCTCATATGTTTGCAAACTGTATAAAAATTAAAAAATTCTGGGTAAATATTTTCAGTATAATATCTAAAGTAACCAGCACACAATTGGACCCAGATCCAAAATTAATAATACTTGGAATATTAGAATTAAATCAAACATTTAGAACAACACAAAGAAACTTTATTGATTATAGTTTAATAACAGGAAAAAAATTAATTCTAAAATTTTGGAAAGGCCCTACGACCCCCACAATCAAAATGTGGATTATAGAAATGACGGAGACCTTAAACGTGGAAAGAATCAGATTCTCCCTGTTGGACAAACAGGAATTATTCGTTGGAACATGGTCTCCTTTTATTGATTACTTAAAGGGTCAGAACAGTTCAGCACAGGAACCTGACTAGCACCCGGGCTAAAGAATGGATGAAATGCTATATTTAGAAATGTACGAATATATCTCGAATGAAGTTTTCTATTTTAATAAATTTTTCCATTCTTCTTTAACTATCTTTTTTATTTTTTTTTTATTTTATTTTTTTGTTTTTCTTCTCTTTCTTTTCTTTCTTTACTTCATCTTTCTCTTTAGTTCTATTTAGTTTTAAAAAAAAGGCAAAAGGTATTGGAGACAATGTAATAATAATTGACAATATTATCAATTTAAAAATGTAAGACTGTAATGATGTAACTAGGTTGTGTACGTATCTCCAATAAAAACATATTTAAAAAAATAAATAAAAAAAAACCAATAATAATTTAACACACTAGTGCAGTTTACAAACACTCGATCTCAATGCCGCATCACACTGTTATCAATCAGTGAACCTCGCCCTCTGATACCGAAGATTTTCCCCTTCCTGGGGTACTCTTTGCTGAGGGGTACTACTCCTTAGATGACTACTTTTCCTCCTAAATGTTACTTTCCTCCTGCTAAGACTGGACTTCTATAAGGGGACCTCTATCCCTCCTCTCTAAGTTCTACAGAATTATGGGTACTCTTCGCATTCGGGTACTTTTCACCAAGTAAACCAGGTTCCCATCTCTCAGTTACTCTTCGCTATCAGGTACTAATCAACAATCGATCAGAGGGTTACTATTCACTGTTGATCAGCCGCTATTCAGAATCAATCTCAAACTCTGAAGTTCTATCTACAAAGAATTAGAATTCTACTGTACGGGCAGAACTTCAATGTGAAATTCTCTATTTGCACATTTGATTCTGCAAATCTAGACTCGTTCTCGGACCACAAATTTTGGTGTGTATCCCTCCACATTGGGCTCTCGAATTCAAACTAAATTTCCCAATGAAATCTCGAATGGACTAGAGTATTCCCAGCCAATCTATACTCTAGCCACTGAGCCCAGTGCCTTTACGAGATTCCTTGTCCGTCACTCCAGGTAGGGACTCATATAACTTCACGCAGGCACCCCTCTCTGATGGACACTGCGGGTTCAGCGCCTAGCCTCTTCGCGCTGGCAGTCAATGCCGATTTACGGAACGCACCTTTCCAATCAGCGTTCCCGGCAAAGATAGATCAATACATAGACCAGACCTGTGTTCCAATACCCCACCAATTGGATACCAAATCTGGACAATCGGCCACCTCTCGCCCTCGAAGCGCGTCAGGCTCTCGTTAAAGCAGCTGCAGTCTGCCAACTGCGACCAAGTTTTGGGCCACACCTCGCCCTGTTTTATAGGCCACTAACCCAAAGGAGTGCTAACCACCACTACTATACCTAACCACTGCGGGTTCAATCCTCGTATCTGCTGACCAACCCCTCCTAGCCTCGCTCAAGCAGAGATACTCCAGAAGGTCACGCAGTCCCAAGCGTTATCCAAGAAGATTGACGTCGGACCTCGTGGGTGCGGACTTTTATAGGTCCCCGAACCTTGAGGGGCCGAACCACATGGGGATGGTCTCTATCAATTAACCCAGTACATGATAGACATTTCCCCAACCCAATAATACAGTGACTAATACATTGTATTCAAACGGTGCTTCTCAAAGGAAACGAACATCGCAACATGTGCCTTGATATGCAAGAAAACCAGACAAGGCTCAATACTTAATCCAATCAACATCTAGCAAAGTAAAGCTTTGCAACATTATTTACAATGTGTATGTCCGGTTTGCATTTATCCAATCCATTCTATGCAATTTGCACCTGATTTTCATATTTTGCAGATGTTCCATTCTCTTCCTGCAGCTCTAATCTAGGCTCTAAACAAACTGGCACCATTCTGCAGCTTGTCCTATTTCTGCAAAAGGCACATTTAAATTGACCAAATGGCCTAGCAGCCCAGAAGCCTTTACTCAATTTTAGTGTCCTGGCATCTCCAATTTGGCCAGAATTAACATTAACACCAGGGAACCTTTTTACAGTAGCCAATTAGCCTACCAACCAGCATGAAACTTGGGATGTGGTGGAAACCGAGAACATCCGGAAGAACCCCGCACGGTCACAGGGAGAACGGGCTAACTCCACAGAGTTAGTGGTGGTCAGGATCAAACCCGGACATTGCTGCACCACCGTGGAACACCAATAGGTTCAAACTCTTTAAAAAAAACTGAGAGAAACATCACATTATTAGCATGATTTTCTGTTTTACTTTTTTTGTGCTTTGACTGTAAATTGAGGATCGGGCCACTATCTCCATGAGTACTTTCTTTGTCTGACTTTAGAAAACATCTATGTGGCAGCTGGGCGCCAGTCTTGTTGGCTCCAAGAAGCCTGGCCCAATGGTAATAAATCTAGTATCTCGGCCGCAGACCAGGGACCAGCTGCGTCCTTTCCCCAAAATCAAATCATCCCGCAGGTTTCTCACTGAGCTTATGTGGTGGAACATGGGTGGCCTGTACAATGGTGGGAGGTTATTTGTAACTAAAACTTTGAGAAATTGAAGGTGTGAGCGCGAAGCTTGGATCTGATTTTTTTAATTGATGTTGTCAATTATTAATTGATGTTGTTTATTACTTTGTTTAGTCGCATTTTGTACAAGGCAGCTGTAACGCTCCAGTATGGCCATTGTTCACAGTATATAGGGTCATAACACACCTGCTGGCGCTCATGTATTAGAATAACGTACAGTCTTTCATGTTGGCCGAATAATTGGCTTGCTTATTGCAATGCAAATCATCAAACGGTGGGCATTCAACCGGAAACATGCAGTTCTAGGAGTTCAACCTGCATGGAGGTGAGGTAGCTAGTTCACAAACAATGTTGAGTGGTGGGAAACACGTCATCACCTGTCAGGCGCAAGTTGTGAAAGAACACTCACGATGCGTAGAGAATGTAGAGAAACAAGTTTATTTATTAGCAAGTCTGCAGAGTTGGGTGTCTCCCCTGTCAAGACACACCGAGGATCGGGATGACTTCCATCTTTATACATTTAATGGGTATCATTGTCACACCCTCATCCCTCCCCATTGTGCTTCTTCCAATCATAACATAAAGCCCACATTCCCACGAGAACGTCCTGGAACGTCCACCCGACGTCAAAGACACCTCCCATATCATGCATCGCATGTGCATTTAAATGAGACATCTTGTCATAGTGGGTGTGTGTACATATTCATGTAAGTTAATTGCCCATGCGCACTGAGTGTTTCTTCTGACCTTTACCCTAGTTCTATGCTGGGCTGTTGCTATCTTCTCTGTTCTCATCCTTGAAAAGACACCATTTGTACTTGTCCTTTACTCCCCTTATTCTCCGTTCTATACTCCCTACTATACTCCCTACTAGACAATGGGTTCTTGTCTAAATCAACTATACCTATTAACCCATTCCTCACAATCCACACTTTTTCTTTTGCTACGCAACCTTTGATTTAGACTATCTGCCCGTTCTCTAATGCTAGCAGCAGAATCTTCGCCTCCTTATCTTCCTCTCGCTGGTCATACTGTGTTTTAAATTCGATAGACAGGGAGGTGAGACCTGCTAGGGCTCTCGATACTGACCCATCAGGAGCAGTGTTGTTGGGGATGAAGGTGCAACATTGTTCCCCAAACATTACACACACCCCTCCCTTCTCAGCCAGTAGCATGTCTAAGGCCATGCGATTTTGCCAGGCCATTAGGCTGGTATCTGTCAGTTGTTCCGCTAATCCTTCAACCGCATCTCGAGTGTAATTTATAAAGCGTTGTTGATTGTAGTATAGGTAGTTGATCCAGTCCACATTTTTATTAAGTGTGGACCACCAGAAGAGTATGGACTCAAAGCCCGCAGCTATCTGGTTTCTGGCTTTGAATTCATCGGGTACCCCTCTTGGCACCCCTATCGCATCTATATATATGTGTGTGTCGAATGATCCTCTCACCCCTCTCTTCTGTCGTCGGCTTCCTTCATTGAGTTCTACAATATGTTCTACTGCTATGGTGAAGGGCATCATCAGTTGTGTGAGGGTACAGGTTCCCGTCCATGACCCCGGTAACCGGGGCCACAGGGTATTCTCCCCGCACCACCACCAGACATCGGCTCTACTGACTATCTGCTTTCTCAGCCAGGAGCTTTTGAACAGTGGCCCCTGTTCCTCAGCCGTTATGTTATACGTCTGATTGCAGTTCAGCACCTTCCCCATTTCCTGTCCATCTGGGTTATATCTGGTATAGCACTCAAATCCCTCCTCCCCAAGGGGAGTTCTAAATGGAGAAGGTCGTGGGTCTGTCCTTCGGCCCTTTGTATTGTTGTTGCTAGCTGGGAATAGGTAATGATAACTCTGGCAGGTCGCATCCTTTGGTAGGATGGGATTCGTGAATAGCTGTAGTATACATGGCATAGCCCCAGGTGTCCTATCCCAATTCAAGGGAAATGGTTCTGGAACCAGCTGAGGCTTAGCTCCGGCGCAGGCGTAGCAATTGGTGTGTTGCATACTCCTGGCCGTGTACATCATCCAGGCAAGCCAGGTGTTGGCTCCCTTCCCTCCTGTAGGTATTCCCATCTCATATAATTGCCTTAATTCTGTTTCTCCTGCTACTATCATTATCTTCAAATCCTTAGGCTCATTCTCCCTGTTCTATCTGCACATCCTTCCACTTTCCTGCATTTGAACACTCTGTATGCTTACATAGTTGGGTAACCACCCAACACACGACCCACCAACACGAAATCTTCATTTTTCCCCCGGGTTCTTGTTAAATATTAAAGTCAATGGTTCCTCTCCTTTGCGCACAGTCCACGGGCTGATATTGTTTGGTGGGGCCTCCACAGGACCCTTAAATCGGCTTGCGTGTGTCCACCCTTTTTCTTTTGTTCGTACTGCTGTCTCGGTGATTAGTAACACCAGGTAGGGTCCAGTCCACTTAGATTGCAGCTTTTCTTCCTTCCATGATGTTACAAGATCCCAGTCGCCCGCTTTCACAGAATGGATTGGAAGTCGAGATGGGGACTCTGTGCCAGCAGCCCCTTGGTTCTTAATTCTGTAATAGAACGAGATACTGCCAGTAAATAGTTCCTTAGGAATACATCATTCCCTTGTATTTGTTGGGACCCCTTCTATCGTTCCTAAATAATAAAGACCTAACTTGTTCAACCTTTCTCTGTGTCTTAGTTGCTGAAACCCAGTCAACATTCTAATTGATCTCCTCTGTACTCTCTCTATTTTTTCCTATAATTATACCTACCAAAATTATACACCATACTCCACAATTGACCTCACCAATACCTTGTACAATTTAACATTACAACCCAACTTCTATACACAATGCTCTGATTTATAAAGGCCAACACACCAAAATCTTTCTTTACCATCCTATCTTCATGAAATTCCACCTTCAGGGAACCATGCACAGTTATTCCTAGATCCCTCTATTCAACTTCATTCCTCAATTCACAATCATTTACCATGTACATTTAATTTTGATTTGTCCTGCCAAGATGTATCATCTCATACTTATCAACATTAAACCCATCTGTCATGTTTCAACCCATTCTTCCAAATGACCTAAATCTCTCTGTACACTTTTTAAAATCTACTTCATTATTCACAACACCACCTATCTTAGTATCATCTACATACTTATTAATCTATTTTACCACACCAACATCCAGATTATTGATTCACATGACAAACAACAGTGGACCCAACACACATCCCCGAGGTACCCTTCTAGTCACTGACCTCCAACCTGACAAACATCCATCCACCATTGCTCTCTGACATCTCCCATACAGCCACTTTTTAATCCATCTTGCTATTCCTTACTAACCCTTCTTAACCAACCTTATTTCCTTATTGAACCTTGTCAAAGGCCTTACTGAAGTTCATCTAATCAACGGCCATCACTTTACCCTCATCAATTTCCCTAATAACCTTTTTAAAAAATTCAAGATTAGTCAAACATCACAATCACAAATCCATGCTAATTCTTCCTATTCCTACCCTATTTATCCAAATTCTTATATATTGTCTTAAGTATGCTTTCCATTATTTTGCCCACCACTGATGTCAAACAACGTTCTTGTTCAAACTCTACTCTTTTCTCACATCTCTTGTCCTCCTGTTCACTTACCTCAGGGCTATTATCTATTCATACCTGCGGGACAGCCCTCAGGTATTATTGAAATGGTACCAGGTATATCAACCTTCTACCTGAACATCGGTCGGTAGTTTAGAAAACTCATACATACACCTTGTCTTCAGGTTTAAAGGGTCCTTCCTCCTGGTCCACCTCCAACAGCTTTTACTTTTCCTGTTCATAAATAGACTTGTATATCATAATTAACTGTTTCATATACTTTTAAAATTCTATCTTTAACTGTTCCAAACTCGGTCTCTTTGTAGGGACCTCTCCATTGTGCCACCTGCTCGGTTAGTTTGCATGCAACATCTCTTCAGTGCCAATGGCAGGGCATCGATCCAATTCAACTTTGTAATTAAACAAATCTTATTTATATTAACCTTCAATGTTCCATTTATTCTTTCCACCATGCCTGTGACTGCACGTGTTACATACCCAAATGTGTATTTTACTCTAAGGGTCTCTATCGCCAACTTAGCTACTCCCTAAATGAAAACAATCTGTTGTCAAAGCTGATTTCTGTAGGTCTACCAAACCTCTTAATTACCTTATTCATCATAAACAACACTACAGGGCTTATACCTAATCTAGTCTGAACTATATCCTGCCTTTTCCCGAGGTTACATTCTGAAGTATTCTGTCCTACATTCTGAAGTATTTTTTTTTTAATCTCTCTCTCTCTCTCTCTTACATCGCTTGTTACTTATGGAACAATATCAACAAATCCTCCTTTAAATCCCTTTCTCTCTTGGGGACCCCAGTCCTGTTAGGGCTTATATCCAGATTAATTTCACTCCTGATAGGACTTTTTGAGGAAACGTACCCCAAAGACATTCATTATTGGCATGTAATTCTCTGGCCCTGCTTGGTTCCATCATAGGACTCACTTAGGTCCATTGTTTATTGACAACAACTCCTCTTGCTGGTTTGCAAGTCTTTTTCCTATCTTTGCGATATTTAACGACCGCAGAGACCAACTGTTCGCTGAATCTGCTTGACTTTAAGAAGAATGACATCCACCACAGTAGTTCATAATATAATGTTCATCAATCAACTCTCCACCTTTTCAGCTGGTTTTCCAGATAGGCTATTTGCCTTTCCTTCTGTATCTCCCCTTGTTCCTTGGGGTTCCTCTTAAGTGGGTAACATTGTCTGAGGGTCTGCCATACCCTCTGCCTGACTGTGTCAAACAGTATGCCATTGCTTGTTACATTGTTCGCATTAGTTTATACCATCCATCTTCAGTAGTTCTGTCACTTTAGTGGTTCCTATCACTTTTACCAACAGTGCCTTCAAATCTTCCATGATCAATAATCGTCCCACGTTCTCCTCCTCCAAAGCCCTAATCCATTTCCTCCCCCATCAGGGATATAGGGTGAGGTATTTTTTAGCCCTTTCAGTTTATGGGTGCCCCAAGGGATAATCCGTGTCTGTCCTTCTCTTTTCTCTTTAAAGCAGTCTCATCACTTTATCCCAATGCTTCCAACTTTAATCCTTTCTGGTATGCCTTCTTTCTAATTCTAAACTCAATTTCTTGCTTCTCAAATATTCTAGCCTCCTTGCAAAAATCTTCCACTGACTTCTCCTGCTTTATTACTTTCACGCCTGTCGTTTTTCTACTTCTGTTATCTTCTAACTGCCTCTCTCTCCTTTCTTTCTAAACTTGAATGTTTACCAATTAACTTATTTCCAATTATTTCAATCCATATTCACCACTATTTTAAATGTCCAATTCCTAGCACTAGTAACAATTTTCCAAATTATCTTTACTGACTAGAAATCTAAAAGTATCAGAAAAACCAAAAGCTGGTTTCACAACAAACATTAATCGTTATCTTACAGCTGTTCGTCGTCTTTCACCATGACCTGATTTATTTAAAGGAACATACACCTACCTCCAGTGAACATTTTTGATTTTAATAAAACTTACTTACTTACTCTTATACAATAAACAAAATAATTATCACAAATATAAACTTCCTCTTTCATTCCAAACCGGTTTTTACACACAAATCACATTCGTTCCATTCTTACTTCAATAAATGCAACATCTTTTACATGTATTAAAACTCAATATAACAGAATCAAATCATTTTTGTCTTCTCCAATCCCTGGGTATTTCTCTGCCCCCAGAGGCTCAGCATTCGCCCCAACGGACTATCAGGCAGAATGCTGGGGTCGGGCTTACCGCCCTTCCCCTCCCTTGTGGGCTTTCCGTTTTCATTGCCCATCCTCCCGATCGGAATTTCCCCCCGATCTATTTTCCCCCGATCTGTTTACCCCAGATCTATTTTCCCGCCTTTCCTGCCTTGCCCGTACAGACCCCTGAATTCTTCAGGGCGGTATCCACAAGGTCTTATCAATCGCCCGAGTAGTACTTAATTGTCAGTTTTCTTACCCGGGTCTTGTGCACAAGAATCACTCGATTTGGCTCCTTCGCGAATTTCCCCCCGATCTTCCTCCGGATCGGAACTCCCACTTGTTTCTCTAATCTCTGGTCCTGGATATCACTCGCTCAAACCGCTGACGACAATCTAGGGGTCTGGGACCGTTGAAATCAACGGGGTGCACCGTCCCTTCTTCCGTATACTGTCGCCAGCTGGCCGGAGTGGGGATCCCGAGGACGAGCCCCCAAGCTGTCAGGCGCAAGTTGTGAAAGAACACTCACGATGCGTAGAGAATGTAGAGAAACAAGTTTATTTATTAGCAAGTCTGCAGAGTTGGGTGTCTCCCCTGTCAAGACACACCGAGGATCGGGATGACTTCCATCTTTATACATTTAATGGGTATCATTGTCACACCCTCATCCCTCCCCATTGTGCTTCTTCCAATCATAACATAAAGCCCACATTCCCACGAGAACGTCCTGGAACGTCCACCCGACGTCAAAGACACCTCCCATATCATGCATCGCATGTGCATTTAAATGAGACATCTTGTCATAGTGGGTGTGTGTACATATTCATGTAAGTTAATTGCCCATGCGCACTGAGTGTTTCTTCTGACCTTTACCCTAGTTCTATGCTGGGCTGTTGCTATCTTCTCTGTTCTCATCCTTGAAAAGACACCATTTGTACTTGTCCTTTACTCCCCTTATTCTCCGTTCTATACTCCCTACTATACTCCCTACTAGACAATGGGTTCTTGTCTAAATCAACTATACCTATTAACCCATTCCTCACATCACCTAATGTTTGCAGTTTAAATGGGGCAATATTTTTCCAGGCATCGTTCGTTCATTGTGAGCTGCTGACTGCAGTCACATTCATGAAATGGAGACATAAGCAACTGCAGATGTTCCTGATCTAAGTGCAAAGTGCTAGAGGAACTCAGCCAGTCGTGCAGCATATGTGAAGAGAAATAGACAGGCGACGTTTGAGGTCGGGACCCTTCTTCAGGCTGATTGTAGTAGGGGGAGAAAGCTGAATAAGTGAAGGGAGGATGGGACAAAGCATGAGAAGTGATTAGTGGATATTGATGATGTGGTTAGATTGGCAGATGAATGGAGTACCTGACAAAAGCTAGAGGTGAAGTTATTTACGTTTACGTCAAGAGGTAACAAGAGTCTTGGATGAATGTATTTCAATTGGTGGGTTGAAGAGTTTGATTCATGGCGTAATGCTTTTACAGATGATGAAGCATTCAGTAGGTTGGGCATGTACTGACAAGGATTTACAAAAATGAGAATTTATCTCATTGAAATGTATGTGATGTTGAGAGAGAACGACATAGATGTTTCCTCTGGTGATGGAACAAGTCTCCTTCTGATCCTTCAAGATGGCCATGTCAAGAGCACTACAGCCTATAGTTTTCTGGTGACAAGGAAATGAAGAACTTCCAGGATCGCTTTGTTGCTCTTCAGTCTCAAAGTATATGTTATTTTTTACACAAAAAAAGAGACAAATCTTGCAAATGTTGGGTTTTGAGAATATTGTGTTTTTTTAAAAGCCTTTGAATAACCACACCACAATTTAGAAGGAACGGTTCTTGACTGGCTCTTGACTGGATATGTTAAGGTGGTGCAAATAAATCACTTGTTAATGGGATAACACCTTCATATTTTCCCAGATATTCCTCCTCAGCCCCACATCCCACCTATTCTGTTGTCTCTGCGTGCAATCTTCACTGATGGGCAGCATTGAGGAGGATGTGTTCCTTTGTAGATTGTGGAGCAATGTTCCACTCAGACAGTACAGCGATTCCCTCAGCAGCCCAATGATCCATTCAGTGAACATTTCACCTCCCTACTAGAACAATGACACCTATCTGTTGGTGTTAACCACATCTAGACTAGGTTTCCCTTACTGTCCCTGATTTGCCATCCTTTGATAACTCCTAAGTATTGTGTTTCTGAGTGTGTGTGTGTTTGTTTCTGACTGTGCACACCACACCTGCATGGTTCACATCTGAATGGTGCGATGGCAGTCGCTGCAAGCCTCCTTCTTCTTGAAAGAATGTTCTTGTTTGCCATTGATTCAAACACCATAATATTACTTAACGATACATCGAGCGATAAAAGTGTGGTTGACTGTGTTGTTCACCTGAGGGGTGAGTTGGCAGTCTTGGAAAGTCATGGATGAAGATTTTAGTTCAGAGCTGCTGAGGCAAGAACAGATGAACGTGGACGTGGTTCTTGTGATGAGAGAAATGTAATGAGAAATTATTCAACAAGAATGTTCAACTATCAAAATGGTCAGGGAGAGGAATGAAATGTTTTTTGTGTGTAGTGCTTGGCTCACTTGCATGATAAATCCATGGCAATGGAGGTGCTGGGAGAGATGGTGGTAAAGTCGAGCTGGATGTAAAAATAGTTCACAAGTGATCTGACGTCCTTTGGTGATGTTGCTTGTTATTGGATGATCAGTGCCATGGAGGCAAGAGTGATGCAGCAAGGTCATAATTATGTGATTTTCTACTTTTATAAGAATAACGTACTGTTATGAAAGGGAACATGACTGGAACCAATTAAACATGGAATTGCAGAAAAGCTGGCATAGACTTTGAAGACAACGACACATTTAATTATTTGACATGGAAGGGGAGTTCAAGATGTGACTGTGGTTTGCAAGGCAGGAAATGAAGATGAGGTTATTTTTAAACCTTCTGCTTTGTTTAGTTTTGCCAGTGTATCTCTGATTTGGAGAAACTAGAATATTAATAATAGTTAAAATGTATGTTAAAATTGCACAAAAAAAAGACGATAATTCATTTGCAAAAAGTAATACTTTACAATAGCTTCAGCATGCTGATATTGCAATGGGTGCGGAACAATTGCAACATAAATAATCATATTCGACCGTCAAAAAATAATGATATTCGTGTTATTAAAAAAGACACGGGAACATTAAAGAAAGTTTGTCATTTTTGAAAACAAGTCATTCAAGTGATGATGAAAAGTGAAATGAAGCTTTTTAAAATTGGTTTAATCACAATTAATATAAGAGAATTTTGACATTTCCTAACAACTGAAGCTACAAGGCACAAAGCTAATATCATGTTGTATCATGCGATTGAAAAGTTGACAATGCAATAGGAATTCTTCAAACAGAGAAGAGCTGTGGCTTAAGAAATGTTTAGCTCAGCAGCAACAAGAATAATAAACAATTTACTAGCCATGGGTATCAAGATGCAGTTTATGGATTGAACTAATAGTTTAGAAATATTCATTTTTTTCTGTGAAATTCCCAATGTCTTGTAAAATCTGCACAAGGTACATTTTCAGGTCCAGGTTTAAATTTTGATTCAAGACTTTGTCGAATCCGTTACACGGCTTAAATAATTATTGGCGTGATTCGTGTAAAGATTATTTTTTGCTACCATGGGTTACCTCTCATTGTCGGAGGAAATAAGAAAACATTGTCCGTAAAAGCAACTCTAATTGTTCAATGTGTTAAAAGAAACGTGTAGGAAGGTACTGCAAATTCTGGTTCACACCGTAGACACAAAGTTATGGAGTAAAGGCCCGCTGGGTTACTCCAGCATTTTATGTTAAAATGAAAGCTTTGATTTTCCGTGGCCCTTTCTTCCATAAGACTTGCCAGATAAATTTTTTTCTGAAATAAGTCTGAAACCCAGTCAAGAGATGGAAACAAAAATCCCAATTTGTTTAAATTAGATTTTCAATGTTGCAGCCTTAGTAATTGGCCGTTCAAATTGATGTAACAAAGCTCTGTGCCGTTGCTCGAAGTTTAAGAACTTTTGCGAGCGTATTTTAGAATTCTACGTTTTGATACAAACGCGACAATGGTGCCTCGGGACATAAAATAAGGATTCGCCTGAATGTTGCCATGCTTTACTCGCGCCAACGAGAACATAGTGAACTTTGACACAAAAAGCTGGAGTAACTCAGCGGGACAGGCAGCATCTCTGGAGAGACGGAATGGGTGACGTTTCGGGTGGAGACCCTTCTTCAGTCTTTGTGTCTATCTTCGGTTTAAACCAGCATCTGCAGTTCCTTCTTACATGTAGTGAAGTTTGTACAGTCAACTAATTATATTGAGTTTCGGCGCATCGGATGTTCCCCGCTGCGGGCTTATTTATCGCTGAACTATCATTCATTACAGAAAACGGTAGCAGACACAGTCAATGGGAGGCAAGACTCCACCGGGTAACGATTCATAACGTACAATTGACGGGCATACCTGTTATCTCGTACTGTCTCCGTTCCGCGGTAAGTACAGTTATTTACGTTTACGTCAAGAGTCTTGGTAACATGTGGAAAGTTCAAACGCCAAGAATTAAGATTCTGGGACTTCCGAAGCCTCCCACAGAAAGAATGAGGTACTTGCATCTAACCCACCTTTGCAATTGTTTTCAAGTTGTTGCTTCTTAATGTAATCAGCGTTTGCATGTGTGTGTGTGAGGGCTCTACATTCTAAACTATTTCATTCGCAATAGGAGAATTATGAAGAGAAAGAAAGAAGGATAACGGGTTGGATTGCAGATGTGCTCGGCTGGCGGTGGAGACCCGATGCCTCACATTTTGGGCGCCATTTCTTTCCAAGGGTCGCCGTTGCTGATTGCGATGGTCCCACACGCCAGTCTTCTCCCAGAATTTCCGGTCTCCAGACTTCCCTGGTTGCCGCCGAGCCCCAGGTCATCCTCCTTCTCGTGAAGCACCACTGCACGGCCGAGGATGGAGTCCCGTCCGAACAGGTTGGCTCTGAGGTTGGGCATATACTTTACGATCTTCCCATTTCGGACCTGGAAATTGTTGAAGTCGCCGGGGTGCTGGGGGTGCTGGACCCCGTAGGGATTGTAATGCGGTCCGCTGGAGGGACAGCTGCCGTTCACCACTCCGTACTGGTGGACATGCATGGCACGGAGGGACTTTGCAGCAGACAGCGGGAACCCCTTCAGGTTGACATAGGCTTGGAGTCTTCCGTGTGGGTAGCTCTGGGAGAACAGCATGTAGCCGCTGACAGAGGGCAGGTCGGAGGCCAGGACCGAGCTGGGTTCCATCTCACATACGGCGTAGACTATGTTGCTTTGCTTGTGCCGCAGGTGAACCCGGCGACCGAACCAGTAGATCGGAGCTGAATCTTTGGTTGGTTTCACCGGGTTGCTTCTTTTCCCGTGTCCCAGCAGCACAATTGTACTTGCCAGGAGCAACAGATATATCGGAGAAACCTGCATGGTTGTCCGCTGTGGGAGCGATGCTGGACAAGCTAGACACCGTTGTTGTTATTTGGCGTGGGAGTAACTCCGAGAGTCTATTTGTACACCTGATCTGGAGATAAGGCGAAACCGCCTGAGGTGCGAGGTCCTGTTCCGGAACTATAAGTGCGGTAATAATTCCTGACATTGTGCACTCAGACTCTCCGGATCACGTCCCCCTCTCACCGGCCCTCTGCCAAGCCCACCAGTGCTATCCTTGCGCACACCTTGCCGCGGTCTGGTGGACAAAATCGACCCGAAATGGGTCGCCCAGTTTTAGTGGGGTGACGGCTAGCGGGTCGCCGGGAGCTCGGTGACTCTATGGAGTGGGAAACATTTCATTGACACCGTCAGTTTTTCTGACACTGGTTTGCCACGGGGACAAAGTGGTCACAACTGGGACCAGCGGCCAGGAGCAGTCGACTGTGGGACAGCTCTCAATAGTCAAGATAAAGAAAACCAAGAGCAATTAGAGGCAAAGTAACGGATTTTTTGTGTTTTAGTGTGTTAGGAAAGGACGACAAAAGAACATATTCGTTTTGACTGGGCACAGATACTTAAATCCCAAGCAAAACGCAGTGCTGGAGGAACTCAGCTAGTCGTGCAGCATCTGTGAAGAGAGATGGAGAGGCGATGTTTGGGGTCGGGACCCTTCTTCAGACTGATTGTGGTAGGGGGAGAAAGCTGAATAGGTGGATGGGACAAAGCATTATTAGTGGTGAGTGGATATTGGTGGTGGGGTTAGATGAATGGAGTAACTGACAAAGGCTAGAAGTGAAAAGGAGACAAATGGATGACAGGTAAGGAGAGGAGTGAAATGTAAAGCCAGAGGTAGGGAACATGGTGGTGGTTGGCGAACAGGTCTTCAAAACCTGGAGAGTCACGTCCAACAAGGAATCGGACCAGGAGTTCTTAACCACCCCTCCAGTGAGCAGCCAGCTGTGCTGCTTGGTGGGCAGCTGGAACTTGGCGTACATCACCATGCATTTTTCGAAGATGTGACCAAGAATATTGGTAAGAACAGGACAGTAGACATTGTCTACATGGACTTTAGCAAGGCTTTTGACAAGGTATGGCATGGGATACTGGTCTGGCTGGGAGTTGTTTTCCCTTGAGGGGACGAGGCTGGGGCAAGGCCTTATGAAGGTTTATACAATCATGTGGGGCATAATTACGGTGAATAGCCACAATTATTTCCCCAGGGTAAAGGAGTTTAAAACTAGAGGGCATTGATTAATGTGAGATTGGGAAGATTTAGAAAGAATCTGGGAGGCAATGTTTTCACAGAGAAGATGGTGTGTACATGGAATGAGCTGTCAGGGGAAGTGGTAGAGATGGGTACTATTACGAGTCTAAAAGACACTTGTGCAGGTACATGGATAACAAAGAAGGGACATTGACAGGAAGCAGACAAGTGGGACTAGCTTGGTTAGACAATTGATTGGCATGGATGAGATTGGCCAAAGAGCCTGCAACACTGACTCAACTATATTGATATTCTGCGCTTACAATTTAGTTTCCTGTACATTGAAAAAAACAAATATAAATTGAGTGATCACCTTGCAGAGCACCTCCAAAGTCCACAAGGATGACTCAGAGTTTCTAGTTACCTGTCACTTTAATTCTTCATTCTACTTTCACTCTAACGAACCTCAATGTAAGCTCGAGGAACAGCAGCCCTTCTTCCATCCACATGTCTTAGTCTTTAGGATTCAATGTCAAGCTCATAACTCTTGAGATAATCAATCATATTTGTCACAAGTGACCAATCCTGACATCGGCTCATCACGTGTCACATTAATTCAGTGTCTCTCTTCCCCACAGATGCCGCCTGACCTGCTGGGTATTTCCACCATTCTTTTTTGTTTTAGATTTCCAGCAACTGTTCTGTTCTTCATCTCAGAAATCCATCCTTTTCCCTTAGAGCTGTTCTCATTTAATTATTAACCAGATGATAAACATTATACCACCTGAACATCCTTAATCTCATCATTATTGTGGCTATTCTCTTTGTTCTTGCCAATTCATTGCAATTTAAAATACTTATTTCTTCACTTTTCCAGTTGCAATGAAGAATCAGCAACGAGACTTTGATTGTGTTTCTTTCTCTTCATGGATGCTGCTGAAGTTGCAGAACCTTCTGTTTTTATATCAGATTTCTCGCATTTCCTTTCATTTTCACTGGTTGCCTGGAGACGTGGGAACCTACTGCAATTGTCAATGTAACTTTCTGAAGTACATTGCCATTTCTCCATTTACTGCCTTAAAATAGACAATAGGTGCAGGAGTAGGCCATTCGGCCCTTTGAGCCAGCACCGCCATTCACTGTGATCATGGCTGATCATCCACAATCAGTACCCCGTACCTGCCTTCTCCCTATATCCCTTTACTCTGCTATCTTTAAGAGCTCTATCTAACTCATGAGCCGCAACATGAGCCTTTTTTTTGCCAAAAGTGCTCATGTTGCTGCCACGTAACAATGCTTCACAATCTGGAGTATTAGTGGCGGTCATGCCTAAATTATTCTGTAGCTAGAGATCAGCAGTCACTGACACCTTCTCTCGTGGCATGGGCAAGCTGCCAGAACAGCTGATCGGTGCCATATACAGCAGTTTGCTGTGCACCACGTCATTACAGAGGTCATTAACGCTTTCTATTCAAAGAAACTACTTTTGTTCTGAAGGCTGAACCAATGAAGAAATAAAAAATAAAACATACAGATAAAAACAATTGCAGTGCACAATGGCTTCACATCTTCCTCAAGCCATGCTGTCTCTTTTACTGGTCATCTCCACGACCTGTGCGACACAAGCCATGAAATGGAGTGGAAGGATTTCATAATCAAATTAATGTTTTAAAACTATAATTAAGCCCCAAATTGAAACCCAAGCAATTAATAACGGTAGACACCAAATGTTGGAGTAACTCAGCGGGTCAGACAGCATCTCTGGCGAAAAGGAATACATGATGTTTCGGGTCGAGACCCTTCATCAGACTGAGCAGGAACATATACAATTTTTACACCTTCTTGCTCAATTAACAATGATAAAGTAAACTAGTCTCCTTGTGTTTTTCTGCAGTACCTATTTTCCACATGCCTTTGTCTGATATAATATTTCAATCTAGTGCTCCCATGACTGAATCTGAACATGAAATGCTAGGATGGCCAGGAGCAGCAGCAACTTAGATGTTTGGTTTGCGGTTGCATCATTACTTCGTATCACCAGCTTGCTAGATTTATTGGCTGATGGGCTATTGTTAAGGCCCTGCCAGTATCCCAATGGTAGGAGTGTAAGTGCTATTTTCCAGAGGGAACATCAGGTTCTTGATCACCAGGTCTTGAGTTGGGACATCAGATGGCACCTGTCTTGAGTTGGGACATCAGATGGCTTTGTAAACAACTCCGTTATTAGTTTCTCTGTCTTTCTGATCACACACCCGCTTCTTCCTGACCCAGCCCCCAGACCTGTTATCCAGTTTATTTCCTCACCCCAATCTGGCTCAATCTGCCTATTACACGCAAGCTCCACCTAATTGGTCCCGTCTCCTCCCTTCCCACCCCCCCCCCCCCCCCACCCACCCATCCCTTCCTTATCTGGTTCTACTCATCACCTTCCTTTCTTATTGGATTCCATAACCTGCATCTTTTCATTGTCTCCACTAATCACCACCCATTTCGATAGCTGTCTCCACCCGTCATCCACCAGCCCATCAACTCCTCCTCTCCTGGATCCGCCTATCACTTACCAGCTCCTGCCTCACCCCTTCGCTTCACCTTGCTGTATTGGCCATCTCCCCTTTCGCTCTCAACCTGAAACATCGACTATCTCTTTGCCTCTACAGATGCGGTCTAACCGGTTGAGTTCCTCCAGCAGTTTGTTTCTTTTTTACCTGAAACCCATGTTGGCATTCAAATCATTGCAATTTTCAACTGTCTAGCAGCAAGCTCAGCTTTGGCAACTGATCTGATTTTACATTGCCTCATGCATTCTCCTCTCCTTCATACCCTCCGGTATGTAAGCTGAAATATCTGGCATCTGGTATTGGCCACTGCACCATGACTGGGCCTTTGGCTGCTGTCATGATGACCATATTTCTCTTAAAAGCCTGTTAGTTGGGGAAGGACACCCCCATGTTGTTTGAAACCTATATATTTCTAATTCAGCCTTATCCCATTGCAGGGCTCATATACTTTTCTGCAATGAGAAAATACCATTAGCCTGGCACAGGGAGAGTACAGGTAGACATGTACATATGGCACATGTTAATGTGTAGCACCAGAGCATATACTGGGAGAAGAGAACAGATAAGGGCTGATTGGATAAATGCACTTCACAGTGTATTTGGAACTCTTCTCAGATTATTGGTCCATTGGCAGTAGAGTCTCTGTACAACTGCAGGCCCTTCCTGTTGAGGCAGCTGCTGTGAATAGAAGCAAATTCACTTGTTCATCCCATACATTTTCACTCATGTCGGCAGTATTATTTAACAAGATCATACGTGATCTTTTACTTGAATAGGATTTTCCTACCCTATCTCACAACCCTCGATTCATTTAATTTGCAGAACTCTGTCAATCGCGGTGTTAAATATTATCAATATTTGAGCTTCAACAACTCTCGGGGATAGAGAATTCCAGAAATTCCTCATCCACTGGCTGCAAAAATGTCCCATATCTAAATGACTTACTTCTTATTTTGAGACTGTGACTCTTACTGGAGTATTAAAATTCTTAACCTGGAGAAACCTTATCCTGGCATCTACTTTGTCAAACCTACAACCATCTTTTCTGTAAAAATGTTGACTGTTTCAATCAGATCACATCTCTTTCTTCTAAATTCTACAGAATAAAGATCTGGCATATATAATTTCATCTTCTACAATAGACCCACCATCCCTGGCTCCAGACTGGTGAATCTTTGGTGCATATTTTCATTTACAATTATATCCTTTTTCATAGTGTCTGCTTTGCAACAGGAGAAAACATCCACACTGCTCTTCTTTTTAGTGAGGTGGAATAATTCCGAGATGGAAAAACCATAAACTTATAAATTATACAATTTCAATAATTCACATCATGGCACTGAAAAAATTCTGAAGTGGTAAATCGCAGTCTTCTATGCCTCAGGCACAAGAAGCAATTATAAAATTCGGGGAGATTGCCTAATCACAAGTGTATAGCTATTGGTATACACTACAATCTTGGTTTAAAAAAATACTTTAGATGTAAAAAAGAACTGAGACGCACAACAAATCAGCAGAAAGTAATGTGGATCCTTGAGGAAATACAATCATCAGTAAAGATAGGAAGAGTGGGTAAACGTTCTCACCCAAGTCCACAACCTGGACAGATCAGAAAACCACAGGCCCTGGGAATAAAAATTCCAGAATTGCAAAACTTTGGAAAGTTGAAAACTGGTTTTGAAACAGCAAAATTAGCTGAAAATTATGAGACAGGAAAGTTCATGGTATCTACTATTTGTAGACACAAGGAATTGCAGGTTCTGGATTGCAAAAAAAAGATGCAAAGTGCTGGAGTATTTGGAATTTGGAATAATGTGAGCAATTTTGGGCACCGTTTCTGAGGAAGGATGTGCTGGCTCTGGAGAGGGTCCAGAAAAGGTTTACAAGAATTCCCAGGATTTAGTCGGTTAACCTATGATGAGTGTTTGTCGGCACTGAGGCTGTACTCGCTAGAGATTAGAAGAATGAGGGGGGACCTCATTGAAACATACAGAATAGTGAAAGGTTTGGTTAGAGTGGCTGTGGATAGGGTGTTTCCACTAGTGGGTGAGTCTAGGTCTAGAGATCATAACCTTAGAATTAAAGGACATTCCTTTAGGAAGGAGATTAGGAGAAATTTAATTAGTCAGTGGGTGGTGAATCTGTGGAATTCTTTGCCACAGAAGGCTGTGAAGGCCATGTCAGTGGATATTTTTAAGGCAGAGACTGATAGATTCTGGTGTCAGGTTATGGGAAGAAGGCAGGAGAATAAGGTTAGAAGGGAGAGATAGATCAGCCATGATTGAATGGTGGAGTAGACTTGATGGGCCAAATGGCCTAATTCTATTCCTATTCCTGATGCCATGAGTAACTCAGTGGGTCAGGCAGCAGCACTGGCATTGAAACATAGAAAAATAAGTGCAGGAGTAGGCCATTCGGCCCTTTGAGCCAGCACCGCCATTCAATATGATCTTGGCTGATCATCTAAAATCAGTACCCTGTTCCTACTTTTTTCCCATATCCCTTGATTCCTTTAGGCCTAAGAGCTAAATCTAACTCTCTTGAAAACATCCAGTGAATTGGCCTCCACTGCCTTCTGTGGCAGAGAATTCCACAGATTCACAACTCTCTGGGTGAAGAAGTTTTTTCTCATCTCAGTCCTTAATGGTCTACCCCTCATTCTTAAACTGTGACCCCTGGTTCTGGACTCCCCCAACATCGGAACATTTTTCCTGCATCTAGCCTGTCCAATCCATTAAGAATTTTATATGTTTCTATAAGATCCCATCTCAACCTTCTAAATTCCAATGAATACAAGCCCAGTCGACCCATTCTTTCATCATATGTCAGTCCCGCCATCCAGGGAATTAACCTGGTGAACCAACGCTGCATTCCCTCAATAGCAATAATGTCCTTCCTCAAATTAGGAGACCAAAATTGCACACAATACTCCAGGTGCGGTCTCACCAGGGCCCTGTATAGCTGCAGTAGGAACTCCTTGCTCCTAAACTCAAATCCTCTCGCAATGAAGGCCAACATGCCATTAACTTTCTTCACTGCCTGCTGTACCTGCATGCTTACTTTCACTGACTGATGTACAAGCACACCCAGGTCTCGTTGCACCTCCCCTTTTCCTAATCTGACATCAAATAATCTGCCTTCCTGTTCTTGCCACCAAAGTGGATAACCTCACATTTATCCACATTATACTGCATCTGCCATGCATCTGCCCACTCACCCAACCTATCCAAGTCACCCTGCAGCCTCATAGCATCCTCATCGCAGCTCACACTGCCACCCAGCTTTTTGTCATCCGCAAACTTGGAGATGTCACATATAATTTCCTCGTCTAAATCGTTAATATATATTGTAAATAACAGGTGTCCCAGCACCGTCTTGCGGCACCCCACTAGTTACTGCCTGCCATTCTGAAAAGGACCCATTAATTCCTGCTCTTTGCTTCCTATCTACCAACCAGTTCTCTATCCATGTCAATATCCTACCCCCAATAGCATGTGCTCTAATTTTGCACACCAAACTTGTGTGTGGGACCTTGTCAAAGGCTTTTTGAAAGTCCAGATACACCACATCCACTGGCTTTCCCTTATCCATTCTACTTGGTACATCCTCAAAAATTTCCAGAAGATTAGTGAAGCATGATTTCCCCTTCATATATCCATGCTGACTTTGACCGATCCTGCCAATGCTTTCCAAATGCACTGCTAGAACATCTTTAACAATCGACTCAAGCATCTTCCCCACTACCGGGGTAAGGCTAATAATTCCCCGTTTAGTCTCTCCCTCCTTTCTTTAAAAGTGGGGTTACATTGGCTACCCTCCAGTCCACATGAACTGACCCAGAGTCGAGAGAACATTGGAAAATGATCACCAATGCATCCACGATTTCTAGGGCCACCTCCTTGAGTAATCTGGGATGCAGACCATCAGGCCCTGGGGATTTATCTGCCTTCAGACCCAACAGTTCACCTAACACCATTTCCAGACTAATATGGATTCCCTTCAGTTCCTCCCTCCCACTGGATCCTCGGTCCACTAGCAATTCTAGGGGCAGGACTTCTAGGGTGGTTATCTCTGGATTGCTTCCAGTACATCGTGCTAGTGAGGACAGGAACAGGGATATAGGGGATCTGAATGTGTGGCTGAGGGGCTGGTGCAGGGAGCAAGGATTTAGATTTATAGACCACTGGGATCTCTTTATAGACCAGGGGTAGGAGTGACCTGTACAAAAGGGACGGGTTACACCTTAACTGGAGGGGGACTGACGTTCTGGCAGGCAGGTTTGCTAGGGCTACACGTGTGGGTTTAAACTAAATAGTGGGGGGGAGGGGTTGACAAATTAGGAGTATAAAGATGGAGTTAAAGGGGAAGTGAGTGCAGGAAAAGTTACAAAAGACTCCCTAAGATCGAGGCCAATTGTGAGCGGTGAGAGAGGGAGGTGAATACCGAAGTCAAAGTGTTGTTTATGAATGCGCGAAGTATAAGAAATAAAGTGGACGAGCTTGAGGCTCAGTTAGAAATTGGCAAGTATGATGTTGTGGGAATTACAGAGACATGGCTGCAAGAGGGCCAGGGCTGGGAACTGAATATTCAAGGATATACCTCCTATCAAATAGACAGACAGGTGGGCAGAGGGGGTGGGGTAGGTCTGTTGGTGAGGAATGAAATTCAGTCCCTTGCAAGGGGTGACATTGAAACAGGAGATGTGGAGTCAGTATGGATAGAACTAAGGAATTGTAAGGGTAAAAAGACCTTAATGGGACTTATCTACAAGCCCCCAAACATTAGCCTGGATATAGGGTGCAAGTTTTCATTCAACTTGTTTGGGGGCTTGTAGATCAGTCCCATTAAGGTATTTTTACCCTTACAATTCCTTAGTTCTATCCATACTGACTCCACATCTCCTGTTTCAATGTCACCCCTTGCAAGGCATGTCGTAAAGGTAATGCTACTGTTGTTATGGGGGATTTCAACATGCAGGTAGACTGGGAAAATCAGGTTGGTACTGGACCCCAAGAAAGGGAGTTTGTGGAGTGTCTCCATTATGGATTCTTAGAGCAGCTTGTACTTGAGCCTACCAGGGAGAAGGCAATTCTGGATTTAGTGTTGTGCAATGAACCGGATTTGATAAGGGAACGAGGTTAAGGAGCCATTAGGAGGTAGTGACCATAATATGGTAAGTTTTAATCTACAATTTGAGAGGGAGAAGGGTAAATCGGAGGAGTCAGTGTTACAGCTGATAAAGGGGACTATGGGGCCATGAGGGAGGAGCTGGCCAAAGTTAACTGGAAAGATACCCTAGCAGGGATGACAGTGGAACAACAATGGCAGGTATTTCTAGGAATAACACAGAAGTTCATTCCAAAGAGGAAGAAAGATTCCAAGGGGAGTAAGGGGCGACCGTGGCTGACAAGGGAAGTCAGGAACAGTATAAAAATAAAAGAGAAGTATAAAAGACCAAAGATGAGCGGAAAGCCAGAGGATTGGGAAACTTTTAAAGAGCAACAGAAGATAACTAAAAAGGCAATACGGGGAGAAATGATGAGGTACGAAAGTAAGCTGGCCAAGAATATAAAGGTTAGTAAAAGCTTCTTTAGGTATGTGAAGAGGAAAATATTAGTTAAGACTAAAGTTGGACCCTTGAAGACTGAAAAGGGTGAATTTATTATGGGGAACAAGGAAATGGCAGATGAGTTGAACAGGTACTTTCGATCCGTCTTCACTAAGGAGGACACGAACAATCTTCCTGATGTACTAGTGGCCAGAGGATCTGGGGTGATGGAGGAACTGAAGGAAATCCACATTAGGGAGGAAATGGTGTTGGGTAGACTGATGGGACTGAAGGCTGATAAATTCCCAGAGCCTGATGGGCTGCATCCCAGGGTACTTAAGGAAGTGGCTCTAGAAATCGTGGACGCATTGGTGATCATTCTCCAATGTTCTATAGATTCAGGATCAGTTCCTGTGGATTGGAGGGTAGCTAATGTTATCCCATTTTTAAAGAAAGGCGGGAGAGAGAAAACAGGGAATTATGGACCAGTTAGCCTGACATCGGTGGTGGGGAAGATGCTGGGGTCAACCATAAAAGATGAAATAGCGGCACATTTGGATAGCAGTAACAGGAACGGTCCAAGTCAGCATGGATTTACGAAGGGGAAATCATGCTTGACTAATCTCCTGGAATTTTTTGAGGATGCAACTAGGAAAATGTACAAGGGAGAGCCAGTGGATGTAGTGTACCTGGACTTTCAGAAAGCATTTGATCAGGTCCCACATAGGAGATTAGTGGGCAAAATTAGGGCACATGGTATTGGGGGTTGAGTTCTGACATGGATAGAAAATTGGATGGCAGGGTAGGGTAGGTATTAACGGGTCCCTTTCAGAATGGCAGGCAGCGACTAGTGGGTACTGCAAGGCTTGGTGCTGGGACTGCAACTATTTACAATATACATCAATGATTTAGATGAAGGGATTCAAAGTAACATTAGCAAATTTGCAGATGACACAAAGCTGGGTGGCAGTGAGAACTGTGAAGAGGATGCTATGAGAATGCAGGGTGACTTGGACAGGTTGGGTGAATGGGCAGATGCATGGCAGATGCAGTTTAATGTGGATAAATGTGAGGTTGCAAAAACAGGAAGGCAGATTATTATCTAAAAGTTGGGAAAAGGGGAAGTACAAAGGGATCTGGGGGGTCTGTTCATCAGTCATGTGGGTACAGCAGGCAGTGAAGAAAGCAAATGGCATGTTGACCATCATAACAAGAGGAGTTAAGTATCGGAGCAAAGAGGTCCTTCTGCAGTTGTGCAGGGCCCTTGTGAGACCACACATGGAGTATTGTGTGCAGTTTTGGTCCTCTAATTTGAGGATGGACATTCTTGCTATTGAGGGAGTGCAGCGTAGGTTTACAAGGTTAATTCCCGGGATGGCAGTACTGTCATATTCTGAGAGAATGGAGCGGCTGGGCTTGTATACTCTGGAATTTAGAAGGATGAGAGGGAATCTTATTGAAACATATAAGATTATTAAGGGTTTGGACACGCTAGAGGCAGGAAACATGTTCCCGATGTTGGGGGAGTGCAGAACCAGGGGCCACAGTTTAAGAATAAGGGGTAAGCCATTTAGAACAGAGATGAGGAAACCCTTTTTCACACAGAGAGTTGTGAGTCTCTGGAATTCTCTGCCTCAGAGGGCGATGGAGGCCGGTTCTCTGGATACTTTCAAGAGAGAGCTAGATAGGGCGCTTAAAGATAGCGGAGTCAGGGGATATGGGGAGAAGGCAGGAACGGGGTAGATTGGGGATGATCTGCCATGATCACATTGAATGGCGGTGCTGGCTTGAGGGGCCGAATAGCCTACTCCTGCACCCATTGTCTGTTGTTTCTGTCTTCCGTAGTGAAGACAGAACCAAAGTACTAATTTAACTGTTCTGCCATTTCCTTGTTTCCCATTATAAATTCACTTGTCTCTAGCTGTAAGGGACCTACATTTGTCCACGAATCTTTTCCTTTTTACATATCTAAAGAAGCTTTTAGAGTCAGTTTTTATATTCACCCCCCCGCCCCCGCAAGCTTTGTTTGTTTTTCTTATCTCACTGCTACCTTTTGCTTCTGTCCTCCTTTTATGTCCCTCTGTCTCCTTGCATTGGGCCCCATCCATCCCCTTGCCCTGTTAGTTTAAACGTGACCTTTCCTACAATCTCTTTCCCGTTAACTGCACGCATACGCATCCACGTTGACTCCACCCCCCACCACTCTTTAGAAGATGGATTAGTGACGATAGGACAAGTCAAGTCTGAAAAAGTGTCCCCGACCCGAAACATCACCTGGCAATGTTCTACAGGATCATTAGCACCAATGAAAGATTTGAAAGCTGACTAGTATTTGTGCGAACCCTTATTGGTCTCCTTCAAACCTGTGTGTTAAACACCAATCTGTAACACCACTGTCGATTCGCTTCTTCGCTGCTATTTAAAAAGCGTGCTGTGAAGCTTTGGGAAAAATTAAATGATATTTATATTCGGGCAATGAATATACGCTAATTAGGGCAATGAATATGGCACCTATGCTTTTACTGGCAAGTGATTTCAACCAAATCTATCAATACATTTTTATACAACGGAATCACAAATCCGTTGGATGGAAACAGAGCAATGCTGATATCCAGAGGCTTTGCTTGTATAGTTGTAGTGTTGAATAATGATTTTCTTCACCCATAAAAATGATTGCACCTTTGGGTGTGCAACATAGAACCCCAGCAGTTGCTGCCAGCGATCCTGCACATCACCAAACTATTTGTACCTTCTTCAATGTAATCATTTGAACTGAACTGAATTTCACGTACATTGTTTTTGTAAAGCACTTCGATGCAAGATGCCTCAAATCTCTTGCACCTATGTACAAACGGAACTACTAATTGACAAATTAGCCAAGACAGGTTTTCTGAGTTTCCTGGCTAACAAACCAGCTGAGCATAACATATCTCTTTTAAGTATAAGCGTATCATAATTTATTTACCAAAATATAAAAAAATATAAGGGCGGTCACGGTGGCGCAGCGGTAGAGTTGCTGCCTCACAGCGAATGCAGTGCGGAGACCCGGGTTTGATCCTCACTACAGGTGCTGTCTGTACAGAGTTTGTACGTTCTCCCGTGACAGCGTGGTTTTCGCCGAGATCTTCAGTTTCCTCCCACACTCCAAAGACATACAGATTTGTAGATTAATTGGCTTGGTATATATGTAAAAATTGTCCCGTGTGTGTAGGATAGTGTTAATGTGCGGGGGTCGGAGCGGACTCGGTGGGCTGAAGGGGTTCGCGCTGTATCTCCAAAACTAAATAAGATGTTTTGGTTTAAATTTGAATATATATTTCAGCATCTAATTTAATTATGTCGTTATATGCCTTTTTAAAATCCTTATTAGTGATCATTTCCAGTAAATAATAAAATCCAGTGAATATGTGCAAACAATTGACAAGAGTTTTAGGAACTGGAAGGCAGGGTTGCATAAGATCTTACTATTGTGCTTGTGTAAATTGATTGGATGTAAATATAATGGTGATGATTAAGAATTTTGACAATAATAACAAAGTTGGCAAAATGGTTCATATTGAGGAAGGAGGTAGAATTGGATCTGTTGAGGAGCATGAAGGTGGATAAATCCCAGGGCCTTGTAGGATCTACTCTATGCCAGGCTATTGAGAGGCAAGAGTGGAGATTTCTGGGGCCTTGATTAAGGATTTTTTATCCCCTCAAGCGACAAGGCTAGTCCGGGTGACTGGAGAGTGATCAATGTTGTTCCTTTGTTTAAGAACGGTATTGGGTACTAGACTAAGTGGGACCCATTGGGTCCCAGTCAATGCAATACAATACAATACGGTTTTATTCGTCACATTGCACATAAAGTGCAAGTGAAATGAATTTGCCAGCAGCGGTACAATGATAAAGAACACACAATACACAATAAAAATTTAACACAAACATCCACCACAGCATTCATCACTGTGGTGGAAGGCACAAAATTTGGCCAGTCCTCCTCCATTTTCCCCCGTGGTCGGGACCTCAACCCTCCGCAGCCGTCGCTGCGGGCGTCCAGATGTACAGACAAGGTAAAAAGTCCAGGTAAGTCCTGAATCGGTGCCTCCCCACCGGAGGACCGCGGCTTCAGGTTGGTGTAGGCCGCAGGCCGCAGGCCGGCAGTCGAGATTTAAAGTTCGTGCCGTAGCTAGAAGCACCGCAGACCGCAGGGCCGGCGGTCTGGAGCTCCTCTCCAGGGATCCCTGGCGAGGGACACCGCTCCTGATGGTAAGTAAGTCCCCGCTGGGCCCGTGGTAGAAGTAAGTCGCGGGCCGGCAGTTGAGCTCTTCTTCTCCCGGGTTCCTCACGAGGAATCTCGGTCTGCGACGCCGCGCCGGCTGGAGCGCTGCAGACGACTTCAGGCTGCCGCGGGCCAGCGAAACGGAGCGCTCCCCTCCGGCGAGCCCCGGGCGAGGGCTCGCCCGCTCCCACGCCGAGAGTCCCGCGCTGCGCCCGCCGCTGAAGCCCTGCGTGCGTCTCCGGAAAGGCCGCCCGATCCTCGCTGTTAGGCCACGGGGGAGGCGACATGGAAAAAGTCGCCTCTCCGTGGAGGAGGCAACCGAAGCGGATTCCCCCTTACCCCCCCACACCACCCACACACAAAGAAACATTAAAAACATACATTTAAACATACTAAAAAACCCCAAAAAGTTGGAAAAAAACGGACACGCTGCTGACAGGGCGCCGGCTTGCAGCACCCCCACCGATGGCACACGGGAGGCCTGGTCCCCCCAACGCAACCCATTCCACAACGCAATATTCCACCACTCACCTGTTCCCCCAACGCAACCCGTTCCCCCAAAGCAATGTTCCACCACTCTGGGGAGGGGGGGGGGGTGGGGTGGTGTGGGGGAGCGGTTGTGTGGGGGAAGGGGGTGGTGGAGGGGGGTAGGAGTGTGGGGGAGGGGGGTGGAATGGGGGGTGTGGGGGAGGGGTGTGTGTGGGGGAGGAGGAGAGTGGGCTGGGGGAGTGTGTGGGGGAGGTTGGCTGTGGGGGAAGGGGGGTGTGGGGGATGGGGTATATGGGGCAGGGGTGGTGGGGGATGGGGGAGGGGGGTGGGGTGTGTGGGGGAGGGGGTGTGGGAGGCAGGGTGAGGGGGAGGGGGGGCTGTGGGGAAGGGGGGGTGGGGGGAGGGGGAACCTTCAACATATAGCACGTTTAAATCAACTCGCGTTGAAACCAAAGTGCTTTACATATAAGAAATAATTAGGTTTCCGTACATCCATAGAAAAATTTAAAAAAGAAAAATGACATAACACATTATATAGCGATGTTACAAAACTTACCTTCAGCGGCGTGCAGTTCTGCCACTGGCCGTGTGCGCGACTTTGGCACCTTTGAGGGGGGGGGGGCGGGATTAAAATTTTGTTTCGACTGCCTGTCGGAGGCAAACTTTCTCGGGCTGCTAGCTGCTGAAGAATAATCTATCCGACTTCCGTTCCCGATTTTTTTTTTTTAATCGCGAGACAATTTAATAATTCGATTAAAATAAAAGGCGACTTCTAACGCCCTCAACGCCTACAATGTGACGGATCGCATGAACGGGACAAAACAAAGGGTAAGTCGTATATTTTACATATAATCTTGCTTCTTGGGATGGCTTTAATCTAATTTTTACGTTGCGAAAATGTGATTTGGGCCCCATACGAATTTGGGCCCCATACCTGCCGATATGGAGTTCAAATTCACCGCAAATGCAACGTTCCAATCGATCGCTTTCCAGAAAAACTCACTCGCAAGATGATTTAAATGCTCCTTTTTTTGGACAATTATGTCATAAGAGCATCTAAATCGTCTATATTTTGTGTTATTGTCTACCCATAGTCAATATTTTTATACAAAATATCAGTTTTAGTCTCATGTATTGTGCAAAAAATAATAATTGTGATTATATTGAGTAGATGTTTCTAGATTCATTTATGGGAATTAAACATTAAATTCCTTCCATCTGGCATATAAATTCATGACAGTGAGATTTAAAAATCATGTTATATTGTGAATTCTTGTGTGAATGGGATTTGTTTGTTATTTGGATACTTAGGCTATTTAAAAAAAATATCCTTTTCTTAAGAAATGGAATCTACAGGGCATTCTTAATGGGAAAGTAGTGGCCAGAAAGGCATGTCATGCGTGGTTTGAAGAGCAAAAACTTGTAGTTTACAATGCCAAAATTGAAAAGTTGAGGAAAAACAAGGTGTACAGAGTTGCTTATTGGTTACAATCTGAGGAGTATGATGATGCTACTGATTATGATATGCCAATGTACCAGCTGACAACTGATCTTCTCCATAAAGACTTGGTCTATTGCTAGAAATTGTAATTTATTTACCTATCTGTTGCGGACTTACAGCATATAATACAATAATATTAAAGTTCTGATCTTGAGAATATCACATTTTTGAATTTTCGAGGCGGTCTGGGTGTTTATTACTATTTCTGTCACAACGGTCAATTTTGTAATTAACTACAATTAGGTAACTAACTCATTATATGCTTTAATTTCAGGTCATCCAAGTAAGATGTTTTATATTTGTTTCAGAATGCTTCAATCTAAAATAACTGAAAATGTCATTCTGTTCTCTTGATTTTTAAGAAAGTTATGGGCTTTTGACTGTCCTCGATCACAGCTTTTGTGTTAAGTCAATGGAAAAGCAATAGGGAACAAGATGCTAATTTCCGAGTATGAAAATGGCCATAACTATTTTAATACTGAAGATATGAAAGTGAATTAGGTGTCAAATTAAACTTCTTTTTATGCTTTATCTGATGGGATAAATTGCAACTTGATTTTTAAAATCCCAAAATTTTGTAACATTGCTACATTATAGAATTTAACATGAACGTCCCCCCACAGCAGAATCAAAATTTTCTACTGTGGGGAAAGGCACTAGAAAGTTCAGTCGGCGAAAAATCGTAGCGCTATGGGGGATCGTTTTTGCACAAATTTAATTACAACGCAGACCGTGGTCGATGAGAGTTTTAGTAATAGTATAGATAGATAATCCAGAAAATAATTGACCTCCTGTCAGTCAAAGCAAAGCTATTGAAGAGGATTCTCGGGGACAGGTTTATAACCATATAACAATTACAGCACGGAAACAGGCCATCTCGACCCTTCTAGTCCGTGCCGAACACTTGCATTTGGAAAAGAATGGGTTAAAAAGGGACAGTCAGCATGGCTTTGTACAGGTAGACAAACCTGACCTAAATCTTACAAACCTGATTGCGTTGAGGATGTGATGTCAAGATCGTCATTGCGGACTAAATGCAGGTTTTGTCTTAGTTCCCTGGATGGTGGTGAGGGAGGTGTATGGACAAGTGTTCCACGTCCAATGGTTACAGGGTAAAGTGCCGGGGGGGGGGGGGGGGGACTGGGATGAGAAGGGGCTGAGGGAGGGCGGGAACGGGGGGAGTCATGGAACGGGTGGTCCCTATGAAAAGCAGAAACGGGTGGCCAGCGGAAGATGTGACTGGTCATGGGATTCTGCGGCAGATGGTGGTAATGACAAAGTATAATGTGCTGAATGCCTAGGCTGGTAGCATGATGGGTGTCCATGGGTGGACGGGTGGGGATTGGTGAGGGCAGAAGACTGGGAAATTGAGGAATGTAAGAGAAAGCTCCATTATCCACAGTGGAATAGGTATTTCTCCTGAAAAAGAGAATTTCAGATGCCCTGAGACTGAAAGGCTCATTTTGAGCATACAGCAGAGGTCAAAAACGATCCCTGTGCCTCCACAGATGCTGCCTGACCCGTTGAGTTCCTCCAACAATTTGTTTTTTTGCCTCAGATTCGGGCATCTGTGGTCACTTGTGTCTCTTATATTCTATGTTTTGGCTAATGAAGGCAAATATTGTACATGCCTTCTTGGCCAGCTTATCTACTGGTGCTACAAACATTAAAGGTAGAGGTGTTGGCCATGCAGAGTGGGTTGGGTCCCCGGGTTAGGAATCAACAAACATGCTTATTTGGCAAGATTCTACTCTTACACAATGTTCAGGAACACCACGTTCTACTTGGATCTTTCTAATGGGTTCTGATTGTATGAATTTTCCACGACTGAAATATGTATCGTCGGTGAGAATCTCCATGGAAGGAGCAGTCCTGGGTGGGGAGCAAGGTCATTTTGACTTTGTTCCCTTGTCACACAATTTTTCCAAGCATTAAAGCTGATCGCTGCAAAATGTCACAATCTAGGTGCACAGAAAGGTCATCGAGACACACTGTGTTCACCTTGAAAACTTTGTTTGTGCATATCATTAACATAAAACATTTCATAACAGGAGTAGACAGACTGGCCTTTTGAGCCTGCTCCGTCATTAGTTGACCTTTACAGGGCGGCACAGTGGTAGAGCTGCTTCCTCACAGCACCAGAGATGAGGATTCGATCTTGACCACGGGTGCTGTCTGTTTGTACGTTCTCGCTGTGACCACAAGGGTTTTCTCTGGGTCCTCCACTTTCCTCCCATACTCCAAAGACATGCAGGTTTGTAGGTTGGTCGGCTTCTATAAAATTTGCCTCTAGAAACATAGAAATAGGTGCAGGAGGAGGCCATTCGGCCCTTCGAGCCAGCACCACCATTCATTGTGATCATGGCTGATGATCCCCAATCAATAACCCGTGCCTGCCTTCTCCCCATATCCCTTGACTCCACTAGCCCCTAGAGCTCTATCTAACTAACTCTTAAATCCATCAAGTGATTTGGCCTCCACAGCCCTCAGTGGCAGGGAATTACACAAATTCACAACTCTCTGGGTGAAAACATTTTTTCTCATCTCAGTCTTAAATGTCCTCCCCTTTATTCTAAGACTGTGGCCCCTGGTTCTGGACTCGCCCAACATTGGGAACATTTTTCCTGCATCTAGCTTGTCCAGTCCTTTTATAATTTTATATGTTTCTATAAGATCCCCCCTCATCCTTCTAAACTCCAGTGAATACAAGCCTAGTCTTTTCAATCTTTCCTCATATGACAGTCCCGCCATCCCAGGGATCAATCTCGTGAACCTACACTGCACTGCCTCAATCACAAGGATGTCCTTCCTCAAATTAGGAGACCAAAACTGTACGCAATACTCCAGATGTGGTTTTACCAAAGCCAGGGCTCGAAATTAGCGGTTGCCCGGGTGCCCCTGACCACTCAAAGCGCCGCCGGGCAACCTAAACACCGAGTCATTTTGCCCGGCTTGGCAACCAGATACTGGTTTGTACCGAAGATAGACACAAAAAACTGGAGTAACTCCGCGGGTCAGGCAGCATCTCTGGAGAAAAGGAACGCGACGTGTTGTGTCGGCGACGGCTGTGTTGCGGGGCAAAGATACTAGGTGCGGGGTGAGGAAGGGTCGGAGCGAATGACGGGCCCCGCACAGCGGCTCAATCTCCTCCTCCTCCCTGATACGCCGAGGCCGGGAGGAGGGAGGGAGGGAGGGAGGGGGAGGCCTCGGCGTGCGGGAGGGTTTGTTTTGAAACAAGCAGCGGCCGCTATCAGGGAGGAGGATGGGATGGCTGCCACTGTTCGGGGCCCGTCATTCGCTCCGACCCTTCTGAAGCAACTGCACCAAAGACCCTATAGCTATAGGATCTCTGAGCTGCACCACACCTTGCTGTTGGCTGGCGGAGGAGGGAGGCGGTGGCGAGGAAATCCCAACGGCCAAGGCAGCGGGGCGATGTTGTCCGAGGAGCGCTGACCTTCCTTCCTCCCCACCTCGCTCCCTCTCTCCCCCTCCCTCTCTCTCCCTCCCTCTCTCTTGTACGCCCCCTCCACTCCCCCCCCTTATCCTGGGACCCCTCCACTCCATCCCGCACTGATACCCATTTTGCCCTCTATTCAGTCCTCACTGACATCCCCTGTGCTCCCCTCCCCATCAACCCCCCCTATCTATTCATCCTGCGCTGATCACCCTATCCACCTCGCATTGATTCTCCTGCCCACCCCCCCCATCCATCCTCCACAGGTTCCCCAATTCACCCTGTACTTACCCCTTTCCCAACCATCCTGTACTTCTCCTCCATCCATCCTGTACTGATCCCCCATCCATCCTGTACTAATCCACACATTCATCCCGTACTAACCCACCCTCCATTTACCCTGCACCTTCCCCCCTTCATCCTGTAGTGATCTCCCATTCATCCTGCACAGACCCTCCGATCCACACTGTACTGACCCCCCCCCTCATTCATCCTACGCTGATCTCCCCCCCATCCATCCTGTACTGATCCTCCCATTCAAGAAGAATGGGGGGAACAGTCTGAAGAAGGGTCTCGACCCAAAATGTTGCCTATTTCCTTCGCTCCATAGATGCTGCCTCACCCGCTGAGTTTCTCCAGCACTGTCTACCCCCATCCATCCTGTACTGAACCCCCCCCCCATTCAACACCACTGACATCCCCCGTGCTCTCCCCTCACAATTTTACCTACTCCAACCAACACGTACTAATTCACCTGCCTCAATCCATCCATTCTGCACCGACTGCCTTCTAACCCCCCCCCCCTACCCCCACACACCCGCCATCTATGCACCCCGCACTGATTCACACACATCCCCCTCCCTGACCCTATTGTGCTGGAAATGTCTTCAGAGCGAACATTGACTGTTTGATAACGGAATGCAATCAAATGTGTTTTAATTCCCAATGTTATTATCTGTTTTAATCCATAAAGATCGATTAATTAAATTGTGGACACGTGAAACATTAAAACCGCAGTGTTCGATTGTTACTGCTGCCGTTGACACGTTATTACAGAATTCATTTTAACGGCAAATCAATGCTCTTAATATGGAGTATCAGTACTGTAATTATTTAATGAGCAACATCCACAACTATACGTTGGATTTATCCAGGTTTTACTTCTACAGTCAATCATATACATCACAAATTTGGTCAGGAGATATTTCAGTTGAAATTTTAACGTTAATTCTGAAGTGGGAATGATGGAAACAGCGTTTATCAATATTTTTTTTTAAATCTGGTGCTTACAAACTGGGTATCTTCATTGCTGTTCACAACACGTACATTTAATCTGAATGTCCGGTAATGTGGCGTCTTGACACCTTTAAATATATTACCAAAAGAACATTTGCTGCAGTTATGTCCTTTGGCCATCTCTTGTCAGCTAGTGTAATGTTTAACCTGTCAGATGGGTATAGTTGGTTTTAACAGCTATTATCATAAAATGCCTGTAGAAATGTCCTTGCAACCTGTATATTTTGTTGTGGATAAATTAGGTGGGAAGCGAGAGTGTTTCTGTACCAATAGCAATAACGACCCATGCTATGTCCATGTTATGGTAATTTTCGGTCCTTCACAGAAAACATGCTTGCATCAATCAATCTGTAGTGTGCATGGTTAAGCATATATGTTACCATGGTCCAGGATTTATTGACACAGGTTGATCATATGCTGAATAATCCAACCACATTGTTGTTTGGAAGTGGAAAGAACTAATAGAAATTGCATTAATTGCAATGTGTAAAAAGAGTTGAGATACTGTCTTATAATTTTGCTGCATGTCATTGTGGGATATATCATGTCTTGATTGGTGAATATGTTTAATTTGTGACTTTATTTGAAGCAGAAATAATATGTGAATGCTTCATTGAGTATAATTCCGACTGGTAACTACGCACTTCGTCCGAGCACATTATCGCACGCGTCATGCAAGCCATCTTAAATGACCACCTAAACTGTCAGTTGGCAACCTAAAAAGCTACCAAGGTTGCCCGGCTGGCAACAGGGAAAAAAAGTTAAGCGAGAGCCCTGAGAGCCCTATACAACTGCAGAAGAACCTCTCTACTCCTATACTGAAATACTATTGTTATGAAGGGCAACATTCCATTAGCTTTCTTCACTGCCTGCTGTACCTGCACGCCAACCTTCAGTGACCGGTGTACAAGGACACCCAGGTCTCGCTGTACCTCCCCTAACCACATTGAGATAATAATCAGCCCCCTTGTTTTTGCCACCAAAGTGGATAGCCTCACATTTATCTATATTATACTGCATCTGCCACGCATCTGCCCACTCACTCAACCTGTCCAGGTCACCCTGCAACCTCCTAACATCCTCTTCACAGTTCACACTGCCACCCAGCTTTGTGTCATCCGCAAACTTTCTAGTGTTGCTCCCAAATCCCTCTTCAAAATCATTAATATATATGGTAAACAGTTGCGGCCCCAACACCGAGCCTTGCGGCACTCCACTCGCCACTGCCTGCCATTCTGAAAAGGACCCGTTCACTCCTACTCTTTGATTCCTGTCTGTAAACCAATTTTCTATCCACGTCAACATCCTACCCCAAATACCATGTGCTCTAATTTTAGTCACCAATCTCCCGTGCGGCACCTTATCAAAGGATTTCTGAAAGTCTAGATACACTACATCCACTGGCTCCCCTTCATCCATTTTACGTCACATCCTCAAAAAATTCCAGAAGATTAGTCAAGCATGATTTTCCTTTCATAAATCCATGCTGACGGACTAATCCTTTTACTGCTATCCAAATGCCCCATTATTACCTCTTTAATAATTGACTCCAGCATCTTTCCCACCACCGAAGTCAGGCTAACTGATCTGTAATTCCCCGTTTTCTCTCTCGCTCCTTTCTTGAAAAGTGGGATAACATTAGCTATCCTCCAATCCACAGGAACTGATCCTGAATCCATTGAACATTGGAAAATGATCACCAATGCATCCTCTATTTCTAGAGCCACCTCCCTGAGGACCCTGGGATGCAGTCCATCAGGCCCAGGGGATTTATCATCCTTCAGTCCCATTAGCCTACCCAATACTACTTCTCGCCTAATGAAAATTTATTTCAGTTCCTCGACCCCCTTAGATCCTCTGTCCTCCAGTACTTCTGGGAGATTGTTTGTGTCTTCTTTAGTGAAGACAGATCCGAAGTACCTGTTCAACTCTTCTGCCATCTCCTTGTTCCCCATAATAATTTCACCCGTGTCTGTCTTCAAGGGACCCACATTTGACTTTGCTATTCTTTTTCCCTTAACATATCTAAAGAAGCTTTTACTGTCCTTCTTTACATTCCCGGCCAGCTTCCCTTCGTACTTCATCTTTTCAGCCCGTATTGCTAGTTTTGTTTCCTTCTGTTGTCCTATGAAAGTTTCCCAATCCTCTGGCTTCCGGCTACTCTATGCTGTGATATACATCTTTTCTTTTAGTTTTATTCTATCCCTAACTTCTCTTGTCAGCCACGGTTACCTCCTACTCCCCTTAGAATCTTTCTTCCTTTTTGGAATGAAATGATCCTGCATCTTCCGGATTATGCCCAGAAATTCCTGCCGTTGCTGTTCCACCGTCATTCCTGCTAGTATCCCTTTCCAGTCTACTTTGGCCTGCTCCCCTCTCATGCCTTCATTGTCCCCTTTGTTCAACTGCATCACTGCCACTTCCGATTTAACCTTCTCCTTCTCAAATTGCAGATTAAAACTAATCGTATTATGATCACTACCTCCAAGCGGTTCCTTTACCTCGAGTTCTCTTATCAAATCTGGTTCATTGGACAACACTAAATCCAGAATTGCCTTTTTCTCTGGTCGGCTCCATTACAAGCTGCTCTAAGAATCCATCTCGGAGGCATTCTACAAACTCTCTTTCTTGGGGTCCTGAACCAAACTGATTTTCCCAGTCTACCTGCATATTGAAATCCCCCATCACCACAGTGACATTACCTTTGTTACATGCCAGTTTTACCTCCTGCTGCAACTTGCACCCTACATCCGGGCTACTATTTGGCAGGCTGTAGATAACACCAATTAGTGTCTTCTTGCCTTTGCAATTACTCAACTGAATTCACAGTGACTCTACCTCGTCCTCTAAATTGTAAAATGTGAAAGTGAGCTAACAGGAAACTGGTGGGTGGGTGATCACATCTCAGCGTGGACTCGGTGGGCCGAAAGGCCTGTTTCCACGCTGTTTCTCCAAACTCCAGACATCATGGCTGATTTTCTATCTCAGCACCATTTCTTGCACTATCCCCCATTCTTTTAATACCTTGAAATATATTGATCTTGGTTTTGAAAAAAACTCAGTGGACCAACCCTGCACAGTCCTCTGGGGCAAAGATTCACTCCCTTCTGAGTGGAGAAAATCCTCATCTCAGATTTGTAGTCTCACCCCTGTTCTGAGACTGTAATCTCTGATTCGTCAACCAAGGCAAACATCCCACCTACATGCAGTCGATCAAGCCCTGTAAGAATTTTGAAGCTTTAAATGAGATCAGCTCTTATCATTCTAAACTTTTGCTTGTACAGAATTAGTCTTCCAGATCTCCCCTCATTGGGCAAACCCATCCACCCCGGAATATGTTTGCTGAATCTTTGTCTTACTCCCTCAATGACAAGTAAAGCCTTTTTTTTAAAGTACGATCAAAGCTGAGCACAATACTCTCACCAGTCACACCAGAATCCTATTTGTAGTTAGACATTGGTATTCCACTACTAAATTCCTCTAATAATAAACGCCACCATACTATTTCTTAATTACTTGCTGCCATACAAATTTGTTTTCAGTGACGTGTACTTTGAACATCAACAGTACCCAAACCCCCTGCTTCACTGCTTAGTGCCCAACGTGGATTAATTTTTTTTTCTACATTGTGTTCCATGAACCATGCTCTTGTTCATTCACTTTAGTTTAGTTTATTGTAACATGTGCCGAGGTACAGTGAAAAGCTTTTGTTGCATGCTAACCAGTCAGCAGAAAGACAATACATGTTTACAATCGATCCATTAACAGTGCATAGATACATGATATGGGAATAACGTTTAGTGCAAGGAAAAAACAGCAAAGTCCGATCAAGGATAGTCCCAGGGTGACCAAAGAGGTAGATAGTAGTTCAGCACTGTTCTCTGGTTGTGGTAGGATGATTCCGTTGCCTGATAACAGCTGGGAAGAGCTGTCTGTCTGCTTAGCTTGTCTTTGCAAACTTAGCTTGTCTATGACTGCTTGATGCTCTTTACAAACTCTTCCCGACTCACAACCATGCCTAGGTATGCATTATCAGCACTGATCCCTGAATGGTGTATAGTAAATAAGTTGTTTCCAATTGCAGAAGGGTTGGTGATTGATATGGATTTATAGTTACAAATGGGTACCGTAAATCTGAAATAAAATAAATAATACTGATAATACTTAGCATATGAGGCAGCATTAACATCAGGCAATACATTTTTGGCGATTTCAGGCAATTATTCTGCTAATTCACATTTTCTAGATTTTGTATTATATTGCATCAATCTCTTTTAAGTCATTAAATCTCTCCTTTTTCCACACGTTCACACCTTGCTTAGACACAAAAAGCTGGAGTAACTCGGCGGGACAGGCAGCATCTCTGGAGAAGGGAATCGAGCTGAAACGTCACCCATTCCTTCTCTCCAGAGATGCTGTCTGTCCTGCTGAGTTACTCCAACTTTTTGTGTCTATCTTCGGCTTAAACCAGCATCTGCAGTTCCTTCCTACACAATTCACACTTGCTTTTTACCATTATCTCAATCACCCCAACTATTTTGTTGTATCTTAAATCTGTTGATCTCTAACTATTCTAACTGTGATACCAGTGCAGTGAGGTGAAATGTTTACCGTTTCCTTCTCCCTACGGTCTATTTTACAAGGTTCAACATTTCCAACAATTTCTAGTTTTATTATCGATTTAACCATATTTATAAAATAACTTGTGACAATATGTGGAGATAATTATTTTCACAGCAAGTAATCTTCCTCTGAAAATTATTGCCTAAATTTGGAATCATTTTCAATTATGTTTAAAACGAAAATGGGAAAAATACTTGAAAGGAAGATTTGCACAGGACTTTGATGAAAAAGAATATAGTTAAGTGGAATATGATTTGATTGTATAAAAGTGATTATAAATCTTGTTTCCATTTAATGTACATTAAAGCGAAGAAGTACAACGTAGCAAAGATGAGCGGGAAGCAAGAGGATTGGGTAATGTTTAAAGAACAGAAGATAACCAAAAAGACAATACGGGGAGAAAAGATGAGGTACGAAGTAAGCTAGCCAAGAATATAAAGCAGGATAGTAAAAGCTTCTTTAGGTATGTGAAGAGGAAGAAATTAGTTAAGACCAAAGTTG